>OY747715.1:2592738-2940238 GCA_963556495.2 Valencia hispanica | reverse complement strand
CTCCCTCCATCCATATATCCATCCATATATCCATATATCCATCCATATATCCATCCATCTATCCCTCCCTCCATCCATATATCCATCCATCTATCCCTCCCTCCATCCATATATCCATCCATATATCCATCCATCTATCCCTCCCTCCATCCATATATCCATCCATCCATATATTCATCCATATATCCATCCATCTATCCCTCCCTCCATCCATATATCCATCCATATTTCCATCCATGTATTCATCCATATATCCATCCATCCCTCCATCCATCCATATATCCATATATCTATCCATCCATCCATATATCCATCCATCCATCCATCCATCCATATATCCATCCATCCATCCATATATCCATCCATCCATCCATTCATCCATCCATATATCCATATATCCATCCATATATCCATCCATCCATCCATATATCCATCCATCCATCCATCCATCCATCCATCCATCTATCCATATATCCATCCATCCATATATCCATATATCCATCCATCCATCCATATATCCATCCATCCATCCATCTATCCATCCATCCATCCATCTATCCATATATCCATCCATCCATCCATATATCCATCCATCCATCCATCTATCCATATATCCATCCATCCATCCATATATCCATCCATCCATCCATCTATCCATATATCCATATATCCTTATATCCATCCATATGTCCATCCGTCCATCCCTCCCTCCATCCATATATCCATCCATCCATCCATCCATCCATATATCCATCCATATATCCATCCATATATCCCTTCCATCCATCCCTCCCTCCATCCATATATCCATCCATCCATCCATATTTCCATCCATCCCTCCATCCATCCATATATCCATCCATCCATCCATATATTCATCCATATATCCATCCATCCCTCCATCCATCCATATATCCATATATCCATCCATCCATCCACCCATCCATCCATCCATCCATCCATATATCCATCCCTCCCTCCATCCATATATCCATCCATCCATCCATATTTCCATCCATCCCTCCATCCATCCATATATTCATCCATTTATCCATCCATCCCTCCATCCATCCATATATCCATATATCCATCCATCCATCCATATATCCATCCATCCATCCATCCATATATCCATCCCTCCCTCCATCCATATATCCATCCATCCATCCATATTTCCATCCATCCCTCCATCCATCCATATATTCATCCATATATCCATCCATCCCTCCATCCATCCATATATCCATATATCCATCCATCCATCCATATATCCATCCATCCATCCATCCATCCATATATCCATCCATCCATCCATCCATCCGACCGGTAAATAAAGAGCTTCGGTTTTCGGCTCAGCTCTTTTTCACCACTACAGACCAGAGTGATCCATTATTACTGCACAGACGAAGCCCTGATCCATCAGTCCAACTCCTGGTCCATCCTACGGACATCAGAGAACGAGAGGAAGAAACTCTGAACATGACCAAGTGTCTGACTCCTGAAACAAGATAAACTCTTCCAGATGTCTCTTAACAGCCAATAAACAGGAAGGTTCAGGGAATAAAGCAAAGAGACAAAAGAAAGACAACAAAGCAATATACTGTTGCATGAACTACTTCATCAAAATGTAAAATAAAAGAATAATAACTTGACTCTATCATACATACGCTGTGCTGCTTATATATATATATATATATATATATATATATATATATATATATATATATATATATATATATATATATATATATATATATATATAATATATATATAAGCAGCACAGCATTTGTTTTTGAGCTATTACGTGAGTGGGATTAGAAACGTTTCCTGTGTGCGTCTCCTCCAGAGTCTGACTGGTGCGAGGAGGACAACGGCGGCTGTGAGCAAATCTGCACCAGTAAGGGTGCTGGGCCCATCTGCAGCTGTGTGACTGGGATGCTGCAACCTGATGGGAGGAGCTGCCGCAGTAAGAACCTCAACAGGACGCCCGTCTTCACACACTGCATGCACAAACAGTTAAATCCCCTCCAATCAGCGCCTTTATCAAACATGAAACATCTGCCAGGCTTCCAGCATGCATCACTGCTCACCTTAACTGAGAATATTGATCTGATTGGTCTTTTTCTACAGCCTCGTTGCTTTGTGCTTTTGTTTCCTAAATACTATTTGGATGTGAAGTTCTAGGAACTAGTTCAATTCAATTCAGTTTATTTATATAGCGCCAATTCACAACAGATGTCATCTCAAGGCACTTAACAAGAAGTTATTTCAATACATTTATACAAACATTCCAATTGTTTCAAAGACAACATCTCTCCTGGACAGGATGTTTCTAATTTTAGCAATATTCCGGAGGTGAAAGAAGGAAATCCTAGAAACCTGTTTAATATGGGATTTAAATGTCAAGTCTTGGTCAAAAATAACGCCGAGGTTCTTTACGTTATTACTGGGGGCCAATTTAATGCCATCCAGATGAAGTGATTGACTAATCAGTTTCTGTTTTAGAACTTCTGGTCCAAAGACAGCAACTTCTGTCTTGTCAGAATTTAAAAGCAAAAAGTTTAGGGTCATCCATGTTTTTATGTCTTCCAGACATGCCTGTAATCTACCTAACTGACTGGGTTCATCAGGATTTATGGATAAATATAGTTGTGTATCATCGGCATAGCTGTGGAAATTTATCCCATGCTGTGTAATGATTCTACCAATTGGGAGCATTTATATGGTGAAAAGAATTGGTCCAAGCACAGAACCCTGTGGAACTCCACAAGTAACCCTTGAGAGTGAAGATGATTTATCATTTAGATGAACAAACTGGAATCTGTCAGACAAATATGATTTAAACCAGCCTAGTGCTGTTCCTTTGATCCCTGCAACATGTTCAAGCCTTTCTAAGAGAATATTATGATCGACTGTGTCAAAAGCAGCACTGAGATCTAATAAAACCAGAACAGACACCAGTCCATTATCTGACGCCATGAGAATATCATTAGTAACCTTCACCAGTGCTGTTTCAGTGCTATGATGAGCTCTAAAACCTGACTGAAACTCTTCAAACAGCTCGTTACTGTTTAGATGTTCACAGACTTGATTAGCAACAATTTTCTCAAGGACTTTGGATAAGAAAGGAAGGTTAGGTATAGGTCTGTAATTCACTAAGTCATCTTAAACAAGGGAAGGTTTCTTGAGTAAAGGTTTAATTACAGCTATTTTAAATTCTTGTGGTACGTATCGGTTTACTAAGGATAGATTCATCATATCCAAAATGGGGCCAGGAACCAAATGGAACACTTCTTTAAATAATTTGGTTGGGATTGGGTCCAACATACAAGTTGAAGATTTAGATGAGGCTAATATTTTTGATAATTCCGAAAGCTCGACTGAATCAAAACAGCCTAAGCACAACTGAGGTTCTACAGTTCTTTCCGATGCTGCGTCAGTTACTGAGGAAGAAGTAATCATGTTTGGGAGGATGCCAATGATTTTATTTTTTATAGAATTAATTCTATTTATGAAGAATCCCATAAAATCATCACTGCTAAGAGCTGGGGGAATAGTTGGCTCAACAGAGCTATGACTCTGTGTAAGTTTGGCAACTGTACTAAAAAGAAACCTAGGATTGTTTTTATTCACCTCTATTAATGATGAAAAATATGCTGTTCTAGCTTGTCGAAGGGTCTTTTTATACAGCAGTAGACTGTTATTCCAGGTTAATAGGAATCCTCTAGATGTGTAGAGCGCCATTTTCTCTCCAACTTCCTAGTATTCTGCTTTAAAGTACGTAACTCTGCGTTATCAGTTATCAGTAGTCAGTACCTTACCCACATTAGATAGAGGTTTTATTGAAAAGTACTTCTCGTGCCCGTGGGTCCCCTAACAGAAAAAAAAAAGAATGAAAGTCAATAGAACGATAAAAGTTATTTTGATGACTAATGATAATTAATGATGTGCGTTTCGACTGTGTTTGTCATGAGATTTGTGATTTATTTGCTTGCAAAACGACTATAAATCTGAAGTCACATATAAAACGTCACGTTAGCTAACGTTAGCTAGCACTTTTTCCTCATGCTGGCTCTCACTCCACCGACTATTTCTCCCCCAGCATAGCTGCCACTTTTCACCAGATTTATCGTGGTTTTCTCCACGTTTAACGCTCCTTCCTTCGTCATGGAAGAGGGATCCGAAGCCCGCTAAACTCACGGCCGTTTTCCTTCTTCTTCTTCTTCTTCTTCTTCTTTAGTTGTAGTCCACTATGCGTTTTCACACAAAACCTAAAGTAACTTTCTTCCGCCTGTCGAAGATTAGCGCTTTCACGGACATCATATGTTAAATCCATGGAACATTTCAAACGGGAACAGAAAATAACTTTAATCGCTGGCTTGAATCTTAGTAATTTTTTTTGATCGTAGGGACCCATGGAGAAAAGCAGTTCGTCTTTCACGTCACGATGTCTCGTATTGCTGTTTCGCGGTTGATTTCAAATGATTTCGGCACAAATTGCTCAAAAGTGTAAGGCAAGGCAAGGCAATTTTATTAGTATAACACACTTTCAGCAACAAGGTGATTCAAGAAGCTTTACAGGATTAAGAGGTAAAATAAAAATAGCCATAAAACACAGACAAAGCATATAAAGTAAAAACAGCAGGAAGCATAAACAAAACATGATACATGAAAGCGTGACCCAAAGGCAGCTCTAAACAGAAACGTTTTTAGTTGTGATTTAAAAGAACTCAGTGTTTCAGCAGCTTTGCAGTTTTCTGGAAGTTTGTTCCAGATCAGAGGAGCATAGAAACTGAAAGCTGCTTCTCCATGTTTGGTTCTGATTCTAGGGATGTTGAGTCGACTGGAATTAGAGGACCTGATTGGTCTGGGGGGGGGTTGCTATAGTAACAGTAGATCTTCAACATACTTTGGTGCTAAGCCATGTAATGATTTATAAACTAGTAGGAGTATTTAGAAGTCTATTCTCTGAGCTACAGGGAGCCAGTGTAAGGACTTTAGAACTGGGGTGATGTGCTCTACTTTCCTGGTTCTAGTGAGGAACACGAGCAGCAGCGTTCTGGATCAGCTGCAGCTGTCTGATTGACTTTTAGGCAGACCTGTGAAGACGCTGTTGCAGTAATCAATCCGACTAAAGATAAACGCATGGATGAGTTTTTCTAGGTCCCGTTGCGACATCAGTCCTTTAGTAGAGCTTTACAGCCTGCTGATTAGGGATGTCCCGATCACATGCAAGGTCACACGTTGTAAATAAAGCTTGAGTTGACCCAGTGTGCATTACAGCTTAGCAGTGACATCGGACAAACAGATAAACTCCATACGTCTGTGTGGTAACCCCAAAATCAGACACCTTTTGATACGAGGATTAGCAGGCGGTCAGGTAGCTTGTAGTGAACGCCCGGCATGGCCGTGTCTCTAAGGTACTGATGAGAAGGAATCTCATATCGTGGCTTCAGGATCTCCGGGAGACTGAGAAATCAGACGTTTGCAACCACAAACAGTCTGGCTGTCTTGGTTATGATCTTTTTGACCTTTTCGCCGTCTTTCTGCAATTTCTCCTTGTTTATTTTTTACCTATCTGTTAGTGTCGGCTGGCTCAGTGTTTTTGTCAGGGTGCCGTATCGGCAGCTCGGTCTATTCCACCACGCGAAATGCCCAACTTGCACACATTACATGTGGCTGATCCAAACCTGTACACGTTTGCACTCTAGTGAGGCGACACGATTGTCCCGCATTAGCGCTTCTAGCTAGCAGTTCGCTATTGCGTTGTCTTGATTCCCCGCCTGCCGTAAAAAATCGCGTGACGTTACGGTGTTGTCGTCGTCCATGCAACAACGAATATTGACGTAGTGGAGCTTGTTGAAATTAAAACTCCAATGTTAATCAGTTTGACAATCTCTGTCTCAGGATGAATTTAAAACGTCATCCTTGTTATTTTATGCGGTTATATCGGATCATTTCCACCCGATTCCGATCCTTTAAAAATCATGTGATCGGGCCCGATTTCCGATCATGTCATTGGAAAACGGGACATCCCTACTGCTGATACAGCGTGCGCCTCAGATCGGCTGGTATACAGTGGATCCACGTTTATTCTCAGATTCTTCTGTGGAACGCGGCTCCAAATCATTCACGGTAAATTCACCTCTTTGTGGATTTGTTTTTCCATAGAGCGTATCTTCTGCCTTTTATTTCACAAAGCGAAGATAGTTTTCTACGGTTTGGCCCGTCATCCACGCGAAAACGCAGATTTACGGCACCGAAAACGATTCTTTTTAAAAACTCCGACCAAAGTAAAGATATTGCGTTTTCTCCGTTTTAAGCGTTTAACCGGAGTTTTAGGCTTTGCACCGTCACTTTCTGCGACAAAAATGCTCCAACATCATTTGTCCGACCTGCGTTTCCACTCAGAAACATTTATTCCCTCAGAGATGTGTTGGCATCATCGATTGTCCAAGCGCTTTTTGTTTGCTTGTTTTTACAAGCTCAATTACTGCTCTATGTAGAAGTTATAAAGTAGAAAGTTCCTTTGAGTGGATAGGATTTGGGGGAACTACTGCCCCCTACAGGTTTGGCATGTCTATGAATGTGCCTAACAACGCACTTGTGCGTTTTTTTAAAACCAGGTGGTGAGAATATTTGTTTTTCTTAAAACATGGCCTTAAATATTTAGGATAATAAAATTAATCTTGGGAAGCTGAAATACTTATAACTATTGCTTCTTCACACGCTATTGGCTGGCATTTGCAAAACAGCCGATCCAGGAGAGGTATTCATTTTGTTGCTGCGGATTGGCTAAAGCTTGGACGTTAGCTTCTGCTGTAGCGTTAAGATGGTTTCCTCTTTGTGTATTGATGCATATTAAGGTATATTTGGTGTTTGAACTAATAAAATAGTTGTTAGAAGAGTTTTTAGAGGAGGTCTCAGGTTTTCACGGCCCCCAGTGTTCCTCAGATCGGCTCTTTTTAAGGCTCCAGTTTAACACGGCTCAAAATCGCTGCCTGCTGCGGGTGATGATGTCACACTACCGATTTAATTAAAAGGGTTCATTGTGATTGTCCTGGCTTTCAGCTAATGAAAAGCCAAAGTACAGTTTGAACGTTACATCAGAGCAATAAGCAAGGATTTTAATCCGGAAATGTGATGTCACGGCGATTTCATAACTACCACAGTCATAGAGGAGACTGAGTGTTGATGGACAGTCACTAATTCCTTCAAGCTACAAAGGACCATTGCTAGAGAACCTGGCTGCCGAGAGGGAGTGTTCAAACATATCAATGGAAAGTTTGGTGGAAGGAAAACTGGTAGAAAAAAGCCCCACAAGCAACAGGGATGACTGCAGCCTTAAGAGGATTATGAAGCACATCCAGCTGAAGATTTTTTTTGTTTGAAACATTAAAAAAAACAATAGTTACAATCAACATTGAACAGTTGATTTGTTTGAAAAGCAGGTAGGTCAAAGTATACACTTTTAAGGCCCTGCCCCCTTTACACATTGTCATCTTTCAAAGAAGCAAAATAAAAGATTTCTCTAGAAGAAGATTCAGAAGGTTTGGATGGCGGCTGTAGTCAGAGCTTCAAGAGTCATCGAACACAGACGTATCCGGGACACGTGTTAATCCACTCCTGCCAGAGACAATGTTAGAGGTGGAAAAAAAATGACTCAAGCCACAATGAATACTTGTACAATCTTTTTTTTCTTCCTTCCACTCAACTTTCCATGAACATCATTGAGTACAGGACTCTGAGCAGCACAGCTTATTCTCGATGAGGTTGTTCAGCCAGCCGTCCTCTCCATGACTTGTGTGGACCATAAAATAACTTTTCTTTATTAAAACTAAATCATTTATTTGATGTAATACATTTTTTATCAGTGGGGTGAACACAAGTAAACACACTGTGTGGACTGAGTCTGTATAATATAAACTTTCTGAATTAAATTACTGAAATAAATCAACCTTTTGCAAAATATTCTAATTTATTAAGCTGTACCTTTATGTTTTGCATCTTTTATCAGAGGGTAAACGGACTTTCTTCAATCAAAGATTGTTTTTATTTGCAGTTATGCTGCAACTGTGCATCGGATGCTTTTAAAGTTTTTTTTTTAAATCTAAGTTTAGGATTTCTACTTATAAGTCTTTGTCTCCAGATAATAAATATCAGCCTATTTCACTCATAGAAACAGACAGAAATGGATAGAAAGCTTCATATTTGTTCAATTCGTTTAAGTATGTGAAATCTTATCATATATGTTCAATATTTGCATATTTGACTGGTTTTGTTGCACGTTTTGTTTTTGCAGCCCTGAGCTCATCCTGTAAGGTCACCGCAGCTCTTCCTCCACTGAGCGGCAGCGCCGTAATCTTCATCATCCTCGCACGTTTTAACTCCTAACACCTGAAGGAAGAGCCCAAATAAGAAACATGAAACACAGAAAAGACTTGAAGACTAGACGGAAATCTGAAAACGTATGAATTTACGAATGCGGATGTGAATTTAGCTCTTTGTAGAAAACTGTAAAGCTTCATTTTCAGCCCTTCTGTTGTTTAGATTAATCAGGATCTCTAATTTAAAGTGTGTAGAGTTTTTAATGTTTTTTTATAAAGTTTCCAAATGTTTCTCCTTGTTCTTTTTTATGGAATTATTGTTGTGTTGATAGTAATAATAATAATTACCACCAGATGGCGCCAAAGAAGCAAATATTTTTCGAATCTCAGAAAGGAAAAGTTTTTAAAGTGGATTATATGTGAAAATTAGGTGAGAGATTGTGATTAAATTATTATAAAATAAATTACTGGGTGAACGAAGACATGACTGGAGGAACTGAAAGATTAAAATCACACAAGAGGCTGAAAACACATATCTAAAATAAATGTTCAATAAATTAAGTCACAGATGAGTAATTTTACATGTTTTTTGTAATCTGTTTTTCTATTTTTCTTCTCCTTCCAGCAGCTAAATTGTGAGACTTTCTTGCAGTATCTCCAAGCTGAGTTTCTGCTGAGTGAAAGGACACATCTTATAACCCGATGATGTTTGTTCAAATCTGTTCCCTCGGTGTAAGAAAGCACCAGAAGCCAAATATTGCTTAAGGTTATTTAATTTCTACACATATTCATCAATAGACATCCTCTGTTCGAGAACAAACTTTAGAATCGTTGTTTGACTGCAAGTAAAGTTGAACAGTTTTCCTCTAACCTGTTAGAAACCCGTAAAGATCACCTCCCAGGAGAACCAGAACCAGAGTGCTTTTTAAGGATTAGAGCCGTCTAATGCAACTAGTGGACGGCTCCTGAAACCCTCCAGGCGTTGCATTTACTTCTGTCTCCCATGTTACTCTGACGCCCCTCAGCTCCAGAAACTTACACATCCAAGTTGGTGCTTAGAGGTCCAAAGTGTGGACAGAAGATGTCCCCCACACCATGACACCGCTGCCACCAGTCTGAATATGGTAAAGTTACACAGTCAAAGGTTAACAGCAATAATTTGGGTTATTTAGCCTGTCATAAGATAAATAAATTGGGGTTCATTTGTCGGTCGTATTGGCGTCCATGTTGTTTATTCAACTATAAATGTCACCGTTTCAAACTAAATGTTTAGCTCCAAATCAAACCCTTATGTTTAGTTTGAACGCTAAGTATTTAGTTTACAAATTAAATAGTTTACTACAAGCTAAATATGTAGTTTGAAGCTAAATCGGAAGCTAAATTGGAAACTAAATATTTAGCTTCAAATTAAACATTTAGCTCAGAGCTAAATATTTACCCAATAGGCAAATTTACTTGCCACTAAGCGGAAGTGGACTATCAAAATAAAAGCTGTACGAACTGCTGATGAATTGTTTATATTCGTCTCGACATGTCCAACATTTCAGCTTAAAACGTAATGATGAGCCGTTTTCACGGCAATACAGACGTTTAATGATGGATTTACAGCAACAGTGATGCAGCAGGAGTTTATATAGCGGTTAGCAAGACCAAGCTTTTATTTTGACAGTCTACTTCCGCTTCTCTGCAAGGGAATTTGCATATTAGCTAAATATTTAGCTCTGAGTTTAATATTTAGTTTGAAGCTATATATTTAGCTAGTGTAGCTTGCTAGCTAAATATTTAAGTTGTAAATTGAATATATGGCTTGTTGCCTAAATATTTAGTTTGGAGCTAAATATTTAATTTGTGAGCTAAATGTTTAGTTTGCTAACTAAATATTTAGTTTGGAGCTAAATATTTAATGTGTAGGCTAAATATTTGGCTTTCTAACTTAAATAACTTTAAATGAATAAATAACATGGATGCAAATGTGACTTTGAAAATTGAACCCTCATTTTTTTTTCTGTCATGACAGACTAAATAACCTAAATTATTGCTGTTAATTTTGGACTGTGTAACTTTACAAAGATCGCCCTATACCTGAACCGCTACTTTAATCAGACCATTCTCTGTAAACCTGACAGTTCAGAAATACTCAGACCATATATCTTAATTTCTTCCTCATCCTGATGTTCAGTTTTTTATATAAATGGTCACTATTGCTAATTGACTTGTTAACTTCCCAACGTTGCCAAAATGGCAGGCCAGACCAAATAACTCTACGCTCTAAGTAGTTTTCTTTAGGGTGATGAGTAAATGTATCTTTTGATTAACATGGTTTATTGTCTGTTTACACTAGGATGGCTGAAAAAGCTAAGAAAGATGATCAAAAACATAACATGTTTAAGCAGCTACAGCCGCCCCTGCAAGGTCTACTGATCTGCTGACACGTTGGTCACACTGGTGAACTGGTTGATCTGCCTAACAAAATGTCAGATCATTTTATGTAAAAAGCAATCGGCATCTATGATGACCGTCCCATTTCTTAGTGGAAATGTTTTAACCTCATCCAGAACAAAAAGGTCAGAACTTTTAGGCCCAGAACATCCGATTCAACCTAAACGAGACCGTGGCTCAGAAAAGCTCTATAACTATTATTAGATCCTCACAATAATGAAAAAAATATATATTTCTTTAGGTCAAAATCAAACCCAAATCTGGTCATCTTCTCTTAGACCTCTATAGACTTTTGTGACGAGTCGCACAACATTTTCTCTCTGGTCTGGATCAGAGAGCCAAAGCAGCATTTTCTCCCTCAGTCCAGCTAAATAAAACCAGTTTAGAGCCCTTACTTTGGAAAATCTGGTGTCATTTTTAAAGAACCGCCTTTTTAATGACTATGTTTAGGTTTTTAAAATAAAGATAAAACAAAGCTAGGTCAATTTCCTTCTATTTGAGTTTATAATTTTGGAAAATTATCACACACAAAAAAAAGCATATAGTTTCCAACCTGATTAGAAGGAAAGATAGATCTAAACTGATATTACTGGCTCTTTTAGTGTCATTCTGATGCGGAAATTCTATATTTAACAACATTAGTGTGTTGTTTTTATCATTTTTATCCAAAGATAATAAGAGCCATAGTGGTAGGTACAAAGAGCCGCAGGTTGAAGAACCCCTGCTGTGAAAGCATTTCATGATGTAAAACAGAATGAATCACACGTGGAGTTCATGGGTGAAATATTTATGTGTGAGAAATGCACCTTGTGAAAATAATATTCTAGCTTTATCAGACATGCAACAGAACCCAGAATACGTTTTAGCTTTTAGCTCTTATTCTGCTTCCTTATGGTGACTTTTATACTCACTGAAGACCTGGTGTGGTTTCCCATGAAGGCCGGTCACCGGATACGGAGGGAAAGTACTGCATTCCTCACTTGTCTCACAATCTTTCCTCCTCACATTACCAGCCTCCAGTGATCTCACGGAGGAGGGATGAAAGTTTAATTCGGTCCCAGTTCTGTTTACAGATGTACAGTCCTCTTCAGTTTGTCCAAATCTGTTTTTATCTCTAAAAAATGACACATGGATGTTTGCTTTTATCTCTTTTTTTGTTTTTTTGTTTGTTTTTTGTTTGTTTGTTTTTTTAATCTCTGACAGCTGAAACGTCTTTCCTTAAATAAAGGTTCTGAAAATCAGTATGAGTGGCGTTTATTTGATGCTTCTGGCATCTTACAGCGTTGTCGTCGACTTGTTCGAGAAGTTATACACAGTCAAACATTTACAGCAATAACTTGGATTATTGTTTCCTAACCCTGGTCCTCAAGGCACACTGGCCTGCATGTTTTTGATGTTTCCCTGCTTTAACACGACTGATTCAGATGATTGCAGCTCAGCAAAAGCCTGTTAATCAGCCATCATGTGAAAGCAGAGAAACATCTAAAACATGCAGGGCAGTGTGCCTGGAGGACCAGGGTTGGGAAACACTGATTCCGCCTGTCATAAGCGAATTTTTTTTGTCATATTTGCTTCTATGTTATTTAATTATTCAAAAATATCACAGTTTCAAATTTAATATTCAGCTTCAAACAAACAACTTAGGAAACAAGCTAAATATTTAGATATAGCTTTGAAGTAAATATTTCAGAGCTAAATATTTAGCTAGCAAGCTAAACTGGCTAGCTAAACATATAGCTTTGATGTAGGCTAAATATTTCAGAGCTAAATATTTAGCTAGCAAGCTAAACTGGCTAGCTAAACATATAGCTTTGATGTAGGCTAAATATTTCAGAGCTAAAAATTTAGCTAGCAAGCTAAACTGGCTAGCTAAATATATAGCTTTGATGTAGGCTAAATATTTCAGAGCTAAATATTTAGCTAGCAAGCTAAACTGGCTAGCTAAACATATAGCTTTGAAGTAAATGTTTCAGAGCTAAATATTTAGCTAGCAAGCTAAACTGGCTAGCTAAACATATAGCTTTGATGGAAAAATTTCAGAGCTAAACAGTTAGCTAGCAAACTAAACTGGCTAGCTGAATAGTTAGCAGGACCCAGCTTTTATTTTGGTAGTCTAATTCTAAAGTCAGTTTGCACATTTGCAAAATGTTTAGCTCTGAGCTAAATGTTTAGTTGGAAGTAAAAAAAAATAGTTAGCCAGCTTAGTTTGCTAGCTAAAATCCTAGCTTCAAACTAAATATTTAGTTTGAAACTGTGACATTTAAAAACAAGTAAATTACATGGATGCTAATGTGAGTTTGAAAAATGAACCACAATTTATTTATCTTATGACAGGATAAATAACCCAAATTATTGCTGCTAATTTTTGATTGTGTAACTTTAGCCCTTACACACCCATCACAGAATCATACACCAGCTGAGTCAGCACATATCCCGTCAGCAGTAATTAAAGGCAAGATTTGTTCTCTGTATCCGCTCCCATTAAGTCGTTTCAAACATGCAATACAGGCCTAACATCTGCCTTGTGCTGATGTTTTGGTCAGTTTATTTCTAGGATACTGTTACCAGGCAACAAATCAGTAAAAACTACCAAGTGTCAGCACCTTCACCCCATCTAATCGTCCTGGGTTCCTTTATCGGAGCAGAATTAGAATTTGGGTTTTACCAGAATCTGGTAGACGGTGAAGAATATGAGGAGTTTGTCTGTTGGCGATCGGTGACATCTGACAGGAGCTGGATGGTAACGAAAGTGCTGATTAAAGAAATATAAGAAGAGATCAACTGAGAAACAGTCCTACGTCAGAGAAAAACCTAACAGAGAAGCGCCAAGGAGCAACGTCCGAGAACGTTTCCTGTAGCTTTACGTTCATTGGTTGACTCCACGTCCTGTCAACACAAACCACTGATTCAATTCTATTCAATAAAAACTTCATTTATCCTAAAGGGAAATTAAATATTGTCGTAACTCATTTCATCCACAGTTTTTGTGGATGGCAATGCTGGGGGTGGGAAGGATCTTCAGTAGCAGTCAGTGTAGAAACCAATCTGAAGAGGACTCTGACCTAAGACTGTGACTGCATGACAGTCTCATGACCGTGATAACATGCTAACAGCTCAATATCCAAGTAGGAGAGATGATATTGAACTTCCTCCTTCTCTCTCTGCTCTTTGGTCCTGCTCTGCAGTCATGAAGCATCCTTTTCAAATGTATACGATTTCGGGTCAGAGTTCAGGTCTTATTTGAGCTTTTCAGATGCTAATCAGCTTTAAAACAATATCCTTGTTTCCACGGTTACGCATTGTCTGAAACTGTCTGAAAGTAAAAAAAAAAATAGGACCAGAAATCGTTCCAGCTGCACAGCATTCAGAACCAGAGGGAATAATTGTCCAAACAGCAACGCCTCAAACAGAAAGAACCAATCAGAGGAAGGGGGCGTGGCTATGGGTGGGCCTAGGCCCCCCAAAAGAAATGGTTCTCGGAAAAGAAATTAGAACACATTTTGTATATATAATTGCTTTTTATTTTTGAGGCATGTCACTTAAAGTCCCACTCCGATCATATTTTTAGTTATTTTTTTAAACGTTCTCAGTGGTCTTTAAACTATGATTATGCCGTTATTAGCCAAAATCACAAAACCTGTGCCGATTTCTGGGACTTCGCTTCAGCAGAGCTGCAGTAGCTCATTAGCAATTCACCTCTGTGTTGTGGGCGGAACGGTTGGCACGGACAAGCAGTTACAGCACAAGGCAGTAGATTTAAAGAAAGGGGCTGTTTTATTCAGCAATGTATTGCAACCCGCCACAGCACATAGCTGTTGATCCGCCATCTTCTTCTCTACTCCTCAGAACCTGAGTGGGCGGGGCGGAGCGGAGGAGGAGCTTGTGGCTCCGCCCAGTGGAGTTACTACGTCACAACTCCAGTCTATTATAGCTGGCATTTTAACGTCTGCTACTGATTCCCAGCCGTTTGAATGCAGAAGTACTCAGAAATACAAGTTTGAGCTTAATTTTCTCAAGATATGTCCTCTAGCGTGAAAATGTTAACACCTAGAAAAACAGGATTTTCATCGGAGTGGGTCTTTAAAGTAATAAAACAAAAGAATAAAATTAGAGGTGACATTTACATCTTTGCCAGACTTTGCCAACATGCCTTGCAATCTTTCCAGACAAGCTAGGGCTAGCTGTGAGATTCCTTTGTGTAACCAAGTCTAAAACTGTAGTTTTGAAACAAACAGTTTTATTAAAAATATTAGGATCCCTAGCTAAACATTCCAAAATAATCCAATAAAGCACAGTTCCGTACAATAAAAATAATTAAATGTGACAATAAATTAATGTGCTTTGATTTTTTTTTTTTTTTTTTACCGTTAGTTTTTAGGGAGTTTTCTTTGAAACAGGTTGCTACTACGTTTCCCATAGTCCCTTGGGAAAAGGTGACCAATCACTGAGCTCACAGAGAATAGATAATCCCGCCCCGTTTAACCTACGTGCTACCTCTGGTTAGCAAAAATGGCGCAACGAGGCAACATGATTAACTTAATATGAACTATTCAGGGAATCAATTATTTAAAGCATTGGGTATCTGACAGCGGCCATATTGTTATTTTCACACTTTGTAGTCTTCTTTGTTCTAAGCTGTTTGTTTAAAACTTGCTGTCGGTTTCTGATGTATACAGACACATGAAGAAATCATTTTAATTTCAATCATATTTACATAGCCCACCCATTATTTTTTATTTTTTTTGTTAGGGCCACCTGAAAAGCAATTTCTGGCTTCGCCACTGATCAGTGCCAACGTAACAGAGCTGCTCCGACATGCTGCCACCATGAGGGGCGCTGTTCTTGAATAAGATAACAGATGAGCTTTAATGAGGTGAAGCTGAGAAAAAACTGCAGATTTTCTGAAAGAAGCCTCCACCAAACCAAACAATGGCCTTCACTTCGTCACACAAGCTCTCTGACTTACAGTCAACACCGTTTACAGTAAACAGAAACTTGCATTTTCACAATTAACACCAACACGAACCAACCTGGGTCTGTGCAAAAAAAAGTAATCGCACCCTAGACCCAATAACGGCAGAAAAGTGGCAGAAACATCATGATATTATGATACCCGGTGATGAGTCTCCAACATCGCTGTGGAGGAACGTTGACCTGTTCTGCTTTGTTGAATCGATTTAATTCAGATGCACTGCAGGGTGAATTTACCAGCAGAAGGTAAGTTAATGCCACAGCATTACAGCTGGATTTCCAGACTTTGACTAGGCCACTCCTAAAATGTTTTTCTGTTTGTTTTTTTATCCCTACAGAGATGGGCCTCCTAGTGTGCTGGACCACTGTCCTCCTGCATAACCCAAGTGGTCTTCACCGCAAAACTGATGGTTCTTCTTCACGATCTTCTGCTAGAGAGCAGAACTCACTGAGATGTCGAGTGTCTGAAGCAACGAAGCAGGCCCAGATCATCATACTACCACCACCGTGTTAGACTGTAACTATGATGTTTTTTTCAATGCTTTCAATTTGCACCCACCCACACACTCTTTTTTGAATCATGACTTCTGACCTTGATGTGAAGCACCTTGAATTGCCTTGTTGTTGAACGTGTGCCATACCAATAAAGTTGCCTTGCCCTGCAGATGTAGTTCTGGGTTCTTCTGGACCTCCTGGATGAGTCGTTGATGAGCTCTTGGAGTAATGTTGGGAAGCTTCTCCACTGTTCCAGATGTTCTCCATGTGTGGACGATGGTTCTCTCTGAGGTTCTCTGGGGTCTAGAACCTTAGAGATGGTTCTGGAACCTTTTCCAGAGTGATGGATTCTTTTCTTGAATTTCTTCAGATCAGAGCGTGATGTGTTGCTTGTTGAGAGCTTTCAGCCTACGTCATGCTGTCAGACAGCTTCAATTTGATGGGTTTAAGTTTTTGTTTCTGCTTTCTGTTCACACAGTCCGACCATATTTTTCTGATGATAAAATTAGTTTGATGATTTGAATCATTTATGAGGCCTAAAACAAATCAAAAAACGCAGAAAGTGAATATCTTCTCAATGCATTGAAAATATCAGAATTGACATGAGTCCTTGGTTTGAAAGTTGACTGAACATTTGTGTCATCTGCTTATTGGTTCTTGCTGTGTTTTTGCTCTTCACTAAATTTAAATAAAACAAAAATAATGTTGTTTGGTAACTGTGGCAAAAATAATATAAATGTAGACATGCACATAAATGTGGTGAAACTTGAAAGCATTGATGAAAATTAATTTCTTGGGGTTATAATAGGTGATAAACTAAACCGGAAAGCTCACATTAAGTAACTACAAACTAAAATGTCTCGAAGCATCTCAGTATTAAACAAAGCAAAGTTGGTTCTGGGCCACAATTCACTGAGCATTTTGTACTGTTCACTGGTCTTACCATATTTAACTTGTTGCGTAGAGGTTTGGGGTAATAACTATAAATCATCATTCTGTTCACTTTCAATATTTCAAAAAAGAGCAATACGAATTTTACACACATACAAACGATATCTTGATCACACAAACAAATTATTTTATTATTATTGTACAGCCCAAATAATGTTTAAGGCAGAAAATAGTTTACTACCAATTAATATCCAGAAAACATCTATTAAAAGGGAGGGCAAGTATAGTTTAAGGGGGAAATAAATTAAAGTATAAAAGTACAAAGACAAAACGTTTCTGTTTGTCTATGTGTGGAGTAAGGCTGTGGAATAAAATCAATAAACAGTTAAAGCAATATCCAAACATAAAACAGTTTACATTTACATGATTTTTGATAGGTGCTTACATGTAGATGACATAATTAAGCAGTAGTAGTTTATGTGGTAATATTTTGTTTGTAAAGTTGGTTGGTGTGGGTATGTAAATGGGTGTCTGTCCTTAATTATGCATATTTGGGAATGTTCATTGATGTCTTTATGTGTTATGTACTTATGTGTATGTGTATATTTATGTACATGTGTGTGTGTGTATATGTGTAACTGTGCATAAGTAGATAGGGAGTAGGGTATAATAGGTAATGGGTGTGATAATATTATTGGCTTAGGGTATGGGGGTGAGAAAATATACCTTTTAGAATATTATGGAGAACAATCAAAGGCAAGAAAACTAACTATTAGGTTTTGTCGTCTGTATGGATTACGTTAAATATTAGGCAAGGCAATTTTATTTGTATAGCACACTTTCAACAACAGGGTAATTCAAGGTGCTTTACATGATTTGGTGATTAAAAAACAAAACAAACAAACATAGAATATAACATTAAAAGTTTTTAAGTAAAAGTAGCAAATTAGCATGAAACAGATTACACATGATGCACAAAAAAGCAAGAGAAAGATCAATAAAGCAAGAGAGCATGAACACATTTCATACATATAACATCAAGCATTTACTCAAAGGCAATTCTAAACAGATGGTTTTTAGTCTAGATTTAAAGCAGTTCAGAGTTCAGCAGCTCTACACTCGTCAGGAAGTCTGTTCCAGATAAGAGGAGCTTAGAAACTGAAAGCTGCTTCTCCATGTTTAGTTCTGAGTCTAGGGATGTTTAGTAGGCTAGAGTGGGAGGAGCTGAGTGGTCTTGGTAGTTGGTACCATGACAACAGGTCTTCAACATACTTTGGTGCTAAGCCATGTAATGATTTATAAACTAGTAAAAGTATTTAGAAGTCTATTCTCTGAGCTACAGGGAGCCAGTGTAAGGACTTTAGAACTGGGGTGATGTTCTCTACTTTCCTGGTTCTAGTGAGGAACACGAGCAGCAGCGTTGTGGATCAGCTGCAGCTGTCTGATTGACTTTTTAGGCAGACCTGTGAAGACGCTGTTGCAGTAATCAATCCGACTAAAGATAAACGCATGGATGAGTTTTTCACGAGAACCCATAAACAGACTGTGTTGACAACTCAAACAAGGCAGCAGGCATGTGAAGCTCTGAACTTTTGCATTATGGGTTAAAGTGTCTTTCCAGCTGATGGGAAAGTTGAATTGTTGAGCAGGAATGACAGAAACCTCAGACTGAAAGATGAGCTTGTTGTCTAAAAAAATACGCCGGCTGTTTCTATCTGGAGAAATCCTCTCCGAGGCGGGAATGTAACCGACTGACTGACTGACCGACCTCCCTCGAAAACTTTCCGCTCTCCTCTCCAGGCTTTGACTGAACTCAGGGGGGTGAAGTCATGTTTCAGTTTAACCGTCGGTTCTTTAAAATAATCCCCACCTTCGACGAAACGATGAATGTTTATCTGACTGCAGGAGAAGGACGATCATTCCTCTTCCTTGCGTTATGAGGAACCTGCAGGAAGCCCAGATTTATTAGGATCTCCTCACAGAGAAGGTCTATAGAAAGACCTCTGAATCATCGCCGGGAGCCGTGTTGCTACATCATGTTTTCACATTCCGTTCATTGAGGTCACTGATTTATAGACGTCATGTCGGTGGAATGCAGGTCAAGTGCAAAGGACTCATTTCCATCCCATAATGTATGGGGAGCCGTTTGTAAGGTTACACTGTCAATAACAGCAATATTTTAGGTTATGTAGCCTATCATAGGATAAAACACTGGTGCTAACATCCATGTTATTTATTCATTTATAAATGTCACAGTTTCAAACTAAATATTTAGTTAGCAAGCTAAACTGGCTAGCTAAATGTATAGCTTTGAAACAAATATTTAACTTGAAGCTAAATATTTAGCTAAAATGCAGATTCACTTGCCGAGAAGTGGACTATCAAAATAAAAGCTTGGTCTTGCTAACCTCTACATAAACTCCTGCTGGTGCGTCACTGTTTCTGTTAATCCATCGGTAAACGTCTCTCTTGCCGTTAAAGCGGCTCATCCTACGTTTTATACTGAAATGTTGGATATGTCTGGAGGAAAATTAACAATTCAACTGTTTTAAATGGGGAGACTAAGGCTCCTCCCCTTCCTGTCGGCCCATGGGTCCCCTGGCTGAAGAAAATAATGAATGGAAGTCAGTGGAGCGCTAAAAGTTATTGAATCACACATATGATGTACCTCAATTTAAATGACTACTAATGATGATGTGTTTCCACTTTGTTTGTCAAGTGATTTGGGATTTATTTGATTGTAAAAATTCGCAATTAAAATGCCTACAAATCAGAAGTCGCATATATGACGTCACAAGCTAATGCTAGCTAGCACTAACTAACGCTAGCTAGCACTAGCTTGTGGAGCTTCATGCTGGCTCTCACTCTACCGACTATTTCTCCCCCAGCATATAGCTGCTACTTTCCACATTTATGGTGGTTTTCTCCACGTTTAACTCTCCTTCCTTGGTCCTGGAGGAAGGAGGCGAAGCCGGCTAATCTCACCGCCATTTTTCTCCTTCTTCTTCTTCTTCAGTTGTAGTCCACTAAGTGTTTTTACACAAAACCTAAAGTAACTTTTGCCGCAGGTCAAAAATTAGCATTTTTCTTTGCATCAAAATGTCTTTGTAAAATTCGCAAACATCATATGTTTAATACATGGCGCGTTTCAAACGGGATCAGAAAATAATTTTTATCGCTCCATTGACTCTCATTCATTTTTCGGGGGGGCAGTAGGGGACCCATGGACAGGAAGTAGAGGGGCGTGACTTAGGCTCCCCATTGAGGCTCGCAAGACCCAGCTTTTATTTTGGTAGCTCACTTCCGCTTATTAGCAAGTAAATTTGCATATTAGCTAAATATTTAGCTCTGAGCTAAATGTTTAGCTGAAAGCTATAGCCAGTTTAACTTGCTAGCTAAATATTTAGCTTCAAACTAAATATTTTGTTTACTAACTATTTAGTTCAAAGATAAATGTTTAGCTTCTTAACTAAATGTTTAGTTTGAAATTTTGACATTTATAAATGAATAAATAACATGGACACAAACATGGCTTTGAAAAACGAGACCCCATTTATTTATTTTACGACAGGCTAAATAATCCAAAATATTAATGTTAATGTTTGATTGTGTAACTTTACAAACAGCACCCCATAATAACGAGCCTCCTGTGTTTCCATGGTTATGTTGGTGTGTGTGTCTGGTTGTTTTCTGCTATTTTTTAAATAAACGATAATAATGTAATTTGTCTCTTCTCTAATTCTGTCTTTCTGCATGTTCTTTCTAGGTACTCCAGCTTCCTCCCACAGCCCAACACAACACGACTGTTGGGTTGATTAGTGTCTGAATTGCCCTCAGGTGTGATCGTGTGCATGGTTGCTCATCCTATGTTGTTCTGTGATAGACAGTAGACCTATCCAGGCCTTTGAGTGGTAGAAAAATCTAATAAATATGTAATAAAATTTTAAAAAAGCAGGCAAACTTGAGAAGAAATCCCCTGAAAGGTCTAGAGAAAACCCAGAAAAGTATCGATCATGACCACTTTAATTGACTCCAGGAAGTATTGGGCGATTTAAAACGTTTGCACATATATTTGTGAGCTCTTTGTTAAAGCAGCTGACGGATTGTGAAGTTTACAGCGAAGCATTCTGTCCTATTTAGTCAGACGTGAGCGGACAGGAATCGGGCCTCACCTGGAGCTGCGGGAGCGAAGCGAAGGTGTTTGGGAGGCCAACATTTTACGATGATGAACATGCAGTTGCACCCTATGAAGCCGTGATAAGCAGTGATTACGATGATAATTACACTCTGACTTCTTACATAAGGTGACAGGAGGAGCTGATTATTAACAGCAGATCACTCCCAGTGTGCAGGAGTCAGGACGGCCTGCTAGCTGCGGCTCCTTGGCTCTATTAATCATTCTGGGATCAGTTTACTGTCATTTAATGTCAACTCTTTTATTGCCTGACATTTAAAACCACCAACGTTGTTCCGAGCTTTCATTACATGTTACCCAAACATCAGTGGAGAAACTTAGATCCATTCCTCATTAAGAAAATCTGTTGCCTTATAAGTTTAAATGAAAGCACCTAGACTTAAGCGGAGTCGTTTCTTCTTCTACTGAAGACTGAATATCTGCACAAAGGTCGAGGTGATCAGACACCTGCTGGGCATGATTGTACAGCGCTGAGTCAGCAATAAAGCTGCTAATCGCTCTCATAGATGCTCTCCTCTTCTCACCTGTGATGCATTCAGAGGAGAAGCCGTCTGCTCTTCAACCAGCAGCTTTCTATAGGTGAATCAGAATCAGCTTTATTGGCCAAGATTGTGGCACAAGCGAGGAGTTTAACTGCGGTTTTCAAGACTTCCATATGAATGTATCAACTTTAGAGGAAATAAAATAAAGGAAGGTGACGGTGAAAGCCTAAACAGTTTGTGTCCAGGATGTGTGGGGTCTGCAGAGATGTTAGTTGCCCTGTTCCTGACCCTGGATCTGTCCTGGAAGATCAGCGCTGATGGTCCTCGCTGCAGACCTGATGGTTCCCTGCAGTCTGGACCGGCCCGGTTCTGTGGATGATCCAAACCACACAGTGAATGATGAACTCAGGACAGACTGAATGACCAGCAGCTCCTGGGGAAGGCTGGACTTCTTGTGTTGCTGCAGGAACTCAGTCCAGTTTCTGCTCAGGTTCAGAGAAAAGGAGGTTCCCAGGAACTGGGAATGATTCACAGAGTTGAGGATTGTGAGGAAAGGGAATACGGGGGGGGTTAGGGAGTTGATCACTAGAAATCAACAATCATCTCCAGAGTTTTGATCCTGAATTCCTCCTGCAGACTTTAGGTCTGTTAAAAGATGCACGAGGCCTTTATTATAGCTGTGCAGGAAGAGCTGAAGAACCTTAGAAATTAACTGACCACACATGATTTCCCCCCAAAAGCAGAAAAAAAAACATTTGGAGCCAAATAACCGCTTCCTTCTCAAAGAGTTTGAAACAAACACTAACTTCCATCAATTTCCACAAGCAGCATTTAAAAAAAAAAACAGGATATGAAACTAAATCATTTCTGTTTATTTACAAGCAGATGTAAGTATAGAAAAATGTTATTAAACGACTGAACTTAAAATCCGATTAGTTCACCTGCTGTGGCCTGAACACAGTTTCATATCTTCCTCCTGCTTCTCGCTGAGCTGAAATGATCACCTGCTTGGTCGTAATCAAATAGTGGGATTACTGCAGAGGTTTTTGTCATGAGGTTTTGGGTTTTTGCCTCAGACAGATGACTTCTAATGGGGGTTTAGATGTTCTGGAGGCTGAATCCGCTGCCACACTGGAGACTGGAGTTAAAGCGCCACTTCACCCAGAGTTTGGAAATCAGGGAACATTTCTCCAGTTGAAGCGATCAGAAATCGGAAAGACTCTCTGAACGAGCCGTTTCCTGACTCAAAAGTTATCGCTTCAGCAGGAGGAAATCACCCAGCATACATTGCTGCTTGACACGATACCGGACTCTAGGGAGCGACGAGCTCCAAAGTCTCAGTAACTCAACGCGCTGTCAGCTCCCGGTTAGCGACATGCATTGAGTACTGTGACCAGGTCAAATATGATGCTCTCATGAGAATCTTTTTATATATATATATATATATATATATATATATATATATATATATATATATATATATTTAAGGCACGTTTCCACTATCGGAACTTCAGGGTTATTTTCCTGACGGGGCAATCTGTTAGCACTGCTCCTCTCAGCAGCCGTGTCTCCAGACACAGCCGCCCCCTTTAAGGAATCAGCTAAAGACATCCGCTTATCACAATGTTTCAGCAGCGAGTAGCGTCACCGATGAGCTCAAAAAGGCGCCCAGAGCGGCAGATATAACAAGAGATCGACATGGAAGAAGCAGGGCTTGTTGCTGCTTTTCTGTTTTCTTGTTGTTATAAACTGTTTCGACGGCGACTCTTCTTATTTTTACGAAGCCGGTTGTTTGGCGGCGTCTGCTCATTTCCCTCTGAATTACAACCAATCAGCGAGTTTAAACCACATCTCCCTCTGAGCGATTCGATCGGGCCATTCCGAGTACGTACCCCCGTACAGGCCCCGAAAACCGCCCTGTCGGCCCCGCCCGGTCCAATGCAGGGGGGACACGCGCACATCGGGATGGTCCGGTCAAATTAACCTGAAGAAACGCACCTTTGGTTACCTGAACTCTGTGCATAAAGTTGAAAATATCTGCGTGTCTGCACCAAGTCTTTAAAGGTCTGAATACTAATCTGTCAAAATGACCGACGGCCTTCAGGTTTATCCGTCATCGTTTAAAAAGAAAAAGTCAGACATGTAAAATACATTGTTAACGTGACACCTGCTTACAAGCTAGAGTTAACGCTGTAGCACAGCTCCTCTGTCATAGTTCTTAGTTGTTTGTGTCTCTGAGTTCAAGTTCATTGTGTTTCTGTAATGTCTCCCTCCTCTCTTATGTTCATTATTGCTTCAAGTTATTAGTTCTTAGTCTTATTTCCTTAGGGGCTGTTTACACAACAAAGTTTTTCAGCAAAACTGAGGTTTTTCTCTCCGATTCGGCCTCTCGTTTACACGACAACGGGAAAACAGGGGGGGGGGGCCAAAACGCAGCTTTTCGAATACGGCTTCCAGAGTGGAGGGTTCTGAAAACGCTGCGTGATTCGTTGTCGTGTAAACGTAAGCCGGAGACTTTAGAAAACGATGACGTCACTGCCAGCCGCCTACGGCCATGTTGGACTTGTGCACTCCGCCTTTCTACAGAAAAACAACAACAATGGCGGATCCAGGTATGTGGTTACTGCTGATGAAGCTTCTGAAGTTATTTGGTCTCTCTGTAAGCAAAACTTAGAGATCATCAGGCTTCTATGCGATCGCCAACGGATACGCATACAGTACGTGCGTCAAATAATCAATACGCCTATATTTAAGCGGAGAACTACAGGAAGACCGCCATTGTTAGTTCTCATGAAATTTTTATTTTTCCGCGTTGTGAGGGGGAAACCTTGGAACACTGCATAGACGGTGCACACTGCCATCTAAAGGCCGGGCATAGGTACTACATCGTTTTCCATCGCATGCAGTTCGTTTTCACCCGCGTATTCAAACAAAAATGACAACGTTGTCATGTAAACAGCCCCTTAGTCACCACTTTGTGTTTAGTCTTTCCTTATGCCTTCTTAGGTTAATCTGTCCAGTCATTTCTTATGTTTCGTTCTTTGCCTTCCTCTCTGTTTCCTCCTTGCCATTTTTCCTCTCTGGCCCAGCTGCTAATTGCCTCCACCTTTTCTCTCCCTCTCACCTGCATCTGCTTCCCACTGATTAGTCGTCAGATTTCTCTGTCATTTCCTCTCTCCCTCCTCAGTATTTAAACTGTTCTCATTCACTCACTACTCGCTGGTCCTCGTCAAAGATTCCGTCAATGATTCCTGTTTCTCCAACTTTTCTGGTCCTCCTGGGTTTCCCTGTTCTTTGTTTAATTAAATTCTATTTTATATATACCTCGCTGCATTTGGGTCCTAAATCTGCAAATCGTGACATCCTCTGTGCATGAAGTTAGAACAATAGCAGACTGAAACTGCTATGAGGAATTTCTTCAGGAAAAATTCAGTGATAATTATAATCTGTTGATTGGTTTTGTTACACAAATATGACAAATAATTAAAAGACGGCTTAAATGAAATCTACACCTATTGCAATAACACCGCAGCACAGCTACCTGCTACGGGAAACTAGAAGAATAAAAATGTGTTGTTTATTTTAATGATAAATTGTTGTTTTTTTGATATTCCATCTATTTTCTACAGCCGCTTATCCTAACAGGATCGGGGGGGTTGAACATTACGATGAGTTCACTGACCACCAGTGGCCTCCAGCCAGCAGATCCCAGTCCAACAGAGAACCTTTAGGATGTGGTGGAACAGGAGGTTCTCATCATGGATGTTTTTAGGTAACAAATCTGCAGCAGCGGTGTGATGGCGTCACGTCGATATGGCCCACATCTCTAAGGAAGATTTCTGACGCCTTGTGGAATCTGCACGACAAAAGGGGGCCCAACTGGATACTAGTAAGGAAGTGGCCACTGAGTGAATTTACTGCAGAGATAATTCTCACCGAATCCTACAGGTGTGGCTTAATTCATTGTCTTTGACTCAATCATCCAGCAATTAGGCGTCCCTGCAGGCAAAGTGTGTTGCAACAGCAGAGCTTCAGGAATGTGATCCAGCTAACACGCTAATTATGGGCTTTCTGCTGCTCACTCACCGTTCCTGTTGGGCTTGCTGGCAGATTACTGTCCTGTGAGCTGTTCCCCGCACTGACGCAACTCATGCTCACTAAGTTTTTCCACCGAGACAGACATAGCTGGGTGTGTTCAAAAACCCACGAAAAAAACATAGAATTTTTCCAGAATGCAGTTTGTACGCTTGTCTTTTGTCGTTGTAAATAAAGTTATTTTCCTTCCCCAGTGCTCCACTCCCCTCGCATGCAAAGTCGCGTTTTCACTGTCGCTTGTTACATAACCAAGGACTGTGACTTTGTCTCCGGTTCTAAAGTTCTCTCAGGTTGATAGGCGCTTTAAGGTCGCCATGAAGTCTCTTATCAGAGTCAGAACTGGGTCCAATCAGAGCCATGGTCCATATGGGGTCCTGTAAGTGAAGTTACACAGTCAAAAGGCAGCTGATTGGAATGAAAATGATTTGTAAAGTGCCTTGAGATGACATTGTGGATGTTTGGGGTCTGCAGAGATGTTAACTGACCCCTTTCCCGACCCTACAACCTTTAAAAGTCCTGGATGGAGGGAAGGTCGGCCCTGATGGTCCTCTCTGCAGACCTGATGGTTCTCTGCCGCCTGGACCGGACCGGTTCTGTCCACACAGTGATGGACGAACTCAGGACAGACTGAAGGACGGAGAAGATGACCAGCAGCTCCTGGAGAACTGTGGACTTCTTGGGTTGCTGCAGGAAGTCCAGTCTCTCCTGGACCTCCTTCTGAACTGTATCTACGCCTGAGGACCATCTCAGGTCCAGAGAGTTGGTGGTTCCTAGGAGCTGGGAGTGATCCACAGACACAGGATCACAGTTTTCATCTGCTAGATCAAGAGTCTGAAGCCACAAGTGCCTCTTTAGCTCACTTAATAGGCCTTTATTAAATTATGAAATATTGCTTTGTTTTACGGTTCTTTTTTTTTTGTTCTGTCCCCCACAAAAAAACATTGGCAATTCAGTTAATTTATACAACGCCGATTCACAACAGATGTCATCTCAAGGCACTTTACAAGAAAAGTCATTTCAATACAATCATCCAAACATTCCAGTCAGTTCAAACGTTTCTATGTAAGGAATCCCAGCAGATTGCGTCAGTCATTGGCGTGAGGTTCGGCCCCGTCGATGCAGACTCCAACCACAGCAATCCTTCAGCAATCCCTCATACTGAGCAAGCATGTAGCGACGGGGGAGAGGAAAAACTCCCCTTTAACAGGAAGAAACCTCCAACAGAACCAGGCTCAGTAGGAGCGGCCATCTGCCACGACCGTCTGGGGGTTTGAGAAGACAGAGCAGAACACAGAAGGAACAGAAGATCTGATATAAGAGAACTTTCTATGTTACAGAAAGTAAAAAGTTGATAACAGGACACAGTGGATGTTCAGTTACTGGGAGGATCATCCCAGTCGATGCCCCCCGTCCAACAGGGCATTGCAGCCAAGCAGGATACCAGACCAGGTATATCTTCTATGGAGAGAAAAACACTGAGAGAAAACAAAGTTAACAGTCGAAATAGCAGAATGTACTGTAATACACCTGGAGAGTAGTAGGAGAAAAGGAAGTAGCAGAGTGAAGAAAATTGGTCAGTCTGTCCTCCAGCAGTCTAAGCCTATAGCAGCATAACTACAGAGATAGCTCAGGATGACCTTAGCCACTCTAACTATAAGCTTTATCAAAAAGGAAAGTTTTAAGCCTGGCCTTAAAAGTAAACTTTTAGAAATCCTAGGAACTACAAGTAAACCTGCAGTCTGAGAGCAAAGTGCTCTGTTAGGAACATATGGAACAATCAGATCTCTGATGTATGATGGAGCTGATTATTATGGGCTTTATATGGAAGAAGGAGGATCTTAGATTCTATTCTGGATTTAAAAGGGAGCCAATGAAGGGAAGCTAAAACAGGAGAAATGTGATCTCTCTTTTTAATATTCATCAGAACTCTTGCTGCAGCATTTTGGATCAACTGAAGGCTTTTAATGGCATTTTGTGGACTTCCTGATAGTAAAGAATTACAGTAGTCCAGCCTTGAGGTAACAAATGCATGGACTAGTTTCTCAGCATCACTCCTGGACAGGATGTTTCTAATTTTAGCAATATTCCTGAGGTGAAAGAAGGAAATCCTAGAAACCTGTTTAATATGGGATTTAAATGTCAAGTCTTGGTCAAAAATAACGCCGAGGTTCTTTACGTTATTACTGGGGGCCAATTTAATGCCATCCAGATGAAGTGATTGACTAATCAGTTTCTGTTTAAGAACTTCTGGTCCAAAGACAGAAACTTCTGTTTTGTCAGAATTTAAAAGCAAAAAGTTTAGGGTCATCCATGTTTTTATGTCTTCCAGACATGCCTGTAATCTACCTAACTGACTGGGTTCATCAGGATTTATGGATAAATATAGTTGTGTATCATCTGCATAGCTGTGGAAATTTATCCCATGCTGTCTAATGATTCTACCAATTGGAAGCATATATATGGTGAAAAGAATTGGTCCAAGGACAGAACCCTGTGGAACTCCACAAGTAACCCTTGAGAGTGAAGATGATTTATCAAATCAAATCAAATCAAATCAAACTTTATTTATAAAGCGCTTTTCATACAAGAAGTTGCATCACAAAGTGCTTTACAGACCCCTAAAATGACCCCACATAAAACCACCTTCCCTTCCCTCCCCCACAGATTTAAAAGCATGATCACAGTTATACCCCCCTCCCCCCAACCCATCTCCCATGCACACACACAGTTAAAAGAAAAAGTAATAAAGGACATTGGGCCGAGTGTTGATGAACCATGAAAGGAAACGCCATCAGAGGAGCCATCTGCCCCGGCAGCAGTAGACTAACAGCAGCAGCCGAGGCACCGACACAGGGCACCCAGTGGAGGCAAGGCCAAGACCCCCACCTCCACCTAAGCTCCACCTGGAGAGCATCTACAGCCGACCACCGCTCCCGGGGCCGAGGGCTCCCACAGAGGAAACACAGGAACAGGGATTAAGATAAATTAAAGTATAAAAATAAACAGTAAATTAATGTGCTAAGATTGAAAAGTAAAACTGATAAAAATATAATCATATAAAACATCCAAAGCCATTAAACAAACAGTGATAAATAATAATCAGTTAAAAGCTAAGCTAAAAAGGTGAGTCTTGAGCCTACTCTTAAAAACATGAACGTTCTCTGCAGCCCTGAGGTTCTCCAGCAGCCTGTTCCAGAGGTGAGGGCCATAAAACTGGAAAGACGCCTCACCATGAGTGTGTGTCCTGACCTTTGGGGTGACAAGGAGACGGCTGCCAGAGGAGCGCAGAGACCGCGAAGCTTTATACGGTAAAAGCAGTTCAGAGAGATAAGAAGGCCCAAGACCATTAAGACACTTAAAAACCATTAAAAGAACCTTAAAGTCGATCCTGAAATGTACGGGGAGCCAATGCAATGATTTTAAGACCGGTGTAATGTGCTCCCGCCTCCTGGTCTTCATCAGGACACGTGCTGCTGAATTTTGTAGTAGTTGTAAACCTGATATACTCTTTTTGGGAAGACCAGAAAGCAGGTCATTACAGTAATCAATTCTACTGGTGATAAAAGCATCAGTGTCTCCGTATTGGCCCGAGAGAGAATGGGGCGACTCTGGCGATGTTCTTTAGTTAATAAAAACCGATTTTAGTGATATTATTTATGTGAGGAATAAAAGTCAGCTCAGAGTCATAAATCACGCCCAGGTTCTTCACTTGTAAAGAAGGATTAAAAGACAGTGATTGTAGTTTTGGTAAAAGTTTCTCTCTCTGAGCCTCAGGACCGATGACTAAAACTTCAGTTTTGTCCTGGTTGAGCTGGAGAAAGTTTTCTGCCATCCAGGATTTAATGTCTAAAATGCAGTTAAAAAGTGCATCCATTGGCTGTGTGTCATCGGAAGACATGGAGATGTACAACTGTGTATCATCAGCATAACTGTGAAAGTTAACTCCATGTCTCCTGATGACGCTGCCAAGAGGGAGCATATAAAGGTTAAAAAGCACTGGGCCTAAAATTGAACCCTGGGGCACACCACATGTAATCCTATGGACCCTAGAAGAGCAGGTATCTAAACTTACCATAAAAGTCCTGTCTGTGAGATAGGATGTGAACCATTAGTGAACAGCACCAGAGAGGCCGATCTGTTTTAAACGCGTTAAAAGAATAGTGTGGTCTACTGTATCGAAGGCAGCGCTTAGATCCAGTAGAACCAACACTGTCACCTTCTGGGCATCATAGTTTAATCTAAAATCATTTAAAATCTTCAGAAGTGCTGTGGTTCACCCTAAAACCAGACAGAAATTTCTCCAGGACATTATGCTCATTAATAAAATCATTAAGTTGAATTAAAACAAGCTTTTCTAAAACCTTGCTTAAAAATGGTAAGTTAGATACCGGTCTAAAATTGTTAAAATCATTAAAATCTAAATTGCTCTTCTTCAACAGGGCCTCACTACCGCCCCTTTAAAGGTGGCAGGAAAGACCCCCGTCTGAAGGGAGCAATTCACCATGGTTAAAATCTCATCCCTAAAAGATCCATAAAATGGCTTAAAAAAGGAAGTGGGAATCGGGTCCAAAGCACATGTTATCATTTAGATGAACAAACTGGAATCTATCAGACAAATATGATTTAAACCAGCCTAGTGCTGTTCCTTTGACCCCTGCAACATGTTCAAGCCTTTCTAAGAGAATATTATGATCGACTGTGTCAGAACCAGAACTGAGATCTAACAAGAACAGATTCTAGATATAGAGAGCAGTCCATATAGCAGGCGTTATTTTCTGTTGGCGCTGCTATTCCAGATGCATTTGTTCTCTGCGACTCAAAACCTTCTCTTCCAAATGTGTTATCCTTTCAGAATAATACACACTATTATTGCTTTATATGCAAGAGCCCCCAGCCCTACCATCCCATCATAAGCAGCTGAATCAACACTAAACATTCACGTCGTTTGATGACATTTTTCCTTCTTTCATCTAATATTCAAAGTTACTCTGGTCTCCTTCGCTCCTCATTCTGATGCTTCAACTCAAGATGCCTTCTCCATGTATAGACCTTAAGTTGCTGTTATGTGATTGGCTCGTTCTATCTCAGCAAGCAGCTGAACAGGTGTACCTGACAAAGAGGCCAGTGAATGTAAATATATGAGCCTGTATCTATAATTTTGTACTTTGTTTTGTTTTGGATTAAAAGTAAATCCACCATGAATTCAAACCTTTTTCTGTTTGTTTTTTTATCATTGGTTTTGGTTTATAATCATTCCACATTGCAGGGGGAACACATTTATTTTTAATATCCATTAAAAACTCAAAATTAATATGACAGCTCAAACGGAGCTGTTATTGTTAACTGTTGGTCTTTCTTTCATATTTTTATGAAAATAATCTATTTCATAATATTTGTCCATGGTATTTAAAACTGCCTATAACTTATGATTTTGTTTTTCCTGTTGTTTTTAATTGATCTTATCTATTCTACTGTATTTCACTGTGTTTTTATCTTGTGAAGCGACCTAAAAAAAAAAAAGTATTATTATTTAATCTTGTCTTTAATGAAAGCCGCTCATTATGTGGACTTTTTTTAATGCTTAAACTTTCCTAAAGCTACAATTATTGTTTTATTTTAATTAGATTTTAAATGCGTATATTATATATTTTTATACTGTTCACGCCATGAAAATAAAATACCATCCAGGAACGTACCATTTCCGACAACACCTGAAGGCATCGCCGGTGGATTTTCCAAATGTGGGAGGGTGCGTTCACGTCCCTCGGTAAAAACTCGGACGCGCACCGCCTCTGTCACACTTTTCAGCCAGCGGACCAGAAACGGAACCAGTAGGTCGATAGTTTCCGAGCCGACAGAAGCAGCAGCACCATGCCGTCTCTGCGACACTCCTACACGGTGACGGTCCCCGGACATCCCGGCGCTCTGCCGCGGGACGAGCCGGAGCTCCGGCGGAGGCAGCTGTCCCGCTCCATGCTGGTGTCCACGTTCATGGGTCTGATCATCAACCCGGCCAAGGTGAGTCCGGCTTCCCCCAACAAGCCTTATAAAGCTTTAAAGGTTTTATTCATTTTTATTCTGCTCTGTAATCAATATCAGAAATTACGCCATTCTGTTTTAGTTAAACCATTTTCTCCAGAATCATTGATGTTTTTCAGCCTGGAAATTTGCGCATTTAGCAGCACTAAAAATAGATATTTGAAAGGAAAATGTAATGATTTTTTATCATAGACGCGGTTTATTGTTCGTTTATTTAACTTTGCTGTGTTGCTGTGTTTTTATTTTTGTCCTGAGGATTTTAAATCAGTGGAAAACTTGATCAGCTTCTAATGTTTCTGCACAGAAATAGGCTACGAGAATAAAACTAGAAGCAATCAGGCACAACATTATGACCAGATGTTTGATCGTTTGTGGTCATAATGTTATGCCTGATTGTTGTACACGTTATGACCCACCCGATGAAAGGCAGCTAGCCAGTTTTAGATCATGCATCCATGCAACGGTGATCCAACCGACATGAAGGCAAGAAGATCCTCTCAGTGAGAACCGTGATCCACACCTGGAGAACACCTGGAACAGTGGAGAACCTTCTACCAGAGCCACTCCAGGAGCTGAACAACGACTCATCCAGGAGGTCCAGAAGAACCCAGAACAACATCTAAAGCCCTGCAGGCCTCACCGCCTCAGGAGAGACTGAGGAAAAATGGCCTCCATGGGTGCAAATGAACACCTACAGTTAAACACAGTGGTGGTAGTGTGATAATCTGGGACTGCTTTGCTGCTTCAGGACCTGCAGGACTTGCTGCAATCAATGGAACCGTGAATCCGCTTGGAGCAGTCCTCATCAGAAACAGGCTTGTTGTATAAAACCAGGTTCTCTTTGTCCGATCTTTGGATTTCATCTGATCCTCTGAAACAGCCAGGAAATCGCTTTTTAGGTGTATATATATATAAATATTATTGAAACTAAGTTTATTTGTAAGTTCCACTGTTGATGCCTGCATACATCAGAAACGGTTTTAAACAGAAACGGCTTAGAACAAAGCGTCCAGCTCAAATAAAACATATTAAAAGGCGTAGCCTGACACGGGTAGCTCATGTCAGGTACTGCGAGAAATGTAGTAACTCATTCATTCATTGTCACATTCAATTGTTTTTTATAATGCTTGGAACTGTGCTTTAATGGATCAGTCTGGAGTATTTAGGAGTATTTATCCTAATATTTTCAATAAAAGTGTTTGTTTAAAGAAAACTACAATCTTAAACTTGGTTACGCACTTAGCCTAGCTTTTCAAGGCATGTCATTCAAATCTTTATTTCATTCTGACTTTAGGTGACACTCCTAAAAAATAAAACCTAATTATATTTATACAATTTCTTTTAATTTCTTTCAAGAAAGCCATTTATTTGGGTGGGCCCTGGTCCAAAGTCGGTGGGCATAGGCCCAGCCAGGCCCCCCCATAGCTACGCCCCTGCTCTGAAACATTTGGGACAAAAAAAACAGCAGAACAGGAGGAATCTGTGAGGGTGTTGGGGTGGTGTTAGAGGAAAAAAACAGCAGACGCCTGCATCAAGTGTGGTTGTTGCATAAGGGGAAGGAGAGCTGCTGATAAGGAGCGTGTCCCATGCAGGAAGAACACCTTATCGTGCAAGCAGCGGGTCGCTCTGCTGGCACCAGGATCTGCCCATGGTCAGCACATATCTGGCTACATATGTGGGCTGGAGCTGGAGGAGGTGTCGGACTCAGGTCCACGGCCTGCAGACGCTGCGGGGCGTCAGCTGCAGCTGCTGCTGCTACTCAGGAGTTTTTTCTTCTTCTGTTGTTGTTTTTTACGTAACCAGAACCTCAGCCCTGACTGGAGAATCAGCAGCCGAGCCACGTGTTTGATAACCTACTGAAATATCTGCACAGCAATAACTAACTAACTAACTAACTAACTAACTAACTAACTAACTAACTAACTAACTAACTAACTAACTAACTAACTAACTAACTAACTAACTAACTAACTAACTAACTAACTAACTAACCCCGTTATCATTTCGGGATTATTGTCTTGCATATGAAATGGAAAGAAACAAAAACAGCATTTAATGTGTAAATAAATAAATAGTTCAGTTGTGCTAAACCTTTACTTTATTCTTATATGCAGTTAAAACTATAAAATATCACGGTTTTACCTCCATCATGTTCATATTTTAACTTTAGAACTAGTTAACCAGTGTGATTATTATTATTATATTAAAACAATCTTTGAATGAAAGAGAAAAACACCTAAAAATGCTGAAATAAAAACATGTTTGTTTTTCAAAATGGAGTAGGCAAAAAAATATGAATCAGTAACGTATAAAGCAAGTTTCTGCAGCTATTTATACAGATTTCGTTCCTTTTTATTGAGTTACAGTTTAAATATGAAAAATAGTCGTGGATTCTTCAATGATGGATGATGAAGACCAGGACGGGGAAAAAAGTCTGGAAATATTCCTATTTTTCCTCTCTCTTTTCACTTTCTTTCCTTCTTAACCAAACCGTACATGTCCTGCTGCGTAGGAACAGTGTTGCTCTGTGTTTACTATGCAAACAGTTAGATGATAAAAACGTGAAGACTCTGTCGGTAGCAGTAGTAGCAGTGCAGAGGAATCCATCCAGAACCCGCTTCTCCCGTGTTCCCACCGTCAGGCTGCTGGCACCGCCTGCGTCACACCTTGCACGGCCGCGGGGCGCAGAGTCCTCGGCACATCTTGTCCTCTGAAGTCCTGCCAGCCTGTGCACAGAGTGCACCTGAACGCATCACCCACTTCCTCTGTGTCTGGACATATGAAAGCACCATATGTCTGCTTTCAAACCCTGCAGAGCAGGAGGGTTAGCAGTGCTTCAGCTGGGAAGGCTTTAAACTCCTATATTATTTAACAAGAGAAATAAATGGGGGTTCATTTTTCAAAGTCATATTTGCGTCCATGTTTATTTATTTGTTTATAAATGTCACAATATTTAGTCTACAAACTAAATTCAATTCAATTCAAAAACACTTTATTGATCCCAGAGGGAAATTAAGTGTTGGTGTAGCTCATATAATTAATTATTTAAGGAGTTGTTGTAGATGATGATGGCTGTGGGCAGGAAGGATTTCCTGTAGCGGTCTGTGTTGCAGCGAAACTGAAGAAGCCTCCGACTGAACACGCTGAAGACGACTGACTGATAAAATACTTAGCAAGCTAAACTGCTTGCTCAGGGGTCTGCAACCTGCATGTGGCTCTTATAAAAACCAAATAAGATATGTTTTTTTATTATAAAGAAAACAAGAAAGGGTTCTGTTTGCAGTTTGTTTTTATGAAATATATCTCTGCATTGAACATTGAACATCGTACAAGGCTTTTAAAAGGGATTTAATGTTTCTTGGCTTCAAACTAGGTGCTGTAAACACATAGTTTCGTTATTTTTCATTCTTATAGACAGGACTCACTTAGCTGGCTTCATTTTACAAAATAGATCAATATTAAAAATAGGGGGAAATGTGTTTATATTTCTGTAGCTTTCCAATACAATAATTCATTTTGTACATATTTATAAACTTTTTTTTTTTTGCGGCTCGAGACACATTTTATTTTGTAGCAACGAGGGAAAAGTGGCTCTTTGAACGAAAAAGGTTGCTGACCCCTGGCCTAGCTAAATATGTAGCTCTGGGCTACATATCTAGCTAAACATTTAGCTAGGAAGCTAAACTGTAGCTCAGGGCTACATATTTAGCTAAACATTTAGCTAGCAAGCTAAACTGTAGCTCAGGGCTAGCTAATACAATAAATTTACTTGCCGATAAGCGGAAGTGGACTACCTCCATATAAACAGTTTATTTTCGTCCCGACATGTCCAACATTTCAAATTAAGACGTATTTTGAGCCGTTTTAACGGCGAATACAGACGTTTACCGATGGATTTACAGCAACACTGACTGCAGCAGGAGTTTATTTGGAGGTTCACGGGACCCAGATTTTATTTTGATTGTCAACTTCTGCCAAATTAATTTGCATGTTAGCTAAATTTTTACTTCAAAGCTATATATTTGGCTAGCCAGCTTAGCTTGCTAGCTAAATCTGTAGTTTGCAGCTAAATCTTGAATTTGCTAACTAGATATTTAGTTTGAAACTGTGACATTTATAAATGAAATAAATAACATGGTTGCAAATATATTTTTTGCTCTTGTGACAGTCTAAAATAACCCAAATTATTGCTGTTAACTTTTGACAAACGGAAGCCCATATCATAGGGCCACTGTTGGTGTTATAGGTGCATTAGTAGTAATGATTGGCTGACTAATTCCCAGGTCAAAGGTGAACCTATTTATGTTTTCACCTGTCAGCAGAGGCGTTGATAAGTTTCACTGCTCGGTCATTTTATTATGTAACATAACTGATGACTGAGACACATGTTAACGCCCAGAGAAACATCGTGCACAAATGTGTAGTGTCAACATAGAGTCATGAAGGTGACTTTTAAGCATAGTATTATATATTATATGATGATTATAGAGAATAAAACAGATTCTTATACATTTTCAGCCTATTTAAGCCACTCCGGGAGCAGTTTTACATGTTTTCTTTTTCTTTATTTTTATTTTTGCAGTAAAGAAAAGCATCCACAACATTGAACTAATATTTAAAAAACATATTTTCTTAAAATTTAACTATTTAATAATTGGTTATTCCATATTTATTCAAAAGATTGCGTATATTCGAACATTATTCTGTTTCTACAATTTACCAATATCAGCTGTAGCGTTTTTTTTTATTTTTATTGACATCTAAACCAAACAGTTTAAGAGCTAAAGAGTAATTATCTGGAACCTCAATAAGCTGTGAAATGACCCTTTTTTGTATTCTTGTGTTTAGCCTTTGGTTCAACATTTCTCCAAACTGAGTTTTATTTTCCAGACTTTTCAAGAGTAGGAACCATGTTATCGGTGTCAGGGAAAGGTCACTATAAGGTCAATCAGACTATGGGGACACATTGTGTTGTGTGATTCTTAATTATAACTTCTTGAAACCAGCAGCCGTTTCTAGCCATGACTAACCTTTCGAGACGAGCAGGGAAGGAGATGAAACATCACGATGTTGTCTGCAGATAAACGTCTCCACCTCTCCTCCCACAATGACGCCGTTCCTACAGAACATGACGCCCGGTCCATGAGGAACGCTGCTGTCATATGCTAAGTTCACCGCTAGGTCTGGTTTCAGCAGCAGAAACCAACAATTCAGCTAAAAACTGCAGTGAAAAAGTATTAAAACCATCACAGATTTCCTTTTTTTTTATATATACATCAATGTTTCTGATCATTCAACATCAGACAAAAATGCAAAAGTGAAGGCAAAATCCAAACTAGCCTGGTTGAGTTTCGCTTTTACCCCAGAACCTGATGAAAGGTCTCACCCTGCAGAGACTGTCAGTGTTTTACTCTAGTTTGTAATAACAGGCTGAAAAACGTCCAGTTTGACTCCCAACTCATATGAGCCGCCGAGGAGCAAACCTGGAAGTTTCCCTTGAGCCTTCATGCTGGATGCTCCTCATAATTCCTTCACCTTCTACTTTCAGTTGAACTAAACGTTCCTCTCTAATGTTTTCGTTTGTGAACAGAGCAAGAGTCCCCAGGGCCTGGTGGGTTTAAGGAACCTGGGCAACACGGTAAGCAGCATCACCAGGGGAAGCCACCAGTTCAGTCCAGACCCTTCGTAATCTTTGCTCTCGTGTCATTTCCAGTGTTTCATGAACTCCATCCTACAATGTCTGAGCAACACATCGGAGCTGAGGGACTACTGCCTGAGGAACGTCCACCTCATGGACCTGAACAAGAGGACCAACATGGCTCTCATGGAAGGTGGGACCAGCCTCTCACCTACATCTCAGCTGGCTGATGACGAACGTTAGCCACCTGTAAAGCTCTTTATCAGTCTTAAAACAGTTTATAGGGCAGCTGTAGGTCTTATACTGTAAACTTTATGTTTTTACACTCCTTCATATTTGTTCAGCTAATAAACCCAAATCCTTAACGACTGTGTGAGCAGAAACAGAAACCACACCATAAAGTCGCAGACACGGTTTAGCTTTTAATGCGTCACCTTTTATGACGTGATCTAAGCGCTCATCACCTTTAGTGTCACGCTGTGGAGCTGAGAACGGCGTCCTCACACGGCCTGGGTTTAGGGTGGGAATATTGGAAACAACATCAGAGCCGGCTGCATATCAGACGGAGGACCATGAGATGTTATGTTAAAATACTATAATTTACAACGCTGCCAGATTTTTGCTCTTGCTTTTTTTTTGTCTCACTGAAACATGGCTAAAAAAGAAAACCCGGGTAATGTGGGATGCTCTGGTAACTTCCTGTAGTAACGTAGCTTGGCCTGTCATAATAAACAATAAATCAATTAATCACATGATAAATTCAAGGCAAGGCAATTTTATTTGTATATCACACTTTCAACAGCAGGGTAATTCAAGGTGCTTTACATGATTTGGTGATAAAAAAAAAACACATAAAAGAAACACACATTACACATGATACACAATAAAGCAAGAGAAAAATAAAAAAAGCAAGAGAGCATGAACACATTTCATACATATGATGACATCAAGCATTTACTCAAAGGCAATTCTAAACAGATGGTTTTTAGTCTCGATTTAAAGCAGTTCAGAGTTTCAGCAGCTCTGCACTCGTCAGGAAGTCTGTTCCAGATAAGGGGAGCATAGAAACTGAAAGCTGCTTCTCCATGTTTAGTTCTGAGTCTAGGGATGTTTAGTAGGCTAGAGTTGGAGGACCTGAGTGGTCTTGGTGGTTGGTACCATGACAACAGGTCTTCAACATATTTTGGTGCTAAGCCATGTAATGATTTATAAAGTAGTAAAAGTATTTAGAAGTCTATTTTCTGAGCTACAGGGAGCCAGTGTAAGGACTTTAGAACTGGGGTGATGTGCTCTACTTTCCTGGTTCTAGTGAGGAACACGAGCAGCAGCGTTCTGGATCAGCTGCAGCTGTCTGATTGACTTTTTAGGCAGACCTGTGAAGACGCTGTTGCAGTAATCAATCCGACTAAAGATAAACGCATGGATGAGTTTTTCTAGGTCCTGTTGTGAAATCAGTCCTTTAATCCTAGAAATGTTCTTCAGGTGATAGAAGGCTGACCTTGTTATTGACCTTTATGTGACCCTGGAGGTTCAGGTCTGAGTCCATTACTACACCTAGATTACGAACCTGATCAGTGGTTTCTAGCTGTATTTAAACGAGCTCAATAAGTTTTCCAGCCACAATCATTTCCATTTGCATACTTGTTTGTTTTCCTCGCGTGTCTCCCTCTTGTCTACCAAAGAGACTGGATGAAAAAAGGCAGATATGGTCCATATATCCGTAGTGGCAGAGTCTTTTTTTGACATCCCATTTGAGTGTTTGTGTTGTTAGTTTGCACTTTTTGTTTACAAAACCCCTAACTTGTAGTTTTTCCAGTTTTTCTTGTCTGAGCCAAGTGAAAACAAATTTTTTGTTGTTTAGTTAATTTACTTTGGATTTTAAAAATGTATTTTGTGTTGCAGTGGTAAATGTTCTTTAGAAATTAAAGTTAATTGATTGTTCAGAGGGTGTACGTGCATTATTATTACATTAGTTAAAAATGGTCTCAAAATGACAATATTATCGTTTATCGCAATAATTTCTGTAGCAATTTGTCGTCTAGCAAAGTTTGTTATTGTGACAGGCCTAATTGTAGCTTTTATACCATCTGGTGCCTAGGTCAGCCTCCTCCCATCACTGGTCTACATGTTTGCCAAATCAGAAGCAACATTTCGGGTACGAATGTGTCAGAATATCAGCTATTTCTATGAAAGCTGACTCCCAGAAGATTTAAATGTCCTGGGAAAAAAAACAATAATTAACTTAAATCATGGGAAAATTCATCATCATTTGATTTATTTGCTTATTTCTTCCTTGGACTTCAGTTTTTGTCTAAATTTATTCTGTTATTCATGATTAATACCAAAGTCATAAATGACCTCGTCTGTTTTTGTATTAATATTTTGTTTTGAGAGGTGAAAGCTCACAAGATTAAAACCACCATCATGTTTTGGGCTTCACTGCTAAAACTGAACAGCAGAGACCTTTGTGGACGTTATGTTTTGTTGAAATGATGGCAGCAGATATTCTGACTCCTGGGGGGCTCGGGATGAGTCCTTCGGCTATTCTGGGTTCTTCCTGAATATTTAAGGGATGCACAGGGATCTGGCTAATGTTTTTTATTCCGAGCAGTTTGGGCATTACGAAGAAGCTCGTAGTTCCAGAGTATAGGATTGAGGTGGGATGATTCCCGGAAAACAGTGAAGCTATGGTTGGATTGCCTGGTCAATCATTAACGTTTTTCTCTCTTCCTATCATTTTTTTTTGTTGGTTTTTGGCTTCAGAGTTTGCAAAGTTGACCCAGAGTCTGTGGACGTCTGCAAACAACGAAGCCGTCAGCCCTTCTCAGTTCAGAAACCAGATCCAGAGATTTGCCCCAAAATTTGTTGGCTGCAAGTAAGTTTCTTTTTTACTTTTTTATTGGGAAGCCTTTTATTCCTGCTGAACAAAGTTATCAGATAAATAAAAACGTCTCCGTCTGCAGCCAGCAGGACGCCCAGGAATTCCTGCGCTTCCTATTGGACGGCCTCCACAATGAGGTGAACAGGGCGACGATCCGGCAAAAGGTGTCCGTCGAGGACATTGATCACCTCGCGTAAGTCACCTCAAATCACTAAATCAGCTTAATTGATCGTAACACCCTAAACACTAAATGTTGCTGGTAAAAAAAGCTTGTTGCCGATGAGATTAATTTGATTTTTAGGGATGAAGACAAAGCCTGGCGCACGTGGAACATGTACCTGGAGAGAGAGGACAGTAAAGTTGTGGGTAAGAGTCTTTTAACCCACCGTACAACATCATAACTGCCTTACAGTGAATGTAGATGTAACCTAACGAAACCGTACACGCCTGCTTCCAGACCTGTTTGCGGGGCAGCTGAAAAGCTCTCTGACCTGCACAGTTTGTGGCTTCCGCTCCACCGTGTTTGAGCCGTTCTGGGATCTCTCCATACCTATTGCGCAGGTGAGAAGACGCACAACCTGTCGGATTCCAGTTCAACCCGATTCACCTGAAATCAAACCAATTACTCTTTAAAGAGCTACTTCTACGAAAAACCCAATGGAAAAATGCATGCTAGCAAATGTTTTACTCATCCATCCTCCTTGTAGGCGCTAGCAAGCTCTCGGAAAGCAAAAGAATGAAATAAAAAATGAAAACGTCCAACTAAAGAACATTTGGAGATTGACTAGATTATATGAAACCAAGGTTGTGATAAAAACAATTTTCTGAGTAGATGCTATCTGTTCCTCCACAGAAGAGCTCTGGTGAAGTGACGCTGAAGGACTGCTTGAGGCTCTTCACAAGAGAAGACGTGCTTGATGGAGAAGAAAGACCGGTAACAGATCTCAAATGTATCTTCTAAGATACTGCAAGCATAGATGAGCGTCTCCAGACAGAATCTCACTGCCTGCGATGTGTTTGTTTCCTTCTCAGACGTGCAACAAATGCAAAGCCAGGAGAAAATGCACAAAGAGGTTCAGCATCCAGAGGTTCCCTCAGGTTCTTGTACTTCGTATCCTTTTTGCAGTCGCTTTTCCAAGCATTCGGGTTATGCTAATCATCTCGCTAAGGTAAAGGCTTTCACCGATGCCCGGAAAACAGGACAAAGCAGGACAGACGTAAAATAAAAACAGCACAGAAAACATAAAGAGTCCGTGAAGAAGAAAAAAATTCTTAGTAGTAAAGGTTTGCTTGGACACCTAAAGTTAAATTAAAAATCAATTCTCTTTTTTTTTTATGTAACAGTTTATTCACCCAATTATCTTTTTCTTTTTTAAATATAACAGTTTATTCACCATAACGTGGCGTTTGCATGTCAACAAGAGAGGCAAACATAGCAGAAAATGTCCCAATTTGCAAATAAAATTAAAAGAAATGACGGATCACTTGACCGATCCAAACTGATCCTTGCTTGAGAAATCCATTAAATAACGGGACTCATAGTTTTATGTCATGAGACAAAAAAAAAGAAAACGTAGCTTTGTAAGAAGCTCAGGAGGAAATTCAGGCATCTGACTGAGTGGTGATAGAGGAAAGGCAGCTGAAATGTAGATTTTCTCCACTCAGGAAGTCAGTTTTCACTCATCAGCAGGTTTTTTTTTCATATTTATTAAATCCATCAAAACTAAAAAGTCCCCCCATATTATGGTCAGTAAATGCATCGACCAGCAGCATGCACTCTGATGCTCTTTTCTTTTTTTTTCGCTGTTGAATAAAACAATAAATCAGACAAAGATCAGAAATAACTTTATAGATCCTTCACTTTCTGTTTCACTCAGAACTTCCACCTCTATCAAAATAACTTAAATCAAATGTCGCTTTTCCTCAACATGTTCTAGTTTTAAATTTCAAACCTCAAAGAAAACTGGAATTTGGTTTTGACCCGATCGGTGCATCTCTAGAAACAAAGTTTCTTTGGAGAAACAATACTTTGCCGTACTTTTTACTTTTACTTGAGTAATATTATTATTTTTATTAAGTATCGCTGCTCTTACTTGAGTAACATTTCTGGATCATCTACCCACTGTGAGTAAATTCACTGAATGAAAAACAAGCATATTTTAACCAAAAACACACCAGACACAGACACAGACTACAGTTTATTAAAGGAGACCTCCTGTTTCCACACAAGCTTTGGTTTTCTAACGTAATTTTCTTTTTGTTGAGCTTGTTGTTGCATTTTAAGGTGAAGTTAATATACAGTAAACACCATAAATCGTCACTGGAAGTACTTTTTACCTTGTTCCTAGATATATTTTATTCATTAGCTACTGTAAGTATTGGTATTATATTAAAGAAAATTGACATAGAAAAGTCTTTCTTATGCTTAAAGTTTGTTATCATGTAATTATGTCATTTGTTTGTATCAATTTTTTTCGTTTTAGTCTTTAAAATACCAGAATTTCCCCATAACTTTACATTTTTGCCTGTCTGATTACATGATTTAAAAAATATTAAAACAGATGTTACTCAGTAGGTCAAGTAGCTTTTTCACCAAATGCTTTTTTACTCTTACTCAAGTATTTAAATTTTTTTTTTGGGGGGGGACAGCTACTTTTTACTTTTACTTGAGTAAAAATAGGTTGATTTGGTTCTACTTTTACTTGATCCTCTGGGAAAACGTGACCCCTGTGGCTGCGTGTAATGCAGTTTTTATGCCTTGACCCCGCTTTCCCCCTCAGACCTGAAGCGTTTCTCAGACTCAAACGTCCGAGCGAGCAAACTCTCCACCTACGTCGACTTTCCTCTCAAAGATCTGGACCTGCGAGAGTTTTCGGCAGCGGCGGCGACGAGCGGCGGTGCGTGTCTGCAGAAAAACTAAACACAAATCCTGCCCCAGAGACTGTTGGGGTTTAGAAAAGATGATGGGTTGTTGAATGAGCGTTGTGTCTTCTCTTGGTGCAGAGCGTCCCGTCTACAACCTGTACGCCGTGTCCAACCACACCGGGAACACCCTGGGAGGCCATTACACGGCGTGCTGCAGGAACCCGGCGCTGGGGGAGTGGTACAGCTACAATGACTCCAGGTATCAGATCTCACGCCATCGGGTTACTTTCACGTATCACCTTATCAGATGGGCAGAAAGGACGGTGCAGCCTTCTGTCGGATGACAGTGACCTCATTGTTGCTGTAAAACTCTGCAGGAGCTTAAATTTTACGACCAAATTAAGGCCACATGTGTGTTTACAGGCCCTCTGTGTTTAACAGCCCAGCATGTTCAGGTTGATGACTGTGCTGCATGTTCTCTGCAGGGTGAGCCCCATGTCCTCCAGCCAGGTGCGCAGCGGCAACGCTTACGTCCTCTTCTACGAGATGACCAACTCCTCGCACGGCAAGTACCAGACGTGTCGGCTGTAGACGGCCCAAACGCAGAAATGAGGCTGAACACATGATGATGGACGCCGCCTGCATAGAGACAGAGAGAGACAGAGAGAGAGAGGGAGGGAGAGCTCCCTCTAGTGGAGGAGAAACTGCCATTACAAACTGAAGATGGAGCACTGAGTTCAGCCAATTGTTTGGTTGGAGCTCGAAGAACGGCAGAATAAAAAAAACTATAAAACCTGCTTCTGGAAAATCTTCAGAAAAGACTCAAAACTGAAGAAGATGTTGTTTTTACAGCCATTTTTGTATCCCTGATGTCACGTTCACTTTCAATATTTATAAATGATCTTTAACATGACTTAATTTATTCTATTTAATTTATTCTACTTGCTGTATCACCTGATATTTTTAACTCCAGTGACGGTTTGAGGACGCTTTTAAAGTGGAGACAGTAATATTTTTGTACAGTATTTATGGACAGCAGAGTGAATGTAACTTGACTTGTAGCGCCGTCCTCCCTGCAGGGCTGATGTTGCTGACTTTACATCCAGAGTCTGTAAAAGATTAAAAGTCGTCACCGACTGACTCAGTGTCATCATGCGTTTGCTTTATTTTAACCACAGGTTGTAGAGATTTGTAGCTCTGTGAAGAGCCACATCCACTGTTTTATTTATGAGTATGAAGCCAGTCTGGTTAACCGATCATCACTGGGAGGAATGGGCTTGGTTCTGAAGTGTTGTCTTTAACTCAGACTGGACACTGAGTCACCAGCCGCTCATTTGAACATTTAACTTACAGCAGGGCAGTGTGGACCAATCATACGATTTTCCATTGTTTTCGTATCAAATAAGCTCCACACATGTGCTTAGAGGCGACCCTCCCCTTGTGCCTGTTCTCTGTCTCATTCAGTGAATCAGGAAAGGAGGAGCTTTTGTGTGCATCTGGAATGCAGAGTGCTTATCGGCTTGCTGGGATCATGTGGTATGGCTAAACTTGCATGACATTGGTCTGTTGGATCTAATGATCCCTCTCTTTGATTCAGCTAGAAGTCCAAATGATGAAACCGATAGGTTTTAATTTCACAGAAAGATACTGAGATATATATATATATATATATATATATATATATATATATATATATATATATATAGAAGCAAATGGGATTAAACGCAAGATTCTAAAATCAAAAAATACTAATTAATAAAGAAAAAAAATTATATATATATACATATATATATATATTTTAATAAAGTAGGACTAAACTCTGAATGTTCGCTCTGCCTACCCCTCAGATTTTCTCTTTGATCGTTTAGACTTCAAGTTGGTTTCTTTATGTTTTGTTTTATTTACTAAACCAATAAGGATGTAGAGTTCATTACTAAAAGCTTATTTACTGATTCTACAAGTGACTGCTACGATTTTAAATCTCATTCCTTTCTGTAAAGTTTGCAATTAAAATATTAACTCAACCGATCGATCTATAAATGATAAATGATTTGAAGATTTATATATATATATATATATATATATATATATATATATATATATATATATGTGTGTGTAAATCTTATCAGCTGCAACCATAGACTGTATATAAAGACTGCAACGTGTACAGTAGTGATGAGTCTTCATCATTCCACACATTCTTCACCGTTAGAGGGCGCTGTTTAACTGGCACCTGCTGTTTGTGGCTTGGTGGTAAAGAGTTTTAAGCAGATTTGTGTCTGCCCCCTGCTGGCCTACAGGGATATTACAGAAACCTTTATGTTCATAGAAACCTGTTTGTTTTTAAATACTTTTTCACTTTCCTCCGTCCTTTTAATGTTTCACTTTCTTGATGGACTTAATTTTCATATTTTTGTGTGTAAGAGAGGCACTCTGTTGACGGAGGTAACCAATAAGTAATTCACTGATTAGTGGGAACCTTTTAAAATTTAAATAAAGTTTGAGACCTGCATGGAGGACGGTTCCTGCCAACATTAACACTAAATAAATGAATAAATATGGAAATAAATGGGTAAATGCAATTGAAAATAAATAAATGAATAAATGTGGGAAAGAATAAAACAATATTTTTTTTATTTCCACATTGATTTATTTCCAAAATTAATTTACTTCCACATTTATTTAATTATTGATTTCCACATTTATTTATTTCAATATGTATTTACTTCCACATTTATTTAATTATTTATTTCCATATTTAGTCATTTATTTCCAAAATTCATTTACTTCCACATTTATTTAATTATCAATTTCCATATTTATTTATTTATTTATTTCCGCATTTATTTTTGTCCACATTTATTTAAGTATTTATTTCCACATTTATTTATTATTTATTTATTCATATATTTATTTATGTACAAATGCATTTCCTCATTTATTTATTTACACGTTTATTTACTTGGAGCAGAAAGGTTTGTGAAATGTCTTTCACCTGCTTTCTGTAAAAATGTTATAAACTGTTCTTTTAGAGGTCCATCTCTGTGCATCAGAAAATCATTCAAAGGTTCATTTACTTCAGTAATTCAGTTCAAAAAGGAAAACGTATAAACTACTTATACAGAAAATCGAAATATTCATTATTGTCTCTCATTGGAGAGATTCAGGTGTATCAGCAGCAAAGTGACAGGCTAATGCTTGCATGCAGATACAATACAATCCATTCATTGGCTTACAAGACAGTTTTAGGCTCATGTGTTTTATTATTTACCCTCTGGATGAGCAAAGGACTGTAAAACTGTAAAACAAACAAAAATACATGATTTAACTAGATTCTGACTTCATTTATTTTTTCCAAATGCAAAACTTAGCTGTAGTTTAGAGTCGAGCTGGTGGGATTTAACAAAAAAAAAAGTGATGTGTTATTCATCTCTTTATTCCACAGAGAAAATATAAATAAGAAAATAATCTGTAGTTTTTGGAAGCATATAAAAAGATACTTGCTATTGAACACCCAAATCAATAACTTATACAGAACATATTTGTTTTATAACAACTAAAAAACCTATATGTTTTTAAATAACTGAAAAGCTTGTGTGCACAACTAAAGGTTTTAAACAGTATCAGAGCCTTTTAATTTAAAATTAACAAACAAAACAAAAATTAATATATTTGATAAAACTTTTCTACCACTTGTCAGTGGTAGAAAAGGTAGAAAAGAAGACGGTAAGTCTGAAGAAGACTTTAACAATATTTTAACCAACAACACAACAACTAAGTCAGTCTTTGTTTTTACTTCCAAACATGCTTTAATGTAAACTTTAAAATAAACCCAGCACAGCCAGCAGGGGGCAGATTCGGGCCAGTCATTGATCAATGATTCCTTAAAGACCATGAGTAAATTATAGAAAATATATTAATATAATTGGTTGTTAAAGTAGGAGTGAAGTGTTGACCTGGTGGGCCAGTGAGAAGGGCCCTCACCCCTGCATCCCCACCCCGTCCTTCATTTCACACCTGAAGAGGCCCGATTCAACCCCACCAAGACCACAAAGGTTGTAATGGGGCAAAATGTCCAGCACCCCATGTTATGTGTCATTTATGTCGCACCACTTGTGACTCCCCAAGCCCCCATTTCATTATAATAGTATAATAAAACTATTAAATTTATCTGATGGCTTTGGGTTCCAAGATTATCAGTCACCACCTTTTAAAACTTTTCTGCATACATCTCTGCTTCCAACAATAAACCCGGAATAGTAAATGAAGCAATGATTCAACAACAACAACTTTATTTAAAGCAAAATACACACATTTAACAACAAAACATATGGGAAATGGGTTTTTAGGAAAAAGTTCTAAGTAATCGAGTTCTAATTCACTTCGTTAAGACACCAATAAAAAACTAAACATCTCACAAATCAGATATTATTTTCATAACAATAGCAGTTCTAGCACAAACACGGTTAGTTGGATATAAAATCAAAAAAAGCCAAATGTGCAACAATAACATTGTTTAAATTGTTGTTGCATTAACCCAGATAGAGAGAGAAACAGCCCCTCCTGTTGGTGGCTGCAGGCAAGACAAGGCAATTTTATTTGTATAGCAACACTTTCAACAACAAGGTAATTCAAGGTGCTTTACATGATTAAGTGGTAAAATAAAAACAGCAGTAAAACAAGAAGACTACACAAAACATGATACGTCAAAGCATTACTCAAAGGCAGCTCTAAACGTTTTTAGTTGTGATTTAAAAGAACAGGGCAGGCCTACAAGAAACTAGGTCACTGCTTTATGTGTAATCAATGTTTGGAAAACTCTTTTTTTTCCTATATCAGAAATTAAAACAAAAATGATGTGAGGTGTTATAAAGGACCCCCAAAAAACACCTAAAAATGTATCTCTGCCCGTTTCAGTTCATGTTTCAGCTAACATTAGCAATTTAGCACAGCTAGCTTCTACAGGAAATTAAATAAAGTAGCAGTTTAGACTCGTATCAGCTTTGTGAGATGGTTTATGATTTGTTTGTTTTCTTTTACAAATAAGAACAAAAAATAAAATATCCCAGCTATAACCGAGTCACCTCTTGTTGATCCTGTTTATGAAAAGGTTAGCGTTAGCAGTGCAGCCACTTCAGGATGTTGAAAGATTAATGTGATTAAAGCTCATCATCTGCTTTACTGCTTTAATTGGATTGTTTTGTTTTCTGCTGCAAAGAAGAACTGAAATATTAAATAGTTAAAACAGCTAAAACCAAGTCTCCAATTCCTGATCCTATTATTTACGTACAATCTAGCATTAGCATAGCTAGCTGCTACAGGAAATGTAGCAGCTAGTTTAATGGAGTAGTTTGTTTAAAAGCTGTGAGTTGTTTCAGACGTTGAGGGATTGTTTATGATTGGCTGATTATTTTAGTTAGAAATTTTAGTAGATATTTTATAACATTAGTTTTGTGGACCTTTTAAGGTAACGTTACCATTAGCAGTTAGCATCCATCAAAAGAAACGTTCTGCTAGGATAGTAAATGCTCTGCCTGCCACTGCTTTATTTGGTTGTGAAAAGCCCAAGTAAAGGGAATAATATCCATTATTGTAAAAAACAACAACATTTGTTGTGAATTAGCTGCTAGCTTCCTCTGGAGCATTCATCGAACTTATGAACCGCCAATTTTTTCTCTTTTTTTTAAGATTATTTTATTTATTTTTTTTTTAGAAATGTGTCCCGTTTTTAATTGCTCTGTTTCTTCTCTTTTCTTGAACCCAAAACTAGACTGTGAGTTAACATGACAGAGACATGAGGCTACATGAGGAACTTTACAAAGACTTATTTGGTCTTTCAGAATAAATGATCATTTTGGATTCAAAGTACGTATTTCATTTTCAAAAATCTCGACCTAATGAGAAATCAACTTTGACAATTTCATTATTTAACTCCTACAATATATTTTAAATAGTTAAAACATGTTTTCCTTTGATTTTACAAATTAACTTCTACAACACAATGTGATTAGATCTATCTGCCTTCCCTCCGGACCATGATACAATCGCGTAGGAAAAGTTTCTCTTTTCATCTTGGTCTTTCAGACGAAGCATCTTCTTCTCTGCCCACTAGGTCAGAGTTTAGGGCAACATTGGTGAACGAAAATATTAATCTTGAAATGTCTGTCATCACATAAGTCATCATTTGAATGGTGTTAGTCTCAGATTTTGTTGGTGTACTTCAGCAGACCGTAGACACCGCCACCTGAAATGAAGATAAAAGTGTTTTCGTTATTGATGAGTTTAATAAAGTGTGAAGTCCAGTTTGATACATGCTAGAGGAATGAACTTTATTATCAAATGCACCATATTAGCCTACTGTTTTTGGGGGATTAATGTGACAACAAAAACCACATTTCAAATACTAGCAGTTTACCTAAATATAGTATTAAAACTCTTGACATATAATAAGGAACATAGAAGTGAAAGGAAACTAATGATTCAGTGAGAGTTTTTCTTATTTCCTTAACTCAGCTCCAGTTGCTAGTTGGAGAACCAGTAAGGTTTGTCTGTTGCTTCGTGACCAGGCTAACTTCTCTGTCTCAAAACAAGCTAGAAAATGAATGTAGCTCTCTGCATTAAAGAGTAACTCACCCTCAAATCAACTCTTTTATTTGCTGATTAACATGTCTGGAGATTAGTTTGGTATGTTAGTGTATCTTAGTAAAAATATACCTTCCCTGCCTAAAACCGTCATTGAGGCGCCCTCTTCAGGTTAAAACTCTACACTGCGCTTTTATTTGAATCGGGCATTGCTATTCGCTCTGAGGTGAGGGCTGATGTCAGCCTCCCTGCCGCTGTGAGTAGAAAACAAGCCGAGTCTCTGCCCACACCTTCTCCCCAGAACCTGCCTCCCTTTCCTTTTCTTCCTCTGGTGAAGGAGGTGGAGAGAAATCCTCCACCTCAAAAGATCGCTCTGAGACGAAGGAGCTCATGTTGCTCTCCATCTTTCTCACTTTCTGTCTCTGCCACTACATTCGCTGGTCCGACAGGTAGCGTCTCCATTTGGCGCATTTTTCAAACTGAAAATGTGGGCTTAGTAATTCTCTGGTAGGGGGGTGAGTTGCTCTTTAAACACCTGCAGCAACATATTTCCTAATAGATGTTGAACTGTATTATTTTTGAGTTGGAGTTGACAGATACAGACAGACAAATATGTGATGCAAATACTTTACTTCTGCAGCTTTCTTTGGTTGTTATTCATGAGGCAGCTATATTGGATTTTTCAAAACCAGAGAGCTATGTTTTTTTTTCTTCTACGACCTAACTACCAACATTAGACCCCCAATATTTTGGGGGGTTAGAGACCACAACCATCCGCGAATACGGTAGCTAAAATCTGTGAATACTTGAGACCCCTCAAAAATGCTAATACTTTCCTATTTTCAGTCCAAACACCAAATATACAGTCATATGGATTAATACGCACAGTGAAAACCATCTTATTGCTACCACAAAGCTGACATCCAAGGTCTTTTTTATCTCCACTCTTTTGGGTACAGCCAATGAGCTCTTTTGGATTTTTTTTCCTGACTTCTCTAGTTCTGCATCAGCTTCTGTAGATTTAAATGTGAGTGTTGCTTTGTTTGTCATGGGTTTTCCCTGTCATAGACTGGTGACCTATCCAGGCTGCAAACCGCCTCTTGCCTATCGACCACAGGAGTTGGTCACCAGCGTCCCAGCAGGATAGTTTGTATCGACACTGTTTCAGCGCCTTTTACAACATCAAGTGGCAAGTATATTTTGTGTTAACAGGTGACACTGAGGATGGTGAAACTCAGCTTGTGTTATGGTTCGTGTTTATTTGTTAAACTCACCCAATAAGCACACCCCAGCAATCGTGCCTATGGTGATGCCTGCTATCGCTCCTCCTGAAAGTCCTCCTGGGGAAGGTTCTGGCGTAGGTTTCTCAGTAGGCCTTGTACTGGGTGCAGCGGTTTTTGCTGTAGTGGGTGCACCGGTTGGGCCTGTAGCAGCTGTTGCAGTAGTGGCTGTAGAGACAGTTGTGGGAGTAGTTGTTGTAGTGGGTGTTGCAGTAGTGGTTGTAGTGGGTGTTGCAGTAGTGGTTGTAGTGGGTGTTGCAGAAGTGGTTGTAGTTGGTGTTGCAGTAGTGGTTGTAGTGGGTGTTGCAGTAGTGGTTGTAGTTGGTGTTGCAGAAGTGGTTGTAGTGGGTGTTGCAGTAGTGGTTGTAGTTGGTGTTGCAGTAGTGGTTGTAGTGGGTGTTGCAGTAGTGGTTGTAGTGGGTGTTGCAGTAGTGGTTGTAGTGGGTGTTGCAGTAGTGGTTGTAGTGGGTGTTGCAGTAGTGGTTGTAGTTGGTGTTGCAGTAGTGGTTGTAGTGGGTGTTGCAGTAGTGGTTGTAGTTGGTGTTGCAGAAGTGGTTGTAGTGGTTGTAGTTGGTGTTGCAGAAGTGGTTGTAGTGGGTGTTGCAGTAGTGGTTGTAGTGGGTGTTGCAGAAGTGGTTGTAGTTGGTGTTGCAGTAGTGGTTGTAGTGGGTGTTGCAGTAGTGGTTGTAGTTGGTGTTGCAGTAGTGGTTGTAGTGGGTGTTGCAGTAGTGGTTGTAGTGGGTGTTGCAGTAGTGGTTGTAGTGGGTGTTGCAGTAGTGGTTGTAGTGGGTGTTGCTCTAGTGGTTGTAGTGGGTGTTGCAGTAGTGGTTGTAGTGGGTGTTGCAGTTATGGTTGTAGTTGGTGCTGCAGTTGGTGTTCCAGGAGTGGACATTGACCCAGTTCTAGTTGCTGGAGACTCGCTGGTCTGCGCTCGGCACAGGATTACTGCAACAGTTGAGCCAAAAAGGGAAAAGGTTTGAAGCAGAGTGATGAAAATGCTGCATTGGATCAACTAGATCTAGTAATAAAGCTGGACGTGTTAAAGTATGAAACAGGTTGGAGTGTTTAGAATGATGGGACAGTGTTTCTTCCGGTAAATTCAGTTTTTAAAATCCCAATATATAGTCTTACTCAGAGTATCGCAATATATCGTATCGTCTCCCCGGTATTGTGATACTGTTTGTCGTTTCCACCATGCAAGAGATGTCAGTAGTTAAACAAAACAGTCACGGCACTCAGTTTATTGTTCATACATACCTCTGGACAATATTCTGAGAGTACAGACAGATTATTGCATCTTTTAGCCTTTTCCCCTGGACCCTCTGCACCTTCCAGAACCTCCCAGCACTCTGATTCTCGACTCAACGCACTCTCCTTTTAAACCCCATTTCATTCCCTTGTAACACACCAGCTATTTGATAGGAGACAGTTCTCCTAGCAATGTCTCCCAACAACTTAGAGAATTCACTTTTTTAGCTAGATATCATTAAGCTTCAACCAGCCATTCTGACTTCAGACCCTGATTATTGTAGATATAACATCACATTTTATATTTCATCATTCTTCATTACCTCATAGCATCACCATGTCACCTTCAACATTCCATAATATTACACATCAACTCATGTACTTTCATAAAAGAATAATGTGTGGGTACGTGCCATATTCCCACAACAATACATATCGTATCACCAGATTCTTGCCAATACACATGCCTGATAAAAAAATAATATGGTTTCAAGTTTTTATGCAGCAGTTCATGGACTGAATGGAAATACTCTAGTATTCATGCTGGTTCTGATCTTAACCTGAGCAGAAATGACGACCCACATCTGCTATCTGACGTCAACTCGTCTTCTCACACCATCAGAAACTAAAATATGTCTGGTTTTAAAATTAGATTTCAGGATTAACTGATGGTTTAAACAGCTTTCTGGGTCACAGCAGCCTGTTAACGTTTTACCAGTTTTATTTTATTGACTACATCTTCCTGTAAAATCCTTCCCCTGCAAGCGGTTTCAAATAATCATCAACCATGTCATACGAGTCAATCACATGGACGGCTTATAAAAGGAATCATCACTGCGTTTTGTTAATTATTATTACAATGAAATATCTTTAATCTGAACATGTTGCTTTAACTGTTTCCTTTCATGATCCGCCTGATTCAGTTGGTACAACAAAAAAAGTTCAAATTTAGACCCTTCATAGTTACACCTTACAATACGACATTATTTATAGAGATTGTTGAATATTTTCAGTGTCAGTTCTACCTGTACCCAGGAGGCAAAGTGCAGCTGCACAACGATTAGCCCTCATTGTCCCGGAGAAACAGAGCCAGAGATGTCTGGGTTGAGTCCTGTTGGAAACACCAAAGCATAAATATAAGGAACCAGTTTATTTAGAAACATCCAAGGATCGATCAGGAATGATAAATCTGATTCATTTTTAAATAGCAACTAAAGGTAATTATACGGAGAAAAAACCTGAAAAACGCAGAAACTATTTAGAGAAATTGTTCAAGATTTAGAGAGGAGAGCTGCTCACCTGAGAGGATGTCTTTATTTCCAGTAAGACCAGTAGATATTCTGCTTATATGGTCTTGTTTTTATCCCTCCGGCCCATAAAGTCGTGAACAGCTCTATTGTAAAACGTCATCGCAGTTTAGGATGATGAAAACATTCATCCTTTTTGATATTCGTTTTTAGTAAATGAGATAGTAATATTATGAATGTTATACAAATGTAATGAATCACTTAACATGTTCCAAATCGATTGATATAAAACGTCTCCATTGTTCCGTCTCTTGAGCAGATATAGATCTGTTGGATAAAACTCAGCACCAGGTAATAAACAATCTTTGTCCCATGAGGTAAGTGTCCCTTTATTTAGGATTTCCTTTATTGAATCAATGCTGGATCATTTTCCCAGCATTTTTTAACTAAGTCAAACATGTTTGCTCCCACCAACCCTTGATAAGGAACAGAGGCGGGTAGTAACTAGTTACATTTACTCAGTTACATTTATTTGAGTAACTATTTGGAAAAAATGTACTTTTAAGAGTAGTTTAGCTATGCCGTACTTTTTACTTGTACTTGAGTAATATTATTATGAAGTATAGCTAAATGTTTGGCTACTCTACCCACTTAATGAAGAACAAACATGTTTTAACCAAAAACACAGCAGACACAGACCCACAGTTTATGAAAGGAGAACTCCTGTTTCTACACAAGCTTTGGTTTTCTAATGTCTGTTGAGCTTGTTGTTGCATTTTGAGCTAAACAGCATAAACTGTAAATATTGGTATTATATTGAAATAATTGACTTAGAAAAGTTTTTTCTTCTGCCTAAAATGTGTTAGTATGATATTATGTTATTTATTTTTATAATTGTTTTACCTTTTAGTCTTTAAAATACCAGAATTTGCCCATAACTTTATATTTTTGTCTGTCTGATGAGATCATTTAAAACATTTTTTTAGATCAGATGTTACTCCGTACTCAGGTAGCCTTTTTACCAAATACTTTTTTTACTCTTACCCAAGTAAGTTTTTGGATGGCTACTTTTTACTTTTACTTGAGTAAAAATATGTTGAAGTAGTTCAACTCTTACTTGAGTAAAATCTTTGGGTATTCTGCTGATAAGGACTCAAGCCTGAGAACAAAACAGCTTGGATACAGTTTAGGGACGCCATTCTTCCCAATCCCACCCCTCCAAATGGCTCTCTCCAAGCCCACATGGACTTTTATCCTTTCAGAGAGTTTTCCAAGAGACTAAACAAATAGGACGTCATGGGAAAGCAGAGCTCCGAGAGGGCGGACCAAAAGCTTTTCGGAGACGACTGCAATAAGAGGAGTCTGAACTGAAAGTTTCATGCATGTAACATTTGGTGAATTTCTGACGATACGTTCTGAAAGCTTAGGATTCTTCCTACCAACTTGAGATTGCTTTGAGTTGCTTAAAGGGCTGCAGTACAGCTACCTTACAACAACGATTTTCTATTTGGATTGAGTTGGACCTGTTTGCTCCTAGAACTGACCTTTTACACCCCCAGATGTCACCAGGGGCGACAAAAGACTTTGTGTAGTTTTCCATATGTCTGCAACCATCAGCCTCATTAGGTTCAGATAATATTAACAAAGCCACGCATACAAGGAACTACTTTACATTACCTGTATCTGAACTTTACCCTGTTGTAATATTATAGCTATATTAGAACATGTCAGTATTTGTTTTAAAGGAGAAAGGGGAATGGTTATCCATTAAATTTATATGTGCTATAATAGTTTGAAAAAAAGTACACCCTGTTTCCATTTAGAGTACACACCAGGTGGTTTAAATCTCACCTCAACTGTTCAAAAACACAGCAAATTTAACACTGTTTTTTTTTTTAAAGAAAGATAAAGCCAACGTGTAAAAGTTAATAAAAAACAAGATACATCCCATGATTCAAGTCTTTACAGCCACCCTTAGCAGCATAGCTTATCAGCTCGTTTTCAGCCCCCAAATAAATTAATCTTCATCAAATTGATCTTTTTAACGTTGTTTTCGTTGTACCTTACCCTAGTCTAACATATATACATGAAATACTGTCAGTATTGGTTTCATTAGTTTTACTTTTAAAAAATTGATTTGGAAAAATGTTTCTTCTGGTCAAATTTGTTATTTTACAATTATGTCATGTATGTCATGTATTTCTATTTATTTTAGTCTCTAGAATTTGCACATAACTTAAACTTTTTGTCCAATTACATAATTTTTGAAATATTAAATCATATGTTATGACCCCAGAACAAGTACTCAATACTTTAGTGGGATTTTTTATCTAATACTTTTTTATTCTTACTTGTGTAATTTTTTTGGATGGCTACTTTGTACTTTTACATGAGTAAAAAAATATGTTGAAGTAATGCTACTTTTACTTGAGTACAATTTTTGGCTACTCTACCCACCTCTGCAGGGGACCCAGGGCCAACCAGAAGGGGGAGGAGACTTTGGTTCCCCATTCTTAATATGCAAATGCCTCGCTTCTGATTGGCTAACAGCAATCTAACTCTTATGCCGCCTTAAAACAAATGATTAACTTAACTTACTTTGCTGTTCCAAGACAAATTCCAACAATTTTTTCCTCTGCTCCTCTTTCTTGGGTAAAAAATGCAACGTTGATGTGTTATGTCCACAAAAAAAAACCAAGCCCAACCCTGTTCTGCCATGTTGTGCAGTTAGCTTCGTTGCTAACAGTTAGCTTAAGCTTCTAGCTTCTACTAGCAGAGACGTGCTCCACTCTCTCCAGGTGGCAAAATCAGCCTTCCCATGGGCGTTCGCAAGCCAAGATAGAATAGACCATGAATACTAATTTTCCCTGTGATGTAGAAGGGACTTTTTGGCTTTTTCTGACTCGATCGTTTTGCCGTCTGTTTTCTTTCTGTGGCTAACGCAGGCAATGGGGGTTCGAGAAAATCTTCAGGAGCATTCAGTGAGACCGATCGTATTTCACAAAGAACAAGTATTACACGATTTCTCAGTGAACGAGACCTTTAAGCTGTTGGACAGCTGTTGACTAGAGCAGGCCCGTCGGGCCCGCCCATTCACGGTTCGGGCCCGACCATGACAGATTACAATGCCTCATGCAAATGTATTGGCCCAAGACAACCACCAGAGGGTGCAATAGGTTACTAATCTGGAGTTTTGGATGCAGTAAAAGAAGACACTTGTAATTCTGTAGAAGTAAATAAAATTATCACCTCTCAGGCGGAGATATAAAGCATGCCGGCGACGGTAAAGCTGCTGAAGCTCCTCTAGAATAAAAAAATCAGAAGAAAACTCAGGAAGATTTCTAGCTCCATTTTTACCAGCTTGCGTTTCGTCACGGTTGCTAGGCAACAGAATATAAGCCGAGGAAGGGACGGTATCTGAAGGCTAGACCATCCAAATTCACAGCCGCTAACATCCGGTCTAGCCAGTCGAGGAAGGACCCATCCTCCGTAGACCTTAGAAGGATGCAGAATAGACATGACCCTAAAATGACATTCTGGTCCACACTTCTTACCAGTTGGTGGCAGTAACGCACCAATTCGTTGTTTGCCAGCCATATATAATCATCAAGGAGAAGAAGAAGCGCTATAAGAGCATGCTAACTGGTAGTCATGATGTAAACATTCGGAGAAATACACGCAAGAAAGGAATTTACAAAAGGTTTTTAGCGGCAGATTTTGATTGAGGAAGACTTGCGGACTAAGTATTTTATTGGAGCACATTAACTGGACGTAAAAGGATTGTTTTTTTTTTAGATGTCTTTTTGAATGTGCAGGCGCAGCTAAGAAGGGTGAGTTGGACATTACATTATTTTTCTTTCTGAGTGTGTCAGGACAGTTTCAGCAGCGAGTAGCGTCACTGATCAAAGCAGCAGAAAAATAACAAGAGAATTGCCAGGGAAGAAGCTGGGCGTGTTGCTGTGTTTTCTGTTTGGTGTTGTTATGAAATGGTTTGCGAGCAAATCTTATTTTTGCACAGCCGGTTGTTTGGCAACCTCTGCTCATTTCTCTCTGAATCAGCGCTCCCGCTGAGCGACAATGATCCTTTATAAAGGAAGATGCCTCACTCACATACACAAGCAGATACACAGTAGGGTCGTGACAGTGGCGTTCTGACCACCGATCTACAACAGAGCGATCGTTAGGAAAAACTCCAGAACCTTCCTCAGTCAGTCCCTTTTTAAATTATGTATAATATGAATATGTACATAGAGAGAGTGTCAAAAAGGGTCGTTTTGACCCGGAAATGTTTTACACAGATGGAAAAACGTTGATCTAAGTGAAAGTGGCATATTTTTTGTAGAGACAAGGTGGTGAAAAGGGAAATATGTGGAAGAGAAACCAAACACCTTGGTGTAGATTCTCAGTCATCCAGGACATGATATTATTGAGAGTTTAAATGAAGCCATCTGGACTTTTCTTGTTGTCTTGAAAACGTTTAGTCTCTCATCCAAGAGGCTTCTTCAGTTCTGAAAACTGGATTGGGAGTATCAGATTTATGAGTCTAAGGTTAAGGAATAATAATAGCGCCGTTAGTGAGCCTTAACCATAGACTTATATTAGATTATATTACTTTCCACATTATTGCTACTGCTGTGTTGCCAATTTATTGAGTTTTTTGCCTTTTTTCTTTTCCATTTGTTTGTTTTTAACTGGGGCTATACCCGCCCAGGTGTTTGTGTTCAGCTTTTTTCCATAGAGGATACAACTGCCCCAAAAAACATGCCTTCAATGGACAGAGCCATTGAAAGAGCGACTGCTGTGACTAACCATGCTCTCTCTTTTTTATCCCATAAATTGGGTTTTGTGTTGGTGAGGACTCAAACACAGAGACGATGACAGGAGAAGCATGGTGAATTAATCATTTTAATTAACTGAACTCTGAAACATGGGCAACAGAGGATCTGGCCTGGAGAACCAATGAATGTGGATACCAGGATTACTGAAATGTTACACAGGTGAGTTATTGGGTATCTTTTGAAGAACAGGAAACACCAGCCTTGTTCACTACGCTTAAAACAAACTCAAATTAGTTTCCTCCATTGGTCCAGACCTTTTGGGCCAATGGGATTACAACCCAGCGAACTCTGGTGCGCACCAAGAGAACAGAGACCCAGCTGAAGAGGTGGTTCTCAGAGCGGTTCCAAACCAACCCTAAAGCGGAGCAAATCAGGTGTGAAAGTGATTGAACTTTATCCCACCCAGTAAACAAAACAATAAAAAACATTTTAATCCTGGCCGGCACCCGTGTTTGTGTCGCATTATCAAGTAATTGTTTGACTTGCTTAAAACTAGTGGGAACAACGTGGAGATAGAGTCTCTATAGTGTATTTCTGTATGATTGGAAATAAACTGGATCTCTGGTTCTTGTAGAATTCTTGAACTAAACTGAGTTGAAATAAAACAAGCGTGGAAAACACAGATCAGATAACCTTAGGAAAAACTAAACATGGGCAATAAATATGTAAAGAAAACTCTACAAATTGGACAAATATGAAACTCTGGAGGAAAACATTGACTGAACTGGAAAAAAAACACAGGAATCTTCTAAAACAACATGATGAAATGTAAAACAAAAGTTTTTGGGCACTGTTGGGTTCCTGTCATTACTTTGAGATTTATGCTCTTAGACCCGACGCCGGAGCAATTTTGCTGGTGGGGGCTGTGGCTTATTTTCTTTGGGGGGGCAGTAAACAGTCTTTTTACCTAAACCGCTGCATGTTTTAAAACTCGTTTTTTACGTCCCATTGGCGGTACGTTGCGTACTTCTGGGGTAAATCTGCCATTTTTGGCGACACCCTTTCTATGTATATTAGACATTATTGGAGAGGTAAGATTCTTGTGATTCCAATGATGTATGCCGATTAAGGACAAATTCATGTAGCCACAGTAAATGCTTTTGTCAAACCACTCGGTAAGCAAGGTAATGTGCAACTCACCGTTCTAAGCCTCATATCATTGACAGAACCAAGCCATCTATTTACGTCCACAACGGTCCGGATAATGTCCTCTAGTGAAATAGTCCACAACAAGTCTTACGTCCACAATCCAACATAATCTTCTGATGAAAACCTTGGTAATTATCTTCTTTGTGTGTACTTCAATTCAGTTTCAATTCAATTCAGTTTATTTATATAGCGTCGATTCACAACAGATGTCATCTCAAGGCACTTAACAAGAAGTCATTTCAATACATTTATACAAACATTCCAATCAGTTAAAAAGTTTCTTATTTAAGGAATCCCATCAGATTGCGTCAGTCATTGGCGTGAGGTTGGGCCCCGTTGATGCAGACTTTCCAACCACAGCAATCCTTCAGCAATCCCTCATACTGAGCAAGCATGTAGCGACGGTGGAGAGGAAAAACTCCCCTTTAACAGGAAGAAACCTCCAACAGAGCCAGGCTCAGTAGGAGCGGCCATCTGCCACGACCGTCTGGGGGTTTGAGAAGACAGAGCAGAAACACAGAAGGAACAGAAGATCTGATATAAGAGAACTTTCTATGTTACCGAAAGTAAAAAGTTGAAAACAGGACACAGTGGATGTTCAGTTACTGGGAGGATCATCCCAGTCGATACCCCCGTTTAACAGGGCATTGCAGCCAAGCAGGATACCAGACCAGGTATATCTTCTATGGAGAGAAAAACACTGAGAGAAAACAAAGTTAACAGTCGAAATAACAGAATGTACTGTGATACAACTGGAGAGTAGTAGGAGAAAAGGAAGTAGCAGAGTGAAAAAAATTGGTAAGTCTGTCCTCCAGCAGTCTAAGCCTATAGCAGCATAACTACAGAGATAGCTCAGGATGACCTTAGCCACTCTAACTATAAGGTTTATCAAAAAGGAAAGTTTTAAGCCTGGCCTTAAAAGTAAACAGAGTGTCTGCCTCACGGACTAAAGCTGGGAGCTGGTTCCACAGGAGAGGAGCCTGATAACTAAAAGATCTGCCTCCCATTCTACTTTTAGAAATCCTAGGAACTACAAGTAAACCTGCAGTCTGAGAGCGAAGGGCTCTGTTAGGAACATATGGAACAATAAGATCTCTGATGTATGATGGAGCTGATTATTAAGGACTTTGTATGGAAGAAGGAGGATCTTAAATTCTATTCTGGATTTAACAGGGAGCCAATGAAGGGAAGCTAAAACAGGAGAAATGTGATCTCTCTTTTTAATATTAACTCTTGCTGCCGCATTTTGGATCAACTGAAGGCTTTTAATGGCATTTTGTGGACGACCTGATAGTAAAGAATTACAGTAGTCCAGCCTTGAGGTAACAAATGCATGGACTAGTTTCTCAGCATCACTCCTGGACAGGATGTTTCTAATTTTAGCAATATTCCGGAGGTGAAAGAAAGAAATCCTAGAAACCTGTTTAATATGGGATTTAAATGTCAAGTCTCGGTCAAAAATAATGCAGAGGTTCTTTACGTTATTACTGGGGGCCAATTTAATGCCATCCAGATGAAGTGATTGACTAATCAGTTTCTGTTTAAGAACTTCTGGTCCAAAGATGAAAACTTCTGTCTTGTCAGAATTTAAAAGCAAAAAGTTAAGATTCATCCATGTTTTTATGTCTTCCAGACATGCCTGTAATCTACCTAACTGACTGGGTTCATCAGGATTTATGGATAAATATAGTTGTGTATCATATGCATAGCTGTGGAAATTTATCCCATGCTGTCTAATGATTCTACCAATTGGGAGCATATATATGGTGAACAGAATTAGTCCAAGCACAGAACCCTGTGGAACTCCACAAGTAACCCTTGAGAGTGAAGAAGATTTATCATTTAGATGAACAAACTGGAATCTATCAGACAAATATGATTTAAACCAGCCTAGTGCTGTTACTTTGATCCCTGCAACATGTTCAAGCCTTTCTAAGAGAATATTATGATTGACTGTGTCAAAAGCAGCACTGAGATCTAACAAAACCAGAACAGACACCAGTCCATTATCTGAGGCCATGAGAATATCATTAGTAACCTTCACCAGTGCTGTTTCAGTGCTATCATGAGCTCTAAAACCTGACTGAAACTCTTCAAACAGCTCGTTACTGTTTAGATCCTCACAGACTTGATTAGCAACTATTTTCTCAAGGACTTTGGATAAGAAAGGAAGGTTAGATATAGGTCTGTAATTCACTAAGTCATCTTGATCACGGGAAGGTTTCTTGAGTAAAGGTTTAATGACAGCTATTTTAAATTCCTGTGGTACGTATCCGTTTACTAAGGATAGATTCATCATATCCAAAATGGGGCCAGGAACCAAATGGAACACTTCTTTAAATAATTTGGTTGGGATTTGGTCCAACATACAAGTTGAAGGTTTAGATGAGGCTAATATTTTTGATAATTCCAAAAGCTCGACTGAATCAAAACAGCCTAAGCACAAATGAGGTTCTACAGTTCTTTCCGATGCTGCCTCATTTACTGAGGAAGAAGTAATCATGTTTGGGAGGATGCCAATGATTTTATATTTAATAGAATTAATTTTATTTATGAAGAATCCCATAAAATCATCACTGCTAAGAGCTGGGGGAATAGTTGGCTCAACAGAGCTATGACTCTGTGTAAGTTTGTACTAAAAAGAAACCTAGGATTGTTTTTATTCACCTCTATTAATGATGAAAAATATGCTGTTCTAGCTTGTCGAAGGGTCTTTTTATACAGCAGTAGACTGTTATTCCAGGTTAAATAGGAATCCTCTAGGTGTGTAGAGCGCCATTTTCTCTCCAACTTCCTAGTATTCTGCTTTAAAGTACGCAACTCTGCGTTGAACCAAGGAGTCAGCCTCCTATGGCTAGCCACTTTCTTTTTTAAGGGGGCTACACTATCTAATGCCAAACGCAATGAGGACGTAACCCTGTGAACCAGACCATCAATTTCTGAAGGGTTAGAGATAGAATTGCTGCCATCCACTGTGTTACCCTGAGACACTAAGGAAAGTAAGAATGGAACAGATTCTTTAAAAATTGTTACAACATTGTCTGATAAAGCTCTACTATAATGACATTTTCTTTCAGATTTAAGATGGTCAGTTAAAGTAAATTCAAAAGTCATTAAGAAGTGGTCAGACTGGACCGGGTTATATGGGTGGACTGTTATTTCCTCACACTCAATACCGTATGTCAGTACAAGGTCCAAAGTGTGTTTACCCGAGTGGGTCAATCCCTGTACTTTTTGAGTAAAGCCAATTGAGTCTAAAATAGCATCAAAGGCTGCATTTAGGCTATCACTTTCAGTATCCACATGAATATTAAAGTCCCCCACTATAATAACCCTATCAGTATTTAATACTAAATCAGATAAAAAATGTGAGATCTGATCCAAGAATTGAGAGTAAGGGCCTGGTGGACGATACAAAACCATAAACAAAAATGGTCTTAAAGTTTTGCAACTTGGATGAGGAAAATTAAGGGTTAGATGTTCAAAAGAACTGTAGCTATCAATTGGTCTGGGACTAATTAGTAAATCAGAACGAAAAATGGTTGCAACTCCTCCTCCTCGCCCAGTATTTCTAGGAATGTGAACATTTAAATGACTGGAAGGAGTTGACGCATTTAAACTGACATAATCCTCCTGCTGCAACCAGGTTTCTGTGAGACAAAGGAAATCAATGTGATTATCACAAATCAAGTCATTTACTAACAAAGTCTTTGAGGAGAGAAATCTTATGTTTATTTTTCTGTTCAGTCAAAGTCGTATTTATTTTTATGAGATTTCTATAATTTGCTTTTTTTGGCTTAACTTTTAATCCATTTAATTTTGGCCATGGGCAAGACCCTGTTTCTATAGGGTAATGGGTGGATAACAGTACAGAAGCAGCAGAGAGGTGGGTTAAACTACGACTCTGCTTCCTGGTCTGGACCCTGGGTTGTCAGTGTTTTGGAGGACTAATAAATTCGGCCATATTCCTAGAAAGAAGAGCTGCTCCATCCAAAGTGGGATGGATGCCGTCTCTCCGGATCAGACCAGGTTTTCCCCAAAATGTTCTCCAGTTATCAATGTAGCCCACATCGTTTGCAGGACACCACCTAGACAACCATTGATGGAATGTCAGCATGCGGCTAAACATGTCGTCACTGGTCCGATCAGGCAGGGGACCAGAAAAGATTACAGAGTTGGATACTGTTTTGGCAAACTTACACACCGAAGCAACACTGATTTTAGTGACCTCCGATTGGCGTAACCGGGTGTCATTACCGCCAGCGTGAATAACAATCTTACTGTATTTACGCTTATCTTTAGCCAGCAGTTTCAGGTAGGATTTGATGTCGCCCGTTCTGGCCCCTGGCAAGCATTTGACTATGGTCAATGGTGTCTCTAATGCCACGTTTCTGACTATGGAGCTGCCAATTACCAGGGTCGGCTTCTCAGCGGGTGTGTCGCTGAGCGGGGAAAATCTGTTAGAAACACGGACCGGTTGGTGGTGGCCCGGGGGCTGGGTCCTAGAACTATGCTTCCTACGTACCGTCACCCAGCCGGCCTGAGGTCCCGGCAGCGCGGGCTCTACCGGAGGACAGCTAGGGGGTTCTATCTATGCTCCGCTCTGGCTAATGGGCTCCGGCTATCTGCTGGTTTTTCAACAGCGCGGGGCCGTGCTTCTAATTCTGATGCCCTCGCCTCCAAAGCTACAAAAATATTACATTTATTACAGTTACCATTATCACTAAAGGAGGCAGGGAAGTAACTAAACCTCTGACAGAGAGAGCAAGAGAGAAGAGAAGAGTTAGAGACAGGAGAAAGAAGAGTAGCCATAGCCGCAATGAAGCTAAGCTAACTGAGCTAGCGAGACCTTACCACCCCAAGAAAAGCTGTGTGAAACACAAGGAGTTCCCAAAACGTAAAGTACACCACCACAAAATGTGTGTTTTAGTGTGATTGTGTGTTAAAATAACTTAGAAAGGCCTCAGCACAGAGAAAACAAGATCAATTCAAGAGAGTCTGAACACCAAACAGCTTAGAGGGAGCACAACAGTGACAACAGGAAATGACGCAATATGGCTTACCCCGTCACCTATCACAAAACTTACCTTCCAAAGGATGGCTGCAGCATGGCTGCAAGATCTGCCTTGACAGAACTAAGGAACCCAGAAACTGCAGCGACAGGGAAAACAGGAACCACACAGGGAAGATTGATGGGCGACAGGGAAGGCAAGAAGCAGAAAGGAAGAATGACGACAAACCAGCCACTTCTTGCTTTTTACTTCTTGCAACGATTTCGGCATTACTGTTAGCAAGCTCATATTAGCCTAAAAATAACACAGCAGAGCCCTTTTTCTTCTTCTTTTTAAGGTTTTATTGGCACAAGCAGCCTTTATTAACAGTACCTTAGACAGGAATTGGGTAGAGAGAGAAGGAGGGAAGACAAGCAGCAAAGGTCTCAGAATCGGGAATCGAACCCCGGATGGCTGCGTCGAGGTCAAATAGCCTCTGTATGTGGGGGGGGGGGGCGTTCTACCCCTACGCCAAGCACCGCGCCTTCTTCTTTGTGATGTTTATTGGTTGCTGGCAAATAACACATTAGTACATTACCGCCACCTACTGGTATGGAGTAAGGATCAGAATGTCAGTCAAGGTTGCACTTGCCTCCCTAAGACTGGTGACGTATTAGCATCGTCCCTGCTTGTGCTAGCTTTGCTCTTGTTTTTATTAAGCCGAGCTATAATGTCCATTTCCTCATACAACTGTATCAAAGTATCTTCTTTACTGACTCCTTAGGTCCCAATTATTAGTGTAGAGCACCCTCTGCTGGTTGTCTTGGGTCAATGCATTGTATTGGTTGCAACTCAATTTACACGGGTGTTTTAATCTGTCTTTGGGGCTCTGAACCTTGGGCTGAATCTGCTAGGACGTCCACTCCTGGGAAGGTTGGCAACTGTCTGGGATGTTTTCCTCTTTGGAGGATGATGGACTTCGCATTGTCTGGAACTGGTCTAATAACCCTTCCGAGGTTACTTCTCTAAGGTCATTGCTGACACCTTTACAACCTGACATTGTGCTAATATACACATATAGGCTCCAGAGAAGCCAAAAAGTTCAACTTTTATGCAGATGATTGATCTATAACATGTGGACATGTTCCTCACTGACATATTCAAGGCAACAATGGCTGAAGATTTCAGGCAGGAGGCAAAAAGAAAACACAGAAAAAGGTTAAATTGTCTGATTTTGTTTATTTAATATATGAAAATAAACCAACTTTGTGTTGTGAAATATAAAACCTCAGCAGCGAGATGCCCTGCCTGAACAGCTGTAAATGTTTGTAACATTTTTTTATAACGACTGTAATGAGGTTGTAAGGAAGCCAAGATGGCTGTCAATCACATTAAATATAGTCACTTATTCATCATTACAATTACAATCTTTAGAAATTTTCATAAACGAGACCAAAAGCTTCTGGACAATACATTCATCCCGTTCATTAAAGACCATGAACAAACATAAAGCATCATATAAACAGTGCATTTGGTATTACAATAACAAAATTATTACAATTACCTTCTAACTTGAAGAAATACAATTATAAACCTATAGCTGAGTATTGCGTCTTCATCCTGGCCCACGATGCTTTCATTGATGATAGTTATTTTATTCAGATCCGAGCCTTTCAGACAAATCCGCCCTCTAGCCGTCCAGATAGCCGGATCGGGATTAGATCGGACCTCATGGGAAACATTGCATCTTACAATGTTTGACCATCTAAGTCCTTGTGGGGTGAGAGCGGCTCTCAGATTTTGTTGGTGTACTTCAGCAGGCCGTAGATCCCGCCGCCTGAAAACAAAGGATAAACGACAGTTTATCACACCGATCCTCTGCAGATCCTCCTCCACCTCATCCACTCACTTCCTTCCTTCCTTCCTTCCTTCCTTCCTGCAAAAGGTATCTGTCTGCATTTGGCTTTGTTTCACATCATCACAAATATTTTAATATCAAAGATAAACTGAGTGAATACGATTAAGAGCCATGCTCAGGCCTCTGGAATCAAAAATCAATTAAACAGAATCTGTTTGAAAGCATGAAGTCGACTCCAGAGAACCTTAGTGAGAAACTAAATGTTTAGTGAATAAGCTATATATTTTATTTAAGAAGTTAAATATTTAATTTGCAAGTGCAATATTTTAGGCCATGTACTCACATAGGCAGGTAAAAAAAAACAACCCAGAATATTCTCACCACATCGTTAAAAAAAAACAAAAAAAGAAACTGTCCACACCTAACCGTATCAAAGTGTTGTTAAGCACATTAATAGATATGCCAAACCTGTAGGGGGCAGTAGTTCCCCCAGATCCTATCCACTCAGAGTAACTTTCTATGTTCTAACTTTTGCATACAGAAGAACTGAAATTGTAAAAACAAGCAAGCAAAAGGAGTTTGGAAAACCGATAATGAAACCAAAGCTCTGAGGGCATAAATGTCGCAGACAGTGACGTTGCGAAACCTTAAACTCCAGTTATTTCTGTCCACAAGCAAACGCTTAAAATGGAGAAAACGCAAACCTTCACTTTGGTCGGAGTTTTAAGAAAGAATCGTTTTTGGTGCCTTAAATCTGTGTTTCCGTGTGAATGACGGGCCAAATTGTAGAGAAATATCTTCGTTTTGTGAGATACCCAGCTACGTGTGGAAAAGGCATTAGTTAATATTTAGTTTGCGAGCATAATATTTAGCTTCTTAAATAAATATTTAGTTAGGAAGCTAAATATTTATTTAAATAGCAGCTCACCCCCCTACCAGAGTCTTACTCCACCTACATTTCTGGTTTGAAAAATGCAGCAAAAGGAGGCGTGGCCTGGCGAACCGAGAGACACATGGGGGGAGAGGGCTGGGCGGAGTCAACACTTCCTTGCTATTCCAACTCCAACTCGCTACGAAGGCGTGGCCGAGACTCGGCTTGTTTTATACCCCACAGCGGCAGGATGGGCTGGCTTCAGCCATAGTGGCTGAGCCAGTAGCAAAGCCCGATTCAAATCCAAGTGCAGTGTAAAGTTTTAACCTGAAGAGGGCGCCATACTGGCGGTTTTTGGTAGAAAATTATTATTTTTGCTAAAATGTACTAAAATACCAAAAATAATGACCAGACATGTAGAAAGCACTATTAGACACTCATTTATACAGTTTGTCACCAAAAAAAGTTGATATGGGGGTGAGTTGCACTTTAAGAAGTTAAATATCTGGTTTGCAAAATAAATACTTAGCTTCCTAACTAAATAATTAGCTTTCAAAGCAAATGTTTAGCTTCTCAACTAAATATTTAGTAAGGAAGCCGAATATGTAGTTAGAAAGCTAAATATTTTGTTAAGAAGTTAAATATTTATTGAAGAAGGTAAATATCTGGTTTGCAAAATAAATATTTTGCTTCTTAACTAAATATTTAGTAAGGAAGCTAAATATTTGGCTTCCTCCTAACCAAATATTTGATTACTTAACTAAATATTTAGTTTGCAAAATAAATATTTAGTTTGCAAAATAAATATTTTGGTATAAAATGTGACATTTATAAATGAATGAACAACATGGGGAAAATATGAGAATTTAACCCCCATTTTCTTTCTCCTATGACAGGCTAAATAACTATCAATCAAACTTTACTTATTTATCAGTGTTAATTTTTGACAATCATGATTTAGTTCAAACAATGATTTTCTTTTATCTAATTTCTGGTCAATATTTGGAGATTTATTTTTATTTTTTTGCACTTTTTGCCCCGATATATACTGGTTTCTGTACCTCTGAATAAGGTGGTTGTAATGGTTGAGATATTAATTGAATGGCAAAATTTGCATTTATTCGAAGGCTGTTAGACCAATAAGAGAGCAACAATAAATAACAGAAAACCTCCTTCCTCTCCTTCCTGGGTTAATGAATAACATCCCACTGAGGTGGTGGAAACTGTGTTGCATAACAGTTTGAGTGTTTGTCCATTAAACTCACCCAGTAAACCCGCCCCGGCGATGGTACCGATGGTGATGCCTGCTATCGCTCCTCCTGAAAGCCCTCCATTCGTATTTGATGTCCCATTGTTTGGTCCTGTAGTGGCGAGGGTTGTTAGGCTGGTATGTGGTTCCCCAGATTGGGCTGTGGTTGACGCACCAGTTTGGGCTGTGGTTGGTTCTCCAGTTTGGGCTGTGGCTGATGCAGCAGGTGTTTCAGTATTACGCTCTGTGGTTTCTGGTGCTGGTGAGGGCGTCGTTGGGCTGGGGGTGGTGGACTGTGCTCCACACAGATTTACTATATCAAAAAGAAAACATTTCAGACTAAATCATGAAAATACTCCATGTTACATGTTAAAGTATGTTTTAAAATGACTTGGGATAATGCTGTAAATAGTTTTAAAATGAGCTCCTAGGTGAAGAGTTCAGTCTTATGGGAGTAAAACATCCTAATACTAATAATAAAGACAGAGATAAGAAAACACACCTCTGATCGCTTTCTCTAAAAAAGCCTGCAACCAGCCCCCTTTTATCCTCAATAGTTTCAACATATTTATGGCCTATGTCCATCATCACCTTTGGCCATGCCACAAAAATGTTCCAACATGTCCTCGTTTACCTTTTTACCAACTCATAAATTAAAACAAAGAGGTCATGATTTTCCTAAATGACGGATGCTGGTTGTTCCGCAGATATTTCCTCGCGGTTTATTGTACAGATTACTGTTTACTCCTTTGGCAAAATAGGACAGCCTCATGCTGCCGGCTTTAATCAAAGATCATCTTCTAAACAAGGATATTGCCATCATATTTCAATAAATGTGATCTTAACAAGCCTTAGGCCATTGCATCCCAAGGTGGTCGTTTTTACCTGTGGCAAGGAGGCAAAGAGTTGCTACGAGAAGTTTCGTGTGCATTGTTCCAGAGTAACAACGTTTTTTTCTTGCAGGAGGACTTTCTTTGCCGCTGGAAAAACAGAATCACAAACAAAAAGGATCAAGGATTAATGTTCATAGACATTATTCATGACGTTTCTATGGGACAAAAAAACCCCAACTAAAAATAAATACACGGCAATTTTAGTAGACAATTTTAGGGTAAATTTGTGTTACAAAATGTTGTTTTTACAGAGATACAAGCAGTGAGAAAATATTGACATCTTCATCAACATAATCAGGCGAGTTCATGACCCAGATTAAGAAGCAAAAGTGATTTAGATCCTTTCTGTAGGCAGCTCTTCTAAAAATACAAATTAATAAAATAAAAAATAAATAAATAAAATAAATAATATGTATATATATATATATATATATATATATATATATATATATATATATATATATATATATATATATATATATACCCACATTACTACAGTACAGAGCAAAAGTTTGGACACACTTTCTCATTCAATTGAATGAGAAAGTGTGTCCAAACTTTTGGTCTGTACTGTATGTATATCTGCCACTCCTTTTTCAAGATGACATCTCCTGGTTCATAGATTCTTATCTTAAATAGAAACAGTGCAGCTTCTGCAAATTACCACATGTGAAATATCTACAATGTTAACCTGGAGTCTCATCCTGAAGTAGAAAATCTTAGTAATTTCCTGTAAATAAAACAGACCAAGGAGAGCCGAGCTACTCACCAGAAGGCTGTCTATGGTGACTCTCCTCCTTTCCCGTAAGACCGTAGGATATGTATCTTTTATGACCTTGTTATCACACTAACCTGTCATTTTTAGCCCTCCCATTTCTGTTCGTCTATTGGTCATAATGTTTACCTGGTTTTATTTGGTTATTACGGCTAAGTAAATGTAATGTCTGTTGAACGTAGGTGGGGAAATGGACGCCAGGTCTGGGTTTGTGGTTGAGTCAATGAAAAATGCAACAACCAACACTATTGTAATAATTTAACCAACAACTTTGATCTATTCTGAATTTTTATTTTTTTAAACAATATTTTATCTTTCCTGCTGCTTGGGGAGCTGGTTTTCCAAATAAAATAAAAGAATTAATATTTGAGTATAGAGCGTAATTATTATTATTATTTTTTTACTAATTTGTACTCACCGCCTCGTTTCTTTTTTCAGCTCAGGTCTGCAGCACTACAGAACTGCCAGCTGGAAACGGTGAAAACTAAGGCAACAAGCTGATAAAGCCTGGTTACTACGCTCTGTTTGCTCAGCTTGGTGAGCCGTCCAGTAGACTGTAGATGAAAACACTCGGTCACTATAGCACAGCAGCATGCCATTAACATAAAACGCCGGTTTCCCCCCCGCCCCCACCCTGGTTACCGACCTGCAACAGAAACCGTTCCCTGCTATTTCCCACAGCTTTTTTCCAAAACTTCCCTACCTAATCATTTTTGTCTGAAAATAAACATTAAATAACCAGAAGAAGAAGGTTGTGAAAGTAAATCTCTGAAGAATTTACCAATCAAGTTGAAAAAGGGCCAGACTATTGACATTACCTGCAATTGACTAAATGCCATAGCTGAAGTTATTTGTCAATAAAAAATTATATTTCCATCCTGTTTGGCAAAAATGTAATTGACTAAAGGACAATGCTTGTGAGTTTTCACCATCGTATTCCTAGACCGCAGAATGTAATCTGCCTTTTCAAATTTTAAATCAGAATCTTTGTTTGTATAATGACTGATTTGCTGATATTTAGCCTACTATTTGTACCTGGTTGTCAGAAAAATTAGCATTTTCTTTCTATATAAAAAAAAAAAACATGGTAAAAATATGACCAGTTATGGTAGGATTCCATTTTTGATGCTACAAAAATAAAAATTTAGTTTTATAACCAGGAGGTTTATTGGATTGTACACTAACTAAAAATAGTCAAGTTAGTGCTTGCTTCAAGCTATGTTGGACATGTGAAAAGCTACTTTTAGGAAAAATAGGCATTTAGCCAAGTTAGCTTTGAGCTAAGTTTAATTTTCTTGATGTTATTAGTTAGCTAAGTAAGCTATCAGCAAAGCTAGCGGCCTCCTATGTCACCTTTAATCAAAATTAACTGTTAGCTAAGTTAGCTTTAGTCAAAGTTGACTGTTAACCAGGTTAGCTCAGAGGTAGGTTAGCTTTACTTAAAGCGGGTAGTTTGCTGAATTGGATTTTAACTAAGTTAGCTTTGAGCTAAGTTTAATTTTCTTGATGTTATTAGTTAGCTAAGCAAGTTGTCAGCAAAGCTAGCGGCCTCCTATGTCACCTTTAATCAAAATTAACTGTTAGCTAAGTTAGCTTTAGTCAAAGTTGGCTGCAGGTTAGCTCAGAGGTAGGTTAGCTTTACTTGAGATGGGTAGTTTGCTGAATTAGATTTCAACTAAGTTAGCTTTGAGCTAAGTTTAGTTTTCTTGATGTTATTAGCTAAGCAAGCTTTCAGGAAAGCTAGAAGCCTCCTATGTCACCTTTAATCAAAATCAGCTGTTAGCTAAGTTAGCTTTAATCAAAGTTGGCAGTTAACCAAGTTCGCTTAGAGCTAGGTTAGCTTTACTTGAGATGGGTAGTTTGCTGAACTAAATTTCAACTAAGTTAGCTTTGAGTTAAGTTAGCTTTGATCAAAGTTAGCGCTGACCTAACTTAATTTTAGGAAACGTCCACTTCTAGTTAGCTCAGAGTCAGCAGTCATCTAAACTAGCTTTCAACTAATATAACTTTGTTCCAAGTTATGACTGAATTTGGTAATTAACTAAGTAGAGAGTAAGCTAAGTCAGCTCAAAGTCCAGAATTACCCCAGATAGATTTTATTTAAATTTAACTTGAACAAAGTTATCTGTAATAGAAGCTGCCTTTAAGCTAAATTGGCAGTGTTTGGTTTGATTGAACTTGACAGTTAACCAAATTAGATCTTACCTCAACTCAATTAGAGACAAGTTAGCTTCAGTTGAAGTTGCCAGTTAGCTAAGTTAACGTGAAGAATTATTTCTTAATTTACATAGCAGCCAACCAGACAGTCACAAAGTTCATTAAAAACAAACAGAAGCATAACAGTCAAAGAGAACAAATAAAAGTCGGAAATCTGGAACAAAATGTCACAGTGCTACTGAGTATTAAAAGCCTTCCAGAATAAAAAGATTTGATTTAAACCAGCCCAGGTCAGTTTTTGAGCGTAAATCTGTAAAGGAAGCTGATCAGAGTCTGAAACCGAGAAAGCCCGGTCACCCCAATGTTTTAATTTAGTTATCAGAACATTAAAAACTGGAAAAATTGGCTCAGGGACACAAAGAGTCAATAAATCCATGATATAGGGTGGGCCTGAACCATCAAGAGTTTTAAACTGCAACTCACAACCAAATCAACCTTTTTTCCCCTGACAAACTGTATAAATGAGTGTCTAATAGTGCTGTCTACATGTCTGGTCATTATTTTTGGTATTTTAGCACATTTTTGTAAAAATTCTATAAAAAAAAGTCAGTGTGGTGCCCTCTTCAGGTTAAAACTTTACACTGCACTTTGATTTGAATCAGGCTTTGCTACTGACTCAGCCACTATGGCTGACGTCAGCCATCCTGCCGCTGTGGGGTATAAAACAAGCCGAGTCTCGGCCACGCATCCATTGGAATATCAAGTAAGTGTAAGAAGGGTGACAAGACAAGACAAAGGATGAAGGAGATTAATATGGCCTGGTGACCAAACATCCGCGACGATGTATTTGAACGAAACGTCTGCTGGCGGCGCACCATAGTATAAGATTTTATATTTTGTCTCCCCTGATGTCGCCTCCCCTGTAAATTTAATTACTACTACAATTACAGTAAAATTAGGACATATTTGTTGTCGTTATAGTACAGATAACTTTTAAGCATACTCTTAAAGAGATGTTGTCACCTCAGGATTTTGGGGAAATACATTCCCGAAGGTGACACAAAAGGCCGAACCTAGAGAGGCATAAAGATGTACTTTTACTTGGTATTTCTCCAAACATTTACAGTAAAATTATGAAATATTTATTCTGGACATACTATAGAAAATTAGTAGGTAGGTCATAAATGAAAACATTTTTATGGTCATGGCTCTCAATTTCTCTTGATTTCATTTATTTAGCCTGCAGGGCCGCCCCAATGCTCTATTACCGTAATGCACCATGTGTGCACGAAGCAAAGTGCTCTAACTTCAGTTCAAGTGGAAGTTAGATTTGCGCTGAAGAGAAATTCTTCTATGTGAAGTGAACATTGACTGGTGGCGACGTGAAGTGAGGCGTCATGTCTAACCTTAAAGTAAGACACGGGTCTCCTTAGTCTGGTAATCCGTGGGAGTTTCTAGGAAGTGTTGACTCCGCCCAACCCCCCCCACCACCGTCCCTCTGTCCACCAGGCCACGCCTCCTTTTGGCACATTTTTCAAACAGAAAATGTGGGCGGAGTTAGACTCCGGTAGGGGGGTGGGGGTGAGTTGCTGTTTAAAAAATAAACAATAAAAGTTTCAAATCTAGTATAAAACAGACAGGCAGTCACTGGAGGGAGGACAGAACAATAAATTAGCATACAGATAAATTAGCTTAAATTAAATCTGACTTATTTTAAACCTAAATAAACTCAAAGCTGAATTATCTTAAAGCTCACTCATCTTAAAGCCAATTTAACTCATAACCAGTTTAGCTTACTTTGATTAAAGATCTCTGTGAAATTAGTTCTTTGCTTAACTCAATTCAAGCCTAAATTAGCTCAAAACCAACTGGGATTTGAAGCTAACAATATTTTTACCCATGATAAAAAATGTGACCTAGTTACTCTATTAAAACCATCGCAGTGAATTTATGACTCGGTCAGCTGGTGAAACCACAGATCATCCATGTGTCAGAATAAAACTGACAAACTTTCTAAACTCGAAAGAAAACGATCAGTTTCACTGAATATAAAAGCGATCACAACACCAGCTCCTGTCTTTATTACCAACAGAAAAATCGCCGTGAACTCTGTGAATGAAAAACCTCATGCTATGAGGCAACATGGTGGCAGCAGCTGGGACAAGAAGTAACCCCGCTCTCAAAAGTTGAATGACTCACCAATTCCTTACAGGAACCAGAATGTAAGTGTAAAGGTTCATTGATTACAATGGTCTACAGCAGCGGTTCCTGGTTCCTGAATCATTCGGTTTGTTTCACAGTCAAAAATTAACACCCATAATTTGGGTTGTTTAACCTGTCATAAAAGAAAAAAGTGGGGGTTCATTTTTCTAGATTTAATATTTAGTTTTCAAACTAAATATTTAGCTTCCTAACTAAATAGTTTAGCTTCCAAACTAATTAGTTAGTTTGGAAGCTAAACTATTTAGTTTGCAAGCAAAATATTTAGCTACTGAACTGAATATTTAGCTTATTAACTAAATATTTAGTTTGCAAACAAAATATTTACCTACTTAACTAAATATTTAGCTATATTCAGTAAAGTAGCTAAATATTTAGTTGTTTCCCAACTAAATAATTGGTTTTCCCACTTAATATTAGCTTCTTAACTATTTATTTAGTTTCTTAACTAAGTATTTAGCTACATTACTAAATATTTAACTTCCTAACTAATTAGGTAGTTTGGAAGCTAAATTATTTAGTTTGCAAACAAAGCAATTTAGTTTAAAATCAAAATATTTAGCTCCTGAACTAAATATCTAGCTTATTAGCTAAATATTTAGTTAAGATGCTAAATATTTAGTTAGCAAACAAAATATTGACCTACTTAACTAAATATTTAGCTATATTCAGTAAAGTAGCTAAATATTTAGTTGTTTCCTAACTAAATATTTAGTTTTCAAACAATATTAACTGCTTGACTAAATATTTAGCTACTGCACTAAATATTTAGTTAGGAAGCTAAGTATTTAGCTTCTTAACTAAATATTTAACTACTTTACTAAATATTTAGTTAAGAAGCTAAGTATTTAGCTTCTTAACTAAATATTTAGCTTCAAATCTGAATTTTTAGTTTTCAAAATAAATATTTAGCTAATTAAGTATTTGGGTATAAACTGTGACATTTATAAATGAATGAGTATATGGGGAAAATATGACTTAGAAAAATTAACTCCAAGTTTTGTGCTCTTATGACAGGCTAAATAACTCAAATTATTGGTGTTAATTTTTGACTGTGTAACTTTACCGACAGCACCCCATGTACCCCAGTCCTCCAGAGTTGCTATCCTAAAACCTTTAGATGCATTCCTTCTCCAGCACATCTAAATCAAATGAATGTCTCGTTACCAGGCCTCTGCAGAGCTGAAGGAATGCTCATGACAGATATTAGCCGTTTGATTCATGCGTGTTGGAGAAGAGATGCGTTTAGTCACAGCACAGTAGCTCTCGAGGATCTGGGCACCACTGGTTTAGGTGATTCACCTTTTTTGGGGGGGGGGATTTACAGACGTCTGTAGCAGTTGATGAAATACAGAGGAGGTAATGCAGTCATTTCAGTCTGGTGTGCTGGAGCAGGGACACATCCAGGACATGCATGGTCCTGAGGACCAGGGTTGGAGGACCACTGGTCTACCGTAGGGTTGTAATATGAACAAACAACAACAATCTGATTGGGATGTGATACAGAGTGGGACAAACTGAGATGAGAGTGTGGGAGAGATGGGCTGAATGTGAGATAGGGTGGGGCTATAATAATGTGAAACATTAAACTGGTGAGCTGCTTATCTGTAGCTTGTTGGGTAACAACAGGCGTGTTCCTGTTCCAGAGGTCATCAAGCTTAATCTTAATTTGTTCTTGGCCGCACTAAATGTAGGAAATTACTTCCTGCAGACGTAGGCTATTGTTTGAGTGTGATGGCGAAACCTTAACGTTAAAGTTGGACAAATATTTTAATACTAATTTAATTAATATTTTTCTTTATTTTTAGTGTTTACTATGTTCGTCAGTGACTGATTTCTGTGTTCTTGGTTTCCTCACTCTGCGTAAGAGCCTCTGTTGTTGCCACCAGCCGGTTTTGTTGGTTTCCCGTTTTCATTCAGTCCTCATCTCATGTCTGCGTTTTGGACAAAATCGGTGCTGCTTTTAATCCCTATTGCTTGTTTCATTTCCTCTCCTTTGGAGAGACCCTTTTTGAATGTCCATGACCCTCTATGGGTGCCCGTCCTCGGCTTTAGTGCCACTGGAACACCACAGCCTGAGTACTGTTGAGTGTTGTAGCTAACCCTATTAATCCCTTTCGGATTGGTTTCTTCATCGGGACAATGAGTTCATTGTACTCCAATGACCTCCAAAGTGGCCAGGTCTCCATCAGAGAGAGCAATGGTCCCCAGCACTGGTCCTCAGGTACAGGGGTCCCATTAATGGAATATTTTCTGTCTTTTACCATTTTATTTTAAAAAAGGTGATGTAAAAATCTGAAGGCCGTCTGTCATTTTGACAGATTAGTATTCACACCTCCGACCGCTTGATGCAGACGCGCAGACATTTTTAACTTTACACACGGAGTTCCAGGTAATTATATCAATAAAAAAAAGATTCCCATCTAAGCTTCATCTCAGACCTGGACTCCGTACTCAATGCATCTCTCTAACCGGGAGCTGACAGCACGTTGAAGAGTTACTGAGGCTTTAGTGCGTTGTCTCTCCCAAGAGCTCGGTGTTGTTCATGCTGGGGGATTTCCTCCCGCTGAAGCGATAGCTTGTGGGTCAGGAAACAGATCATTCAGAGAATCTTTCAGACTTCTGATCACTTCAACTGGAGAAACGTTCCCCGATTTCTAAACTTTGGCTTAAGTGGCGCTTTAGTTCCAGTCTCCAGTGTGGCAGCGGAGCAACATCTAAACCCCCATGAGAAGTCGTCTGTCTGAGGCAAAAATCCAAAACTAATGACAACAACCTCTGCATCAATCCCATTTTAAAATATTTGATTAGGAACAAGCAGGAGATCGTTTCAGTTTCATGAGGAGCAGGAGGAAGATGTGAGACTGTGTTCAGGCCACAGCAGGTGGAACTGTTCGTATTTTAAGTGCAATCGTTTAATTTTATTTTTAATATGTAGTTCTCTGTTCAGTTTGTTCGGATTGGATATTATTTAAAATGAATTTTTTTAAAAATAAATATGATCGAATATGTTATATAATTTAAAAAAGTTGACGGGTAAATATAGATTATGACCGGCCTTTTTTGACCCCGTCGATCGAAAGTGACAGACAGTAAAAAATCTCTAGCGCCACCTCTGCACAGGGAACACTCTTCTGCATACTTTAGCTGTTTCTCCCGCCGCCCCATGGCTGACTTGAATAAACTGGTAATTAACCACAGCACTTAATGCAATCTGTTGTGCTGGAGCAGAAACACATCTGAACACAAGCACTTCCATCAGTGTTGAGGACCACCACAATAGAGCACCTCTGGCGTTATTCGCATCATTGGTGTGAAGCCCGACAAATTCAGTTCCTTAATATGGCGCCAGTTCACAGCACACGTCATCTCAAATCTGCTCTGAATGTTTCAGCGCCTTCTTGATTCTGTGGTACAAAGAATTGAAGGTGAAATGGGGGTCCAGCGCTGTACTAGCAAGGGTTGTGTTGCTGTTTTTTCAGTTTCTCTTTCGTTGCTCTTTAGCGCAGAACACGCTTACTTTGGTCTGATTTTAAGGACATAACTTTTTTATATCTGTATCAGTTGAATCAGAATGGCCATAAAACGTTATCATTAACAGAAACTCTGGTATAATTGTGGTGCAGAGGACAAACTGGGATATTGCTAAACTGGGGCCTCACATAGACTTTACTCTGACTAAATCCTCACATCTTCCATTTGGCTGAATGACGTCTGGAGGGAAGGAGGTGAGGGTGGATGGCGATGTGGAAGTTTAAGTGCCATGGAAAAACTGATATCATCCTAGATGTTTATAGATGTATTCATAGTCGTAAACTGGTTCAGGAAAATACCTTCAAGTATGTTGGTGTGGTTGGAGTCTGCATCAACGGGGCGCAACCTCAAGTCAATGACTCGATGCAGTCTGCTGGGATTCCTTACATAGAAAACTAGCTAAACCTTTAAGCTAATTGCAATGTTTGTATTGAAATGACTTTTTTGTGAAGTGCATGGAGATGACGTCTGTTGTGAACCGGCGCTATATAAATAAACTGAATAAAAATTTAATCGAATTGAAAAATAAGAGAGCAGAGTTCAGATTATAAGACCAGAACTAGAAAAAAGCCCTCATAGAGCGCAGACCTCCGCTAAGGCAACTCCCCTACCAGACGGTGATCCGGATTACCCCCAAATTCGAATCACTTGAACAACTGCGGACATTTCCTGAAAATTTCATCAAAATCCATCAATTACTTTTTGAGTTATGTTTGTAACAGACAGACAGGCGGAGGTAATAAAGAAAATAATCAGACTCAACGTCCCCACGCTATCACCAAGCTAACACAGTAGCACGTGCTAAATAATAAAACGTGCTTAAAATAAATTTGAAAGCAATAAAATAATCGACATATTTACAATGGCTTTGGGAAGTTAATAAATTTCTCCAGTTATCTGACCTGATACAACAAGCTAACATTAGCAACATCAGCTACATGCTAATTTCAACAATAGCATTTTATCATGTCTAAGTCCAAGTCATCGACGTGCTGCTCGAGTCAACTCACAAGTCCCTTAAATGTGACTCCGAGTCAGGACTCGAGTACTCCATCCCTGGTTCCATATCAGCTTTTGTTTTCTTTTGTAGCAAAGCATTTTCATGCATTTTGTCATGAAACAACTCCTCTCCTTGGAGGTTTTATGGGAATCCTCTTGGAACCGACCCGGGATCCGCAGGTGTCACAGTACAGGGTTGTTTTGGATTATTCTTTAGTAGTGAAGTATTTTGATGGTTGTTTTGTTAGGTTGATTTACTTTTTTGTGGTTATTTCTTTTTTTGTCTTTGTGCTTATGTGAGATGGAGCTAGATTAATCAGCCAGTCTTTTATTTTGCCCTTTTCTTTTTATGTGTGTATTTGCTAGTGCATGTTTTTAGATTTTGGTAATTTAGGCTAATGCATGTTTTGGATTTGTGGTGGTAAATGACTGGGACTGAGGACAATACTGATTGATTTTAGCTGGTAGTCTGCTCCTCCCTGCCACATTGGCTGCAACTTAATTAGGCTAAGGGGATACAGGTGTGGACTGAAACAAAGACTAGTACATAAGCACCTCATGGAATGTAAACGGGAGGACCGACTGGCCACAGACTGAGAGAAAAGAGAGGAGTTTGAGCAACGGGAGCAAGGACAAGCAGTGTGACAATATATAGTGCAACGGTGGACTGGATGACCAGGACGGGGTGGAGTCTCCAACCGATCGGGCTGAGGAAAGACCTGAAAACACCGCTGACTATCAGATGGGTAAAAAGGGTTGTTATCATCACTAAATTCTGAATGAGTGGGCTGCTCCCCTGGATTTTAAGAGTGTCTTAGCACGTTTCTGCTTCTTTGACAGTGGCAGGACGGCAGCATCAGTGAAGACGTCGAGTAAACAGCGGTGCCATCATCAAGAATTCCTCATGTTGGCATTCTCCCCTCTTGGTAGTAGACCTCCCCCCACGAAGTAACGCGAGGTTGATGGGAGCCATTTTTCGAAGGATTTAAAGAACTTTCTACAGACTCTCAGGAGGAATAAAACTGGCTCGCACCCTTTGACTGTAACAATAAAAAAACTCTTGGCTGTAAGTAAAAGTGGTCCTCCATTCTTGCAGTAGTGGAACTCTAAGCTGGTAGAACAAAAATCCAGGTACCCTGTTGGGTGACACTTACATTTTCTTTGGTTAGTTGTGGTGTTTATTTCTCCCTTTTATTCATCGTATCTAGACTTTGTTTTTTCTACCTTTCTCAGTCTGCCAGTTTGCTCTCCTCCCAGCTGCTTCTCATTTCCTGATTATTTACTGCCTTCCCTCTCCCAGGTGTTTTCATTTTCCTCCCGATTACTCCCTCTAGTTCTCCTTGTCGCTTCTCATTCCTCCTCGGTTTACTTGGTCATACCTCGATGGATTCTTCGTCTATTTTCCAATGTTCTGTTCCTGTGCTTCCCATGTCAATTTTAAGTTCCACATTTTTTGATCCATTAAAACTTTTAAAGAATCTCACCTTGAGTTCTGCTGCATTTTGGGTCCTCTTTAAAACATAAACATGACACCAGGACGGACTTTAGAATCCCTCAGAGTAAACTGGTGGCGGACAAACGGATGGATGATTTCTTACATGTGCATTGAGGAACATAAATATTTGAACACCCTGCGATTTTGCAAGTTCTCCCATTTCAAAATTATGGATTGTTCTGAAATTCACATTGTAGTTGCATTTCCACTGTGAGAGACGGCATTTCAAAGAAAACTCGATGATGAAAATAGATCAACTGTTGGAGCAATTGTTAGAAAATGGAAGAGGCTAAAGATGACTGTCAGTCTCCCTCGGACTGAGGCTCAATGCAAGATCTCACCTGGTGGGAGTATCACTGATGATAAAGGTGAGGAATCAGCCCAGAACTACACGGGAGGAGCTGGTCAATGACACGAAGGGAGCTGGGACCACAGTTTCAAAGGTTAAAAATTATGCATTGCCCCGAAGGATCCCCTGCTCAAGTCATCACATGTCCAGGCCCATCTGAGGTTTGCCAATGACCATCTGGATGATCCAGAGGAGGCATGGGAGAAAGTCATATGGTCAGATGAGACCAAAATAGAACTTTTTGGTCCAAACTTCACTCGCCGTGTTTCGAGGAAAAAGTAGGATGACTTGCATCCCAAGAACACCATCCCTACTGTGAAGCATGGGGGTGGAAACATCATGCTTTGGGGCTACTTTTCTGTGAAGGGGACAGGACGACTGGCAATGTATTAAGTAGAGGATGAATGGGGCCATGTATTGTGAGATTTAGAGCAACAATCTCCTTCCCTCAGTCAGAGCATTGAAGATGAGTCATGGCTGGGTCTTCCAACATGACAATGACCCGAAGCACACAGCCAGGATAACCAAGGAGTGGCTCCGTCAGAAGCATATCAAGGTTCTGGAGTGGCCTAGCCAGTCTCCAGACCTAAACCCAATAGAAAATCTTTGGTGGGAGCTGAAACTCTGCGTTGCTCAGCGACAGCCCCAAAACCTGACAGATGTAGAGAAGATCTGTGTGGAGGAGTGGGCCAAAATCCCTGTTACTGTGTGTGCAAACCTGGTCAAGAACTACAGAAAACCTTTGACCTCTGTAATTGCAAACAAAGGCTTTTGTACCAAATATCAACACTGATTTTCTCAGGTGTTCAAAATACTCACTGTAAAGTGAGAGTGGGCATGTGCAAAGTGGGCCTCCATATAATATTCTACGACCAGCTGCAGAGTGCACGGATACACTAAAGTGTTTTTAAAAGTACATCTGGAGTCAGATTTTGATCATGAAATCTATTTTTGCAAGTGAACATGAAGCGCAAACTCAGCAGAAAATCCATACTCTAAAAAAGTATCGGTGCTGGTGTGGAAGCCGGAACATTTAGAGGAGGCTTTAGATGCTTTTAGAATGACGTCTTGTTGTTTTACACGATGATTTGAGTTGCTCCTTATGCAGAAGAGCAAAAGTTTAAGTTTCTCACCACAATAATCTCTCAGATGTTTGAATGTGTTTCCTGTCTTCGTAGTTTAAACCGTAGCTTTCAAACATGTCAGAGTAACATTGATCTGCCGCTTATTACATGTTGATGGAGACTTCCCCTGCTAGTGACCATGATGATGAAAGCAGTGATAAGGCAGCAGTTTGGTTTCTGAGGAAACACAACTCTGTCATGTTGGTGGCAATAATGAAACTCAAGGAAGTAAAAAAAAAAAAAAAAAAAGAAACTCAAGGAAGTATCAAGTAGCAAATTCCAGTCGGTTATCTTCCCAGGTTTATTGGTCTTATCTGGAGCTGTTCATATTAGTTACTGTTGCTGGCTGGTAATAAAAAGGCAGCAGCGTTTGGATATGTCGTGGAAAATATGAACACAGACTGAGGTCGATAATTTGTTATACTTCCTAATGCTTGGACTGCTTGCTCAATTAGGCGAAATTTCCACAGATAATTTGGAGTCACATTCCACAGAAAAATCTGCAAACACTCAAATTTGTGGGGGTCCACTGTATATATGAACAGTGTAAAACACCATTCACTGTATATATTTACTTCACCTCAAACCTGTTCGGCAGATAGAAAATCTCATTAGAACAATAAAACTTGTGTATAAACAAGTGTTTCTTTTGCATTTTTGATTAAAGTATAATTATTCTTCACATGAGAAACTGTAAGTATGGCAAGGCAAGGCAACTTTATTTGTATAGCACACTTTAAACAACATGGCAATCCAAGGTGCTTTACATGATTAGAAGATCAAATAAAAGCAGCAATAAACCAACAGTAAAAGTATAAAACACAACATTAGACACACATAACATATGGTACATTTAAAACATATGACATTCCAGCTATTATTAATCTCTTAATCAAAGGCAGCTCTAAACAGATGGTTTTTAGCTTTCATTTAAAGGAACTCAGTGTTTCAGCTGCTTTGCAGTGGTCTGGAAGTTTGTTCCACATAAGGGGAGCATAGAAACTGAAAGCTGCTTCTCCATGTTTGGTTCTGATTCTAAAACCATTGATTTATAAAGTAGTAAAAGTATTTAGAAGTCTATTCTCTGAGCCACAGGGAGCCAGTGTAAGGACTCTAGAACTGGGTTGATGGGCTCTACTTTCCTGGTTCTAGTGAGGAACACGAGCAGCAGCGTTCTGGATCAGCTGCAGCTGTCTGATTGACTTTTTAGGCAGACCTGTGAAGACGCTGTTGCAGTAATCAATCCGACTAAAGATAAACGCATGGATGAGTTTTTCTAGGTCCTGTTGCGACATCAGTCCTTTAATCCTAGAAATGTTCTTCAGGTGATAGAACGCTGACCTTGTTATTGACCTTTATGTGACCCTGGAGGTTCAGGTCTGAGTCCATTACTACACCTAGATTTCAGGCCTGATCAGTACTTTCTAGCTGGATTAACTGAAGCTGTGTGCTGATTGTTGATCGTTCCTCTTTAGCTCCAAAAGTAATTACTTCTGTTTTGTTTCTGTTCAGTTGGAGGAAGTTATTTTAACATCCATTCATTGATTTGCTCGATGCATTTACTTAGCGTTAGGATGGGTTCAAAGTTACCTGGAGACATCGTAATGTAGAGTTGAGTATCATCTGCATAGTTATGGTAGCTAATCTTATTGGTTGTTATAATCTTGCCTAGTGGGAGCATGTAGATATTAAATAAGAGGGGCCCCAGGATGGAGCCCTGGGGCACCCCACATTTGATTTCTGTTCGTTCTGATGAAAAGTTTCCTATTGACACATAGAAGTCCCTGTTCTTTAGGTAGGACTCAAACCAGCCAAGTCCTGTACCAGAGAGTCCGACCCAGCTCTCCAGTCGTTCCAATAATATATAATGATCAACACTGAGGTCCAACAGAACCAGCACTGTGGTTCTACCACAGTCTGTATTTATGCGGATGTCAATGAAAACTTTGACGAGGACAGTCTCAGTGCTGTGGTTACCACGGAAACCAGACTGAAAAACATCAAAGCGGTTGGTCATTGTTAGGAAGCTATTTAACTGCTGAAACAGCTTTTTTAATAATTTTACTGATGAATGGAAGATTAGAGATCGGCCTGTAGTTCTGCATTAACGTGTTGTCCAGATTATTATTCTTTAGTACTGGTTTAATAAGTGCTGTTTTTAATGCCTGGGGGAAGAGACCTGATAGCAGGGATGAGTTCAGTATTTGAACAAGATCAGACCCAATAACAGGAAGAACTTTCTTTAGAAAAGCTGTGGGTAGGATATCAAGACAGGAAGAGGAGGTTTGTTTGGTTTAGGTTTTAGAATTCAGACATTTTCTCTACATTGGTGTTGAGTGGGGATAACACTAGTAATGGGTTTGGGACTGAGGTAAACATTGACCCTCTAATTGTCAGAACATTTTCAGTAGAAAAGCTGGAAAATTCATTGGAAGCCCTGGTAGAATTTAGTTCAGGAGCTATTGTTACTGGGGGATTGATTAGTCTTTCCACTGTTACAAATAAAGTCTGCATATTATTAATGTTTCTGTTAATGATTTCAGAAAAGAACGATTCCCTTGCATCTTTCAAAGTTAAGCGTTATCTGTTCATTCTCTCTTTGTAGCCTTACTTAACTAACAGTAAAAAGCATAGTGCAGTAAAATCACTCCAACAAGTATTTCTTTTTTTTAAATGGTTACTCATGTAAAAGTAACTCATGACTGCAAGGAAATTGATTTTAAGAAAATAGCCACTGGCTAAAAATTGCATACAAAACCCACCAAAGGGGGGAAAAAGATGTAACATCAATTTGCTCCAAGAAGTTTAAAAATATTGTTCAATTTTAAATATTTATAGTTACACAAACAAAAAAAAACAGTAGTAAGATGCCTTAAAAGAAACAAGAAATCCATGTGAGGGATCATACAAGCTGCTATCCGCCATCAGACGTTGCCCAACAAGCCATTAAAGTGAAGTCAGCTACTGAAACTCAAACGATTATTTTACTCTACAGCTGATAGCAGCAGGACCTGGGACTGATAGGATCAGTTCAATAGGATCAGGCTGCAGACACAGACACTGGGTCAGAGGGGCTCTCTTCATTCCCACACTGGTCCCACCTAGCTTACCTGCTTACTGTTCACTTTTAACTGAGCTCGGTGCGTTAGCAGCTCTTCAGTTTCTCTTGGTGTTGAGCAGAAAGCAGCTGTTGGCACTGAGATTACAAACCCTGCATCATTTTTCTACTCATGTCTCTCACCACTAGCGGTCACTATGGAAGTAAACAGAAAATGGGATAGGATTCAGGTAAATTCATGATCATTTGAATATCAGAGATTCCTTCTGTGGTAGCAACCCCAACCTCCTAGTTCCTACTGCAAATCTTCATGGCTACAGACAACTTACACTGCCCTCGTGTGGTCAAAAAGAGAATTGTTTGACATTAGATTTACCTTACCATAGTACCCACAGATTGCACTCAGGTAAAAGTAGTACTACTTCAACAACATGTAAAAGTCAAAAGTAACTGTCCAAGAAATTACTCAAGTGAGATGAAAGAATATTTAGTAAAAAGGCCACTTTATCGGAATTTAATATTTAAAGAATGATGTAATGTTTTGTGCAAATCCTGCTATTTTAAAGACTAAAGTAAACTAATTAATACTAAGAAATGGCACAATTACAAAATAATATTTATGCACAAGAAACTTCTTTTTAAACTATTTTTTTCAATGTAAGATTTATGAAACTAATTTTTAAAAAACTGAATAAAATCAATGAATACTTACAGCAGATAATTTTTATAAATGTTATAACGGGATAAAGTACTTCCAGAGACAATATCTGGTGTTTACTGTATCTTCTTGACCTCCAGCTGGTTCAGCAGATGGAAAACATTAGGTCAAAGCTGGTGTAGAAACAAGAGGTCTCACTCCAACATAAACTGTAGGTCTGTGTCACTCTGCTACATTTTACGTTAAAACATGTTTATTCTTCATTCAGCGATGGTTCTAGCGGTGGGTAGAGGGTCCAGAGGTTTTACTCGAGTAAGTGTTGGGGTACTTCATAATAATGTTTCTCAAGTAAAAGTAAAACGTACTCTATTGTAAAACTACATCTAAAAGTAACTAGTTTCCAAAAAGTTACACAAGTAAATTCAATTCAGTTTATTTATTTAGTTCCAATTCATAACATATAGGTCATCTCAAGGCCCTTTACAAATAATTTCAATTCAATCATACATACATTATAATCTGTATAAAAGTTTTCTATCGAAAGAATCCCAGCAGATTGCATCGAGTCATTGGCTTGCAGCATTCAGCCTCCTGGACCAACATATAGCAACAGTAGACAGCCGCCTGCGTTGCGTCGTTGACTTCACAGCAATACCTCATACTGAGCAACTGTAGCGACGGTGGAGAGGAAGAAAGGGCTAGAGATTAAATTGCTCCCCTACCACTGTGTTTCTCTGAGATACTGAGAAAATGAAGAATGGAACAGATTCTTTAAAACGTGTTATTGTCTGATAAGGCTCTACTATAATGATTTTTTCTTTCAGGTTTGGGGTCCTCAGTTAAAATGAATTCAAAAGTTATTAAAAAAAAAAAAAGGGTCAGACAGGACCAGGATCATGTGGGAGGACTGTTATTTCTTCACTCTCAGTATGTCAGTACAAGGTCCAAAGTATGTTGACCCGAGTGTGGGGGTCCATGTACGTCTTTTAGTAAAGCCAATTGAGCCTAAGACAGGCTGCATTTTCCTTCAAGGTCCACATGAATATTGAAATCCCCCACTATAATTACCTTATCAGTATTCAATGTTAAATCAGAAAAAAAATCTGGGATCTGGTGTAAAAAATGAGAGTAAGGGCCTGGTCATGGTGGATGATACAAAATCACAAACAAAAGTGGTTTTAGTGCTTTGCAACTTGGATGAGGAACACTGAGGGTTAGATGTAATTGGTCTGGGATTAACTAATAAATCCGAATGAAAAATGTTTGATAAATGTAACCAGGTATTCCCCACCTCTTTTGCTATCTACACTATCTACGCAAAAATACAAAATACTGTCGATAAAGATACATCATATTAAATGAATACAGCATTCGAACCCCTGGAAGTTTTTCACATTTTGTCGATTTACAACCTCAAACTTTAACTTATTTATTGTGATTTCATGTGATAGACCAACATGAAGCAGAGCCTCATAAGGAAGTGGTTTGCAAATTCTCTTTTACAAAAAGAATCTAAAGTGTTCCTTGGATTCGTGTTCAGCTCCGTTGAGTCAGTGCTTGGCAGACTAACCTGTTGTTGCATCTACGGCTCTAAGTGTTGTGGAGAATGTCTCTACTGGCCTTTGGTCATACTCCTGCAAAAACAGCTCGACCGCAGTTGGATTTGATGAAGAACATCCAGAGGACTTTAACTAGGCCATTCTAACACATGATAATGCTTTGATATAACCCAGGGGTGTCCCCGGGACAACTTGAAGCACGTGGCATGATTTTTGGCATATTTGGAAAATTGAAATCTTTCAAAAATATAAAAGTTTAGGATTAACAAGAAATATTCGCCCGATTATTAAAAGCAGCAGCTCCACCATCGATAACAACAGCGTAAGCATTTACGTTAACTGTCCCCCACAATGCTGCGTCCCACAGCGGATAAACCCAGTCTGAGCTGCTGCTGATACAGCTAGCCTCATGTTGTGTAGCTAACGCTGCCTCCTCCGAACAGGTTCATTGGCTCACCATCATCCCCCATGTCTTCTTCTTCCTGATTTTCCTCCTTAGGTTTTACACAGAACGTGTCAGTGGATGACAGACTTCCTAATAAACACGTCTTCTTCTCATCTTTCTCTCTTTCATTCATAGAAACCGCCTTTTTTCGCTCATTTTAGATTCTCTTAGGACTACTCCTACTGTCCGGTGACGGTCAGCGGAGCGCTAGCTGCTGGGGCAGGGGCGTGGCATGTTACCATGGTTTACACAACTTATATATACAGTCAGTGACTGCACCTTAGGGACTGTGTAACTTTGTTAAGGTAAAAAAAATGCTGTGGATCTTATTGGTTATCTCTACCAGCACCGATCTCTGCCATATTTGAAATATGAAGACTTTTTTTTTTTTTCTTAAACTGTGGGCCCCCCAGTGGGCCTGTGCCCATAATGCCCATTGGATAATCCGGCCTTGACCTATCATGCTCCACAAATATCTCCATCGCTCTCATCTAAAAATCAGCTTTGTTTGGCTTCATTTTTCAAAATCTGCCCGCTTCACTGGAGATGATCCATGAGGAGGAGCGTTGTCCTGGATTGTTTGTTTTTTTCTGACTGTTTACAGTCTTTTCAATAAGTAGAAAAAGAGCGTCTGTTTCAATTCAATTTCAGTTCAGTTTATTTATATAGCGCCGATTCATAACAGATGTCAACCAGGCTCAGTAGGAGCGGCCATCTGCCACGACCGTCTGGGGGTTTGAGAAGACAGAGCAGAGACACAGAAGGAACAGAAGATCTGATATAAGAGAACTTTCTATGTTACAGAAGTAAAAAGTTGATAACAGGACACAGTGGATGTTCAGTTACTGGGAGGATCATCCCAGTCGATGCCCCCCGTCCAACAGGGCATTGCAGCCAAGCAGGATACCAGACCAGGTATATCTTCTATGGAGAGAAAAACACTGAGAGAAAACAAAGTTAACAGTCGAAATAACAGCAAATAATACAACTGGAGAGTAGTAGGAGAGAAAAGTAGCAGAGTGAAGAAAATTGGTAAGTCTGTCCTCCAGCAGTCTAAGCCTATAGCAGCATAACTACAGAGATAGCTCAGGATGACCCAGCCCGTTAGAATGAGACATGAGAGAGGCAGAGCCAGTGAGAACCGTCTGTCTGTAAGCCTAGTTTATACTTCTCCGTCAGCAAGTTTGCATCCACACACGTATCGATGGAGACGTTTTCCTTTTATACTTCTTTATATCTGTGTTGAAAACCAATTCCCCTCCAGGAAAGCAGGGGGCGCAGGCCTTTTCTGGCGGGTCTGCCTAACATTGCAGCGACGTCTCCGGTCGACGACAGTTTATTTCCTCCAGCTTGTAAATGCACATCCACTCAAGGAGCAATGGCAGAGAGGGAGTTTTGATTAAGCTGGAAAGCTTTTTACTAGAAGTTCAACATCACCTAAAGACCAGATTAGATAAACTGCCCTTGTTATATAAAGCATCTAGTGGCCAAAAGCTGCATTGACTACTAATTACATCGACAATAGAGCACCGTTCTGGTGAAATGATCTGATGTTGGGCTGACCAATCACAGACGCGCATTTAATCTGTTTTTAACTATAAGCTTTATCAAAAAGGAAAGTTTTAAGCCTGGCCTTAAAAGTAAACAGAGTGTCTGCCTCACGGACTAAAGCTGGGAGCTGGTTCCACAGGAGAGGAGCCTGATAACTAAAAGATCTGCCTCCCATTCTACTTTTAGAAATCCTAGGAACTACAAGTAAACCTGTGTGTGTGTGTTTGTGTGTGTGTATATATATATATATATATATATATATATATATATATATATATATATATATATATATATATATATATATATATATATATATATATATAAATAAAATCCTCTTGAGATCTGTCACATTCATTTGTGTCCTTTATAGCGGACATTTTGTTTACCTGTATCTTCTTTTACTATTTCGAGTTATCCTATTAAGCCCTACAGTACTTTTTAGTGGACATCCTGGGCTTTCCAGTGATGTGTCATTTGACAGGCTTACATGCCGGGAAGTCCACTTTTTTTCTCTCAATCAAAATGGCTGGCTTATCAGCAACCATATTTCATGAAAAGACGAGAGATAAGTAAAATAATCTTCATATTTTGCTATTTTATCATGACAATTATATATATTCTTGTTAATTAACATGTCATTAACAACATTTTGACTTCTGAAAACAGTTTAGGGATTTATCTTTTGTAATAACAGTGCTTTATGAATGTCTGTTGTGGAGGACGCCAGGACGGTTTTAGTGAATTGAATGACTTCATCGTTGTTGGAGAAATACATGAAGCAGAAGAGAGTCTAGACCAGATAGTCTAGGGAGGTTCTTTCAGATGAGAAAAATGATTAGGATTATTAGTATTATTAGTATTAGCCTGTCATGGGGGAAGATGGTGAAGAACGAGAGGACGAAGATGCAGGAGAATCGGATGAAGAGAGCAGGAAAGTCGCTCGTGCTTTGTGGGAAAGAAAAAGCTCATGGATAATTTAGTTTTTTGATTAAATTGAGTCTATTCTAGGGTTAATGTCATAAGATGTTGTTCGTTAGTTTTAAACTCAGTTGTTTTAGACGGGAATCGGCCTGTTGTCCACTACAGTGGACATGCTGTAAAAAAAATAATATATATATATATATATATATATATATATATTTATTATTTTTATATATGTGTGTGTGTGTATATATATGTGTATGTGTATATATATATGTATATATTATCCATGCTTTCATGTTGTTGACGCGAAATTCTGACCCACCATCCGAATGTCGCAGCGGAAATCCAGACTCATCAGACCAGGCAACGTTTTTCCAATCTTCTATTCTTCTAACCTGGTGCGAATTGTAGCCTCAGTTTCCTGTTCTTAGCTGACAGGAGTGGCACCCGGTGTGGTCATCTGCTGCTGTAGCCCATCTGCCTCAAGGTTCGACATGCCCAATAAAGTGGCCAGAGAGTGTGTATATATATATATATATATATATATATATATATATATATATATATATATATATATATATATATATATATATATTAGAGTATTATCCTCTGATAGGGGAAGATGGTGAATGAAGACGGAGAGGAGGAAGATGCAAGAAAATCGGATGAAGAGATAGACTCGAAGCAAGAGAGAGAGTAGGAAAGTCGCTTGTGCTTTGTGGGAAAGCAAAAGCTCATGAATTTAGATTTCTGATCAAATTGAATGTATTCTTGGGTTAATGTTCTTTGTTTTAAATTCAGTTGTACTTAGACGTTAATCGTCCTTTTGTCCACTACAGTGGACATGCTGTAAAATAATATATATATATAAAAAAATGGTAAGATGTTCTTTTTTGGCCTAAATAGATGGGAAATCTCATAAAATGTCAAGTTAACCACTGAACGTGATTAGAGAGATTCCCTTCGAGGTAAGAGCTTCCGTGGGGCTTTTATTGTGGTAGTGTCGCCAGCGGAAGTCGGCCGTTAGATAAGCAGCCCAGCATCGACTCTGCCGCTGCGCTTCTCTTTAATGTGACTGTGCGGAGATGTTAGACCGTTTCCCGGAGAAAAAAGCACCGACGCTCTGCCCCGAGGAAATGCTTGGCCGCGGGCTGTAACCGAGCGGGACTCGCGGACGGCAGAGCGGAGGGGAGGGGGGGGCAGAGAAGGCCCAGGTCTCCGGGACAGCTCGGGAGGAAAACACCGGCAGGATGTGGCAAGTTTTAGCATGCGGGGCTGTAGTTTTCCCCGGTCTTTTCTTCGCCTTCAGGAAGATTCTGCCCGCCGTGTTCAAACACTGGACCGATGCCGACGTGGTTCTGGTCAGCGAGAGGTAACGTTACTCGGTTCGCTTCGGCTCTTTTCGGAACGTCTTGGCTGATTATCGGGGGTGGGGTGGGTGGGGGGGCTTTTTAAGCTAGTAACGGTCGCTCTCATCCAGTTAGCTGGTTGCGCTGCTGGACTTTCTTCTCCCAGCCGAGCTATCGTCCATCAGACGGGAATATTTCATCCTTCCGCGGATTTTCCTGCTTCTAGTTGGGCTTATTTTGCTCACTGGACGCATTATTACATAAATGTCACCGCGCATCCAAACTATGGGTCCCTGCAGGGGGAAAAAACCCACAGTGTGAGAAACGTCTTGGTTCTGGGTTTACATGGGAATGTTGGTGGTTTGTAGAAAAGGTTTAGTTTACATGGAGAACTTCTCCAGGAAGCCTGGAATTAAGCTCCAGGGTTTACAGGTCTGGAGAAATATGGCTGCATCCCCAGACTAACATATACTAACATATCCCGTTAGCTCAATGTTCTAACCTTTCCTTGGCTTCTCCTTCCTTCCTTCCTTCCTTCCTTCCTTCCTTCCTTCCTTCCTTCCTTCCTTCCTTCCTTCCTTCCATGTTTCTATGTTGTACCTTCCTACCTTTTTTCCTTGTGCTCTACTTCCTTCCCACCCGTTTCCTTTCTTGTTAACCTACCCTTTTCCCTTCCTTCCTTCCTTCCTTCCTGGTTTCCTTCCTTGTTTCCTACCTTGTTAACCAACATTTTTTCCTTCCTTCCATGTTTCTTACCTTCCTACCTTTTTCCGACCTTGGTTCCTTCCTTGTTTCCTACCTTCCTTAATTCCTTCCTTCCTGGTTTCCTTCCATGTTTCTTACCATCCTACATTTTTCCTTGTGTCTGACTTCCTTCTCAACTTTTTTCCTTTCTTGTTTCCTACCGTTTTCCTTCCTTCCTTCCGTGTTTCCTACTTCCTTCCTTTCTGGCTTCCTTCCTTCCTTCCTTGTTTCTTACCTTCCTACCTTTTTTCCTTGTGCTCTACTTCCTTCCCACCCTTTTTCTTTCTTGTTTCCTACCTTTTTTCCTTCTTTCCTGGTTTCCTTCTTGTTTCCTACCTTGTTAACCAACCTTTTTTCCTAACTTCCATGTTTCTTACCTTCCTACCTTTTTCCGACCTTGGTTCCTTTCTTTTCTCCTTCCTTCTTTCCTTGTTTACTACCCTTTTTCCTTCCTTTCTTCCTTCCAATTTTTCTTACCTTCCTACATTTTTCCTTGTTTCCTACTTCCTTCCTTGTTTCTTTCCATGTTTCCTATCTTCCTACCTTTTTCCTACCTTGGTTACTTTCTTGTTTCTTTCCTTCCTTCCTTCCTACTGGGGCGATATCAACCGATGTTTATTTTCAGGTAGGGGGGGTTGGTCATGTGATGGTGATGCAGCGCGGGATTGTGGGTATTTAGCTGAAGCAGAGAAGCCATGAGGTTGTTTATCTAACTGTGTCGAGAGCGTAGGGAAGTGTTTAAAATATCGGCCCCTAATGGCAACATTAAAATCGGGTATCGATATTGGCCCACATTTTCAGATCGGTTCATCCCTATCAATCGAGCAAACTTTATTTATAGAGCATTTTTCATCCAGTCCGATGTCACGGTAAATACTTTATAGTGGTTAAAAGCAGAATGAAACTTGGTAGGAAGGATCTGCTGGGAACTCAGGTAGCCTGAAGTCAGAAGCTGAATGAGGTTCCACCTTCAGGTGTTTCTGTTACTTAAAATCTGCTGTTGAGTCTCCAGATGGTTCTGGCCAACCGTGCCTCTGATGACGTGTAAATAAAGTTTGACTTGTTTGATCAGTTAGTGTTGTGAGGGGAAAACTGCCTGAATGGCGCCACCGATTTATCAGTCTAAATGGAGAATTATGTCCAATCAGAGTCGGCTCTGGTAATAATGAAAGTTTAATTGGCCAGATGGACTTTGTGGATCTTCGATAAGCTGATAACGTAGTAGTAGTAGTGTGCGATAAAAAAGGTAGAAACGGTATAAATTTAGCCAAAGGGAGAGATTCAGAAGCATTTCTAATTTAAATATGTGCAGGTTTATTTTTGTGCGATTATTAAATTTATAAACGACAACAAATTACCGGGAAAGCAGACAATTAATTAATTTTTTAAAAATATCTTTTTGTTTTTGGGAATTTCAAGATTATTGAGAAGGAAAAAAAAGAAAAGTTCACCAATGCATGTTTTGGGTTTCCATAGCTCAAAGTGATGTCAGCCCTCCATTTGGCCTAACATCATGTTCAACAGTTTATTTTCAATTTTGGACTTTGAATTCAGGTCGACTCCAGTAAGGGATGATGGAAATAAAAGCAAGTTTTAAAACCATGTTTCTAACAAACTGGACCACCAGAGTATTACCTTTTGTTATATATAGTGATGTCTCTGTTTCTCTCCAAATCATCATGTTGCATTAAAGACCCTGAAGCCTTCGACTGGACCATAAATCCATCTCTGGGTAACTTGCTCGTTTAAACGCCGTCGCTCCGGTTAATCCCTCTCTGGGCCGCGGCGCCGCGTTGGCTCGGAGCTGGAATACCCAGAAACCCTGTTTGTGAGTTTACTAATGCTACGCTAACGGGGATGGTGCTCCTGTCGAAGCGTTCGTGCCTTAAAGGGATGACGCGATGTTCATTCCCCATCAGCTGGGCTCTTTAGAACTGAGACAACCTTCATTATTTATTCAGCCTGTACTTTCTGGTGTTTCTTTTAATGTAGTAAGTTAATGTTTAACCTGAGAAAAAGCTGTCCTAACCCTAACGGGTCAACCCCATTTAAAAAAAATAATTTTTCCTAGTATAGATGCAGCTTTAAAATGACACCTACATAAGGCAAGGCAATTTTATCTCTATAGCAACACTTTCAACAACGAGGTGATTCAATGTGCTTTACATGATTAAGAGGTAAAATAAAAATAGCAGTAAAACACAAACAAAGCATATAAATTAAAAAACAGCAATAAAGCAAGAAACACACAGAAAACATGATACGTTAAAGCATTAATCAAAGGCAGCTCTAAACAGAAACGTTTTTAGCTGTGATTTAAAAGAACTCCGTGTTTCAGCAGCTTTGCAGTTTTCTGGAAGTTTGTTCCAGATTAGAGGAGCAAAGAAACTGAAAGCTGCTTCTCCATGTTTGGTTCTGATTCTGGGGATGTTGAGTCGACTGGAATTAGAGGACCTGATTGGTCTGGGGGGGGGGGGGGGGTTGCTGGGCTCTACTTTCCTGGTTCTAGTGAGGAACACGAGCAGCAGCGTTCTGGATCAGCTGCAGCTGTCTGATTGACTTTTTAGGCAGACCTGTGAAGACGCTGTTGCAGTAATCAATCCGACTAAAGATAAACGCATGGATGAGTTTTTCTAGGTACTGTTGCGACATCAGTCCTTTAATCCTAGAAATGCTCTTCAGGTGATAGAAGGCTGACCTTGTTATTGACCTTTATGTGACCCTGGAGGTTCAGGTCTGAGTCCATTACTACACCTAGATTTCAGGCCTGATCCTGATCAGTAGTTTCCAGCTGTAATAACTGAAGCTGTGTGCTGACTGTTGATCGTTCCTCTTTAGGTCCAAAAGTAATTAATTCTGTTTTGTTTCTGTTCAGTTGGAGAAAGTTATGGCACATCCATTCATTGATTTGCCCAATATATTCACTTAGGGTTTGGATGGTTTCAAAGTCACCTGGTGAGATCGTAATGTAGAGTTGAGTATCATCTGCTTAGTTATGGTAGCTAATCTTATTGGTTGTTATAATCTGGGAGCATGTTGATATTAAATAAGAGGGGCCCCAGGATGGAGCCCTGGGGCACCCCACATGCGATTTCTGTTCGTTCTGATGATAAGTTTCCTATTGAAACATAGAAGTCCCTGTTCTTTAGGTAAGACTCGAACCAGCCAAGTCCTGAACCAGAGAGTCCGACCCAGCTCTCCAGTCGTTCCAATAATATATAATGATCAACACTGAGGTCCAACAGAACCAGCACTGTGGTTCTACCACAGTCTGTATTTATGCGGATGTCAATGAAAACTTTGATGAGGGCAGTCTCAGTGCTGTGGTTACCACGGAAACCAGACTGATAAACATCAAAGCGGTTTGTCATTGTTATGAAGCTATTTAATTGCTGAAACAGCTTTTTTAAAATTTTTACTGATGAATGGAAAAGAGAGATCGGCCTGTAGTTCTGCATTAACATATTGTCCAGATTCTTCTTCTTTAGCAGCTTACTGTTATTGCCTACAACAGCAGCTAGACCTTGGCATGTAGAATCAAGAACAACGTCTCTTGACATCCGTCGTCGATCATTGTGACGCCTTATTTCATTTCCCAGCCTCCTCTCCATCGCTGCGAGGTCAGACGGTAATGATGGGGGCAGCAGCATCTGTAACTCCTGCATCCCTTACAGCGATCATCCCTGAAGTCAAACATGGTGGTGGTAGTGTGATGATCTGGGCTGCTGGAGGTCCAGCTGTAACTGATGGAACCATGAACCCTGCTCTCCAGCAGGAGATCCTGAAACAGAAGGTCCCTCCATTAGTTTGTGTTTAAACTCGCCCGTTAATGTGTGATGCCTCTCCTTTCACAGATTTTTCATTTTTTTATTTTTATCAAATAATTTCAGCAAAGCATAGCGGGTCGACGTTCATCTACGGGGATGATTTAAAAAAAATCATCATAAACACCTGAGGTCAGCTGCTGCTGCAGCCAAGGGTGGAACAACCAATATTAAGGGGGTGATTACTTTGGTTTGTTTGGTTAGCTACGTAGCAGCTAGATGATGCATCATGGGTCTGATGCATCAGAACAATTGAGAACGGCGGAGCTCTTTCCGGCTCGTTCACCGGTAGCTTCCGGGTCCTCCGTCCGGTTCAGCCGGTCTTCACGGAGATCGGAAATGTTTGCCGCTTTCCTATGATGCGTCGGCTCCTTTTTGTTTGCCGTGCAAACACAAAATGATGAGTTTGTTTTGAGTCATGCGGGAGAAAGTCCTATTGAAAGCAGTTCTCCAACCGGAGTCACATTACCAGCATTATGCAACTGATCCGGCTGCCTGCCGGAGCTCCTACTACAGCTGGGATGGAGGCATGTCTGCCGGCATACTATTACTGTCTGGAACATCTACTGCCTCATATCTCATACTTGTTGTGGAGTAAACAGGAGCCAAAGTATCACTACTAGTACTACTAGGTAGTTTCTCTATAACTCTTCACGTTTAGTCACATTAAAACTAAAGTGTTCACTGTGTTTTTATTGGGATTTAATGGGACAGAGACCAACACAAAGTAGTGAAAGTGGTTGAAAAATGACTTTCAGGTTTCGTCATTTCTCATATATGCAATCCAGGCGGGTCATGGAGGAGGTTCTGGTCCGGTTTAAAGCAGGGGTGGGGTTCTACAAGCGTTGAACATCTCTGAGTCATTGGGTCAAAAATGAATCCATTCATCATACTAGACGGTACTGAACAGTCTTTCTAACTGAAACATGGATTTAACCACAATACTTGAAGGCAAGGCAATTTTATTTGTATAGCGCACTCAACAACAGGGTTAATTCAAGGTGCTTTACATGATTAGGGGATAAAATAAAAATGGCAATGAAACACAAAGCATATAAAGTAAAAACGGCAATACAGCAAGAAGGATACACAGAACTAGAGTCAGACTTGATCTTTCTAACATAGACATGGATTTAAACTACAGCAGCTCGGTACCTAAAGACAATACATGGTTTAAAAATCTGATATTCACTGCAACAAGAAACCTAATCAGTAACCAGAGTCCAGCTGTTCTGGTTCTGGCCTCAGAGGTTCATCCGAGACCAAGGAACCCAGCAGACAGGTGAGGGAGGAGGTTCTGGTCTGGTTTAAAACCGGGGTTCGGTTCTACAACAACATCCCAAGCTCTTAAATCCATCATATGAACATGGAGAGAGGACGGACCACCTGGAGACCTACCAAGGCATGGACATCCACCTGGACTGATGAGGAGGGCTTTAATCGGAGAAGTGGCCAAGAGGACCATGGTTACTTTGTAGGAGCTGCAGAGATCCACAGCTCAGGTAGGATGGTGTGTGGGTGGTTCTCTCCAGAAATCTGTCCTCTATGGAAGATGGAGAATGTCATATGAAGTCCACCGACCATGTGGAAGAAAGGTCCTCATGCACCACACTATGGGAAGAAGAGGTAACACGATTTTGAATATATTGTCCCTATAGTAAAACATGGCGGTGGCAGCATCATGCTGCTGGACGGGAAAGCTGGATGGAGCTAAATGGATGATTAATTGAATGGATTAATGATGACAGTAATTTTTGTAGTAAAATTAAAAGTATAACTGGTAGTTTGTGGCTGTTTCCACGTTCTTGGTTCCAGTGGATCAACTAGATCTAGTAATAAAACTGGATGTGTTAAAGTATGAAACAGGTTGGAGTGTTTAAAACGATGGGACAGTTTTCCTACTGTTAATTTGAGTTTTAAAAATCACAATATGTCGTCTTACTCATCGTATCGCGATATATCGCCATATATCATATCCTCTCCCCTATATCGCGATACGTATCGTATCGCCAGATTTTTGCCAATACACATCCCTAGAAAAAACCCAAAGTTATAAAAACGACAAACTGAGAGCTCCAGCAACTTACAATCAGCTTAGAGAGGGAATTTCTACTGATTTTGACCTTTTTTTTTTATTTAAGAAGAAAAAAAAGAACAAATATTCCATAAAACAAAAAAAAATTGTACCCTTTTATTCGATTACTAAAATAAAACTGCAGTCCTGATACAAAACAGAGGAAACGCCGACTGGCACTCGCTGAATATGAGTCCATAGATCATGACTCAGCAGATGGTCTTTCGTTCAGTGTTGGTTTTCATGTCTCTCCTCTTTCACAAGGAAGTTTGTGGTTGTATGAATAATAAGCAGTCAGCTGTTGCTAAAATGGACCCCGTTCAGACCGGCTCCTAAAGCCTGTATCAGAAGATGAGTCGCGGCGGCGCATCTGGGGTAATGCTGCCGCCGTGGTGGCATGGCGAGCCGCAGGATATTGCGCCATTCGTGCCGCCAAGCTTGACGGTAATATTACCGCGACGCTCGTGAACAACCAAAGGGTTCCTGATGCCGTTGTGGTTTAAAAAAAAAAACTATTTATTTTTTTTGGAGCTGCGAAGTTTAATCCTCCGCCATCGATCAAGAGGAGCTTCAGCATTAACAAGATCATCAACATCACTTCCTGTTTTCTAACCATTTTTTAGCCACCTGCGCCGCTGAAGCGCTCAGAGATGTTGCAGCGTCCATTTGTGAGGCCGTGTGGTTCTAAGGTAGAGAGAGAGAGAGAGACTTCCTCGTTCCCATGAAATGAGCTCGTCTCTCGTTTGCCTCTGCTGCCACTCTCCTTCGCTCTGCTGCGGCGGCCCAGGCCGAATCGGGCGAGCAGCGGCCCGTAGTAGGGGGAAGACTGAGGCTGTTGTCTGGCCTGACGCAGCAGAAACATAAAGCCTGGCATTTCTCCTTTTCTTTTTTTCCCCCTCCTCCTCACACTGCTCTGCTCACCCCATCGACCTCAGCGTTTCGTCAGCCGGGGGGGGGGTTACTGTCGGACACACGGGGGCTGTGTTGTGAGATCTGCGTCTTGTGACCAGGGGGGGCTGGAGAGGGAGAACTCCTCAGTGATTTGGAAAAGTTTGTGAAAACATTTCTATCTGCATTTACTCCCTGTCCTGATGCCTGATTTCAATTCAGTTTATTTCTATAGCGCCGATTCACAACAGATGTTTCATCTCAAGGCACTTTACAAGTAAAGTCATTTCTATACTAACACTCCAGTCAGTTTAACGTTTTACCTAGTTTCCTATCTAAGGAATCCCAGCAGATTGCATTGAGTCATTGACTTGAGGTTGCGTCCCTTTGATGCAGACTCCAACAACAGCAATCCCTCATACTGAGCAAGCATGTAGCGACAGTGGAGAGGAAATACTGCCCTTTAACAGGAAGAAACCTCCAGCAGAACCAGAACTAGAACCAGGCTCAGTAGGAGCGGCCATCTGCCACGACCGTCTGGGGGTTCGAGAAGACAGAGCAGAAACACAGAAGGAACAGAAGATCTGATATAAGAGAACTTTCTATGTTACAGAAGTAAAAAGTTGATAACAGGACACAGTGGATGTTCAGTTACTGGGAGGATCATCCCAGTCGATGCCCCCCGTCCAACAGGGCATTGCAACCAAGCAGGATACCAGACCAGGTATATCTTCTATGGAGAGAAAAACACTGAGAGAAAACAAAGTTAACAGTCGAAATAACAGAATGAACTGTAATACAACTGGAGAGTAGTAGGAGAAAAGGAAGTAGCAGAGTGAAGATAATTGGTAAGTCTGTCCTCCAGCAATCTAAGCCTATAGCAGCATAACTACAGAGATAGATCAGGATGACCTTAGCCACTCTAACTATAAGCTTTATCAAAAAGGAAAGTTTTAAGCCTGGCCTTAAAAGTAAACAGAGTGTCTGCCTCACGGACTAAAGCTGGGAGCTGGTTCCACAGGAGAGGAGCCTGAGAACTAAAAGATCTGCCTCCCATTCTACTTTTAGAGATCCTAGGAACTACAAGTAAACCTGCAGTCTGAGAGCGAAGGGCTCTGTCCGACCCTCTTCCTCCATCCTGTGGGGGTTTATTTTACAAGCCTCTGTTGAAACATCCGCTTTAAATTCATCAACTTTTAGATTTTTATTTTTTCCTCTCCGGCTTCGTAGTAACACCGTTTCCTGGTGGAGTGGGTGGATGAGGCTTCGGCTGAGTGCTAGCTCCACCTTGCATTGTTAGCTCCGCAGTAGGTCTGCTGTGGGTTATGGCGTGACGTTCCACTGAGCTTCCTTAAAGCGCTGGTTTTTGGTTTTTGCACTTGAGCATCCTGGTAGATCTGCTACCTCGTGATGTCCGGTGGCTCTCTGTGCCGCCCTCTGGATCCAGCAGCCTTGCAGCAGAAGGCTGCTCTTCTTCTGGGGCAAATAATTTACTTATTTATTCTTTCACATTTGTTATAAACTTGACTGATTTTATGTGACGGACGGAGACAAAGTGGTGCATGATTGTTAAGTGGAAGGAAAAAAGGTTCCGTCTCAACCGGCTTTGAACGTCTAAAAACTGATTTATTCTCTACAAAACATCTCGAGCTCAAATTTGATGGCGAACATGAGTTGCCACACGTTCTCGATTGGATTTAGGTAAGGACTTTGACTAGGCCACTCTGACCCATGAATCTGCTTTGGTCTAATCCATCCCATAATATCTCTGGTTGTCCAGCCTCAGGTCTTCTCCTGGATTTAGCTTCCGGCCATCTAATCATAAACTCTGAGCAGCTTCCCTGTCCCACAGCATGATGCTGCCACCAGTGTGTTTCACAGGGTTATTTAAGAGCGGTACTTTTCCATCTAATTATAGAAGTTAACTGTTTTATAATCAGATAATATTCAGACGGACCGGCGAATAAATGCAACAAAATAAAAATAAACGACCGGCACAGAACGCCTTCTCCCCACCCCTGGGTTATTTAGAAATATATTAAATGTAAATCCAATGAACGCTCGTAACTTTATTAGCTTTTCATATCATTACATGAGTAACACCCTCCTCTCTGCCTCCTAACTCTCTCTGGTTGCTATGGTAACGTTTAAACATGCCTTTAAAGTAAGATTCACCACGTAAACAAATATCGTGCGAGCCCTGTGGCTGTTTCTGTGTTGTTGTTTTTTTAAAGGCTTCATCGCCTCATTAGAAAGCGGGGTGCTACATATTAAGCATAGAAATCGCCTCTCTGTATTTTAAGGAGGACTCCCGATATCGTCTGCTAAATGTAGCTTTCTTTTTCTTTCTCTTCACTGGACCTTTTCATTTTCACAAAGAAACTTTTCAGAGACCTCCTGGTTTATGATCATTTTGCTAGCTTGCGGGTTTGTTTCCGTCGGTGACGTATCACGTGACCGAGGAAAGCGTCCTGACGTGTGTCAAGTCCGAGTTATAGACCGACGTAACGAGGAGAATACGGTCAGTTTTCCAAATGAAACATTGTTTAGACTGATAATAAAGACAATGGAAATACTGTAAGTTACTCATATTTTTCTGTGCTGCCCGATACCGGTCCCGGGGGTTGTGGACATTTTTATAGCTTAGTTTTAGCTCTGGCTTTCGTATTCCTCCTCCTTCCAGATAGATTATTCCTCTCCTGTCAGTCCAAGTCGTCGGGTCTCCAAACCACAGCGGAATCAAATGAATCGCTCGTTGCCAATAGCAGCTGAAGAGGTTAATTTATTTTATTCAGCTGTGTTGCATCTAAAACCTGCAGGACAGTAGTAGATCTCGATAAACCAGGGTTGGAGACCTTTGGTCTAGGTGGACGTATATGACTTAGAGTCGGCGCCAGAGGAATCTTGCTGGGGGGTGTCTGTGACTTATTTGGGGGTGGGGGGCAGTAAACAATCTTTTTATTTAACCCCCATAACGTTTATACGTCCCATTGCGGTACGTTACATACTTCCGGTTCGAATCTGTCTTTTTTTGTAACACCCTTTCTATTAAGGATGTAAGAAAATATCGATACACAGATATATCGCGATATTTTTATTTCCCGATATTGTATCAATGTCTTTTTTGTTTTGTTTTTTATCTTTGTTTTTTTTTTTTTTTTTTTTTATTTGAATGGAACCATTGATGATAGTCATTAATGGGGTAAATATAAAAGTATGACTGGTAGTTGGTGGCTGTTTTCACCTTCTTCGTTCCAGTGGATCAACTAGATTTAGTAAACTGTCCTTTTACATCCACAAGTCTGACATAATCTGCTGCTAAAAAACCTTTTATAAACCATTTATTGTGGGCATTTCTCACAAAATTGTCATAACTACCGTTATCATTGGGGATGTAAGAAAATATCGATACGCTGATATATTGCAGTATTTCACGATATTGAATCGATATTCAAAAGCCCTGTATAGATTTTATTTTTAGAATTTTAATGGAACCGTTGTGAAGTGTTGGGATGTAAGAAAATATCGATACGCTGATATGTTGCGATATTTTATTTACCGTTATTGTATCGATATTCAAAAAAAATATCGATTTATTTTTCTTAATTTTTTTAGGATTTGAATGGAACCATTAATGACAGTAATTTTTGTAGTAAAATTAAAAGTATAACTGGTAGTTTGTGGCTGTTTTCACCTTGGTTCCAGTGGATAAACTAGATCTAGTAATAAAACTGGATGTGTTAAAATTTTTAAACGGGTTGGAGTGTTTTAGAATGATGGGACAGTTTTCCTACTGTTAATTTGAGTTTAAAAATCACAATATATAGTCTTAACTCATCGTATCGCGATATATCGTATCGTCCTCTCTGTTTTGTGATACATATCGTACCGCCAGATGCTTGCCGATACACATCCCTAGTTGGCACGCTCATATTAGCCTAGAAATAACACCGCAGCGCCCTTCTTCATCTTTGTGTTCATTGGCGGCTGGCAAACAACAAAAGAGGTGCATTACCGCCACCTGCTGGTGTGGAGTGTGGACCAGATTGTCACTCAAGGTAGCGCTTGATGTATTAGCATCGTCCCTGCTTGTGCTAGCTTTGCTCTAGTTTTTATTAAGCCGAGCTCTATTGTTGATTTCGGCATACAGCCGGATAAAGTATCTTCTTTAACCGCCTCTGAAAGTCCCAATTAACAGCCTACAGAACCCTCTGCTGGTTGTCTAGGGTCATTAAATGGTATGGCTGTAACTTTTTACACCGTCTTATGTCGGACCCAGATACTTGAAAAGGAGGGCCGGGCCCGGCCTCCGTAGATCTCTAAGCGGTCCATCTTCTCTCGCAGATGTTAAGATGATGTTGTAGAACCTAACCCCGCTTTAAACTGGACCAGAACCTCCTCCATGACCCGCTGCTGGGCTCCTTGTTCTCTACAGAACCTCTGAGGCCAGAACCAGAGCAGCTGGACTCTGGTTACTGATTAGGTGTCTTCTTTTTAGGGGTTTCATATTTTCAAACAACATATTGTTTTCCTTTGGTTGTAATGTGGAAATGGTGAGCTGCTGTGGTTTAAATCTATGTTTCTGTTGGAAACATCAAGTCCGGCTCTAATTCCTGTGTTTCAGTAGCGTTTAGTAAGATGGATGGATTCATTTTGGACCCAATAACTGAGCTAATTGAACATGGATTATCTTTACAGGCCTGAGAGTCTCTCCTCCAGTTAAACCAGGAAATCCAGTTTCCCCCTCATCTGTACTGTAAGAAGCAGACATGCGTCGGTGATGCAGAGGCACAGCCATCAGAGGAAACCATTATTCAACAAAGTGTTGTGTAAAAGGAGCTATTACATTTACAGGGGGGGGGGGGGGGTGGATTAAATGAAATGTTTCTGATTTTAAAGCAGCTTAGTGTCGGTGCTGGAGAGCTGGTCCGAGCTTAAACACCCCCCATTCACCCATTCATGGTCGTAACACGGCGGTGATGTAACCTGCTGGAGCCGAGGTTTTATCGCTTTCTGCTCGAACGGATCATCATCAGGGGAAAAAAAAGAAAAAGTCAGAGGCCTCCACACCGGGACACTTCAAATAGAAACTTCAAGCCAACTTCTCCTGTGTCACAGCTCTGTTTATAGACGGAGGAAAGGGGGAAGGCCAGGCGTCGCTAATCCCCCCCCAGTGGCGGTACGCTGAGCTAGTAGCTGTGACGGCCGGAGGAGATCATCAGAAAGAGGACTTGTTCACAACATGACCTCCAGTCCTCTTCATGGAGCTTCAGTTACATGGGCGGAGCAGCAAACAGTGGGGGGTGGGGGTTGTTATCGATATATATCGCGATATAAAACAAATTACTTAACATTTCCTGGTGGTATTTGAAGATATCAGAAGGTTATTTTGACGGGCGATATGGATTACAAATAAAAACTAATTTTTTCATACTAAATTCCATTTTCGATATGAATCCTTTGGGGTTTTTTCTTTCCCTCCCTTTCCATTCTTAAAAGTTTTTTTACAAATGACAGAAAATACTTTTTTAAACTTGCTTTTTAAATCATCCCTTATTGACCTTGAGGCAATTTTATTTGTATATCACACTTTCAACAAGGTGATTCAAGATGCTTTACATGATTAAGGGGTAAAATAAAAGTGGTAAAACACAGACAAAGAATATGATGTAAAAACAGCAGTAAAAAGAGAAGAATACACAGAACATGATACATAAAAACATGACTCAAAGGCAGCTCTAAACAGATACGTTCTTAGTTTTGATTTAAAAGAACTCAGTGTTTCAGCAGCTTTGCATTTTTCTGGAAGTTGGTTCCAGATTAACTGGGGTGATGTGCTCTACTTTCCTTGTTCTAGTGAGGAACACGAGCAGCAGCGTTCTGGATCAGCTGCAGCTGTCTGATTGACTTTTTAGGCAGACCTGTGAAGACACTGTTGCAGTAATCATTCCGACTAAAGATAAACGCATGGATGCGTTTTTCTAGGTCCTGTTGTGACATCAGTCCTTTAATCCTAGAAATGTTCTTCAGGTGATAGAAGGCTGACCTTGTTATTGACCTTTATGTGACCCTGGAGGTTCAGGTCTGAGTCCATTACTACACCTAGATTTCAGGCCTGATCAACAGTTTCTAGCTGTATTAACTGAAGCTGTGTGCTGACTGTTGATCGTTCCTCTTTAGGTCCAAAAGTAATTAGTTCTGTTTTGTTTCTGTTCAGCTGGAGAAAGTTATGGCACATCCATCCATTGATTTGCTCGATGCATTTACTTAGGGTTTGGATGGGTTCAAAGTCACCTGGTGACATTCAATTCAATTCAGTTTATTTATATAGTGCCGATTCACAACAGATGTCATCTCAAGGCTCTTAACAAGAAGTCATTTCAATACATTTATACAAACATTCCAATCAGTTAAATAGTTTTCTATTTAAGGAATCCCAGCAGATTGCGTCAGTCATTGGCGTGAGGTTGGGCCCCGTTGATGCAGACTTTCCAACCACAGCAATCCTTCAGCAATCCCTCATACTGAGCAAGCATGTAGCGACGGTGGAGAGGAAAAACTCCCCTTTAACAGGAAGAAACCTCCAACAGAACCAGGCTCAGTAGGAGCGGCCATCTGCCACGACCGTCTGGGGGTTTGAGAAGACAGAGCAGAAACACAGAAGGAACAGAAGATCTGATATAAGAGAACTTTCTATGTTACAGAAAGTAAAAAGTTGATAACAGGACACAGTGGATGTTCAGTTACTGGGAGGATCATCCCAGTCGATGCCCCCCGTTCAACAGGGCATTGCAGCCAAGCAGGATACCAGACCAGGTATATCTTCTATGGAGAGAAAAACACTGAGAGAAAACAAAGTTAACAGTCAAAATAACACCAAATAATACAACTGGAGAGTAGTAGGAGAGAAAAGTAGCAGAGTGAAGAAAATTGGTAAGTCTGTCCTCCAGCAGTCTAAGCCTATAGCAGCATAACTACAGAGATAGCTCAGGATGACCTTAGCCACTCTAACTATAAGCTTTATCAAAAAGGAAAGTTTTAAGCCTGGCCTTAAAAGTAAACAGAGTGTCTGCCTCACGGACTAAAGCTGGGAGCTGGTTCCACAGGAGAGGAGCCTGATAACTAAAAGATCTGCCTCCCATTCTACTTTTAGAAATCCTAGGAACTACAAGTAAACCTGCAGTCTGAGAGCGAAGGGCTCTGTTAGGAACATATGGACCAATCAGATCTCTGATGGATGATGGAGCTGATTATTATGGGCTTTATATGGAAGAAGAAGGATCTTAGATTCTATTCTGGATTTAACAGGGAGCCCATGAAGGGAAGCTAAAACAGGAGAAATGTGATCTCTCTTTTTAATATTCATCAGAACTCTTGCTGCAGCATTTTGGATCAACTGAAGGCTTTTAATGGCATTTTGTGGACTACCTGATAGTAAAGAATTACAGTAGTCCAGCCTTGAGGTAACAAATGTCTATCAGATTGTTCAACCTCCAGCGAAATCATATATGCAGCAACATGACGAGCACATCACTCTCTTTCATCACTGGCAACGAGCAAAGAGGTAAATGTGATCAGTAAACGCGTTTTGTTCACATACGCTCACGTAGAAGGAAACATGCCGTCCAATATGGCGTCCCCCAGAGACTTGGACCCGCTCCCCTGTATTTTAGACCCGCTTTTAAAGACTTTATGTTGCAAAGCTGCCAATATTTTTTAATGATCAATTTCAACAACATTTGAGTTGATATTTACATAGATTAATGTTAAACTACACACCGTCACTTTAAATGAGATTTTCTTGTGAGTAAACATCTTTCAGCCAGCTGACCAGCAGAGTGCAGCAACAGGTGTGGGAAGGGGTACTGTTGCATTGTTTTATGCCCCATAAAACTCTCTCTAGCGTCTCCTTAAAAGGACTCTGAGAGTTTTAATAAAACCTTCCGTCCGTCTGCACAAACCTTTACAAACGCAGTAAAACTCTCTAACAGTGGATTTGTTTACAGCACCGATTTTTTATTTTTTTTTTAGCTCTTTTTCTTTCTCTCTCTTTTCTACAAAATAAAAATCTGTGATTTCCTGTTCAATAGAGAGAAAGCTCAAAAAGATTAATGTATTAATGGTTTATTTATTGCAGCTTCACATGAGGCTTAGGAAGCCTTTCTGTTGTGGTTGATCGGGAGCGATGTCACACTGTGTGAGAGAGCAGCTCTACGGTTTATCTAATGTTTCATTTGACAAAACAATTAAAGTGGTGACATTTTAAACTGTTTTTAGCATCCTTTTTTAGCATTTAGTATGATTAGAGTTACTAACCATAGACACAGAACAAATAGATCTTTACCGTGACTACATGAACTCTATAAGTTGTTTTTCTTCTATGACATTCTGGTGGGTTTTTTTTTTAGGATGTAGCTGCATCTTCAAATAAAAAAATAATGCAGCTAGAAAAACTGATGGGATGCAAAAGAAAACAAGGATCTCATTGGGTAGAAAGGATTTGAACTTTCCAGAGCGATAAAACTTTAACCAGTTAATGCTCAGGTGGAAAACCAGCTATTTCAGGGCATCTCATGCGTTTCTGCAAGGACCTAAAAAGGCATAAAATAACTTTTTAAAGTCATTTTAGGCCTTTTCAAAGTTTCAACATTGGGGTTCTTTAATTATATTTAACTTTTAAAGTGGTGTGTTTGCTAAAGAATTGTCCTAAAAGCTTGAGAAAGCTGTTTCACTTTCAACTAGTTAAAATGTGCAGGAACCTAAATTCTGTTGTGATCTAAGATGCATGAGGATAAATGTGAAGATGATGACGATTAACTGATGTGAATCTCTTGTCCGTCTTTATCTTGTTGCAGGCTGGTGTCCTCCATCCACGCTCTCATGGCAACAACAGCAGGAGTCATCGTCGTCTCTTCATGCAGAGGCAACATCATTCATGACAGGTCGGGTTTCATTCAACAACGGCGCCACTTTAACATTCCTCCTGGCCCGGATTAAAAGTTCGGATTCTCTCTTAGTAGGGATGCTTGCAGACATTACGATACCGTGATTATCTCAGGAGTTTGTCCAGTAAGCGGTAGGGGCGTGCCGATTCACCATTAAAAACGACCAATTGCGGTGTGAAACGTGCAAAACCGATAGTATTCAAAAATCGATTATTTTTCATGATAATTAAATGAGAAAAACATAAAGTCGGGCGTGCCGCACTGACAATTTTAGGGGACGGACCGGCGGAAACATCATGGCTGCAGCGTGAAATTTACAAAATACAGCAAATATTTTGTCCTTTTAGATGTGAAAGAAGCGTCTCTGTTGTTGTTTATCATGTTAGCAGCAGCATGTTCCACTTTATTGGTTCTATCCGGAGCGTCCTCCCCGAGCTGCAGCTCATGTTTACCAGACGTCAGCCCAAGTGGAGCTTTATGTCTGAAACAGGAAGGAAATGTTCTTCATTACATCCCATAATATGTGGCAGAGAGCAGCGTACTCATAGCTGGTAGATTAGTTTCTGTGTATGACAGGTGGCAAACATCCCATTGGTCAAAATGACACAAAAACTATGAAAACGCTGCAAAGTTACGAGTTCTGGATTAAAATGAAAGCAAACGAAAACAAAGACTGGAGTAAAAACTTTTTGTGTTTTTGGGAGAATGCTGCTTTTTATTTTTCTATTACTTTAAACAGAAAAATAATATTTAATCATAATCTAATTTCTGATTTCTGTGTAATTTTTGTCCTGTATGACTTAAAAGGGAGCTATTATTGTAACAGGTTTATTTTCTTATATAGAACATTAATTATTTAGATTTAGATTTTAAAATAATTTCTGTAAAGGTTGACTTGTGAAAGCTGATCTGAACTTTATTAAATTTTTATTTTTAACCACATAAAGCAGGAATACTTTAAATATGTTAAAATCAAAAGTTTTCTTTACGTAAACAGAAAATAATTTATGTATTTAAGGACTGGACCAAGTTTCCTCTTTTATTGAAATCAAAATAGTCACCCTATATTATATTTAAACTGCCAACACGCGTTTCCTTTAGCTTTCATTGAAAATATGACCTTGATATGATTATGAAACATATTTTGGACATGTGTTGGTTTGATTTGTGGTTTAACATGAAGAAAAGACAGTTTGGATGCTTCAATTAATGGAAACTGGATGGATTTAAGATGAGAAAGTAGCCATGGAAGGAATGAAGAAAAACCCTAAAAAGGGAATAAATATGCAAAGAAAATCGAAATCATGAGGCACCCAAGATGGACCCCCTCCAGCACGTCCACCCAGCATCAGGTGTGTGTTAGCGTAGCGCTGGGTTCTTAGTGCAGGTCCAGGAAAGTGTGACACTAGGCTAATGCTAACCGTTTAATCCCTCTGAGTCAGCAACCGGATCCAGGCAGTCCCAGTTTCAGGCTGCTAATCCCCCCCACACACAGAGAGCTTAATTCCTCCGCAGCGCTGCTCAGTTCTGCTGCCGCCGCCGCCGTGACGCTCATCAGACACATGCTCCACGCTAAAGCCTCAATCTGTCGTCCCGTTCGCTGCAGCCAATGGAAGGGCCGGCAGTGACGGATCCCCGTTAGATCCGAGATGTTTCATTTCACCCGAACGCCTCGTCCAGACCTTTAAGGGCCGGGGATCAGGCCACTGTTTCTGCAGCATGGGAGCGTCTAGGAGCTCGTTTCACTGTTTCACAGCCTTGGATGTGCGTGGGAAAAAGAAAATACCATTACATCTTATTTATATAGCACTTTCACCACAGCCACCGGCTGAACAAAGTGCTGTACAGTGACAAATGTCTAAGGAGTTTGGAAAAGTTTGGTATTTCCAGACTTGATTCTCAAAATGTTGTCCTTCCATCTTTCCTACCTTGTCTTTTTTTTATCATCCTTTCATTTCCAAACGAATCCTCTGGTCAGACGTGTAGGAACAAGGGTTGTCAAAGTAATCCATATCTCAATATTATCCATACTAGAAAAATGAATTATTCAAAGACACTCCTTTTGCGTCAGAATGGATGTAAAGGAACATGTTCACGTTTGCCCAAATTGTGGCACTTCATTCAAAAGCAGCGCTGCAATAAGAGACATTCAGCCCCTCTCCTCCCTAAAGACCTGCTGCTGGAAGCTAACATGGTGACTAGGGATGTAAGAAAATATCGATACGCCGACATATTGTGGTATTTTATGTCGCGATATTGTGTCGATATTCAAAAGCAATGTATAGATTTTTATTTTTTAGCATTTGAATGGAACCATTAATGACAGTAATTTTTCAAGTAAAATATAAAAGTATAGCTGGTAGTTTTGTGGCTGTTTTCACCTTCTTCGTTCCATTGGATCAACTAGATCTAGTAATTTTTCTACTGTTAAATTCAGTTTTAAAAATCACAATATAGTCTTGCTCATAGTATCGCAATATATCGTATCGCCAGGTTCTTGGCGATAACACATCCCTAATGGCGACTACAGCCAGAAAAAACCCAACAAAGCTAAAACGAATGTTTTTCAGAGGTACTTTGCCTATGAGGCTGAAAAAGGGGAAACAAGGAGATGCTAGCTGTGCTAAAACTACGACACCGACGTTCAAGAGCAACGCAAAAAGGTCAGTAAAGCTCCTGTATCTGCAGCAGGAAGCATAGACTGTGTATATAAGATGGGCGGAGCCTCCGTGACGTCACCCGTAGGTTTCTGAAGAGCTGAATTGAAGCCCGATGGGAGGTTCCCACCACCGCCATCTTGGCCCGCTCACGGCACTCCCGGAAAATATGAAAAATGGGCAAAGAGGCGGAGCTGAGGGTGGAGACGGATGATTGACACACATCATACTCTGAGCCGATGTAGCTACGAGCTAACTGAGCTAACTAAAGCTAACGGAGGTTAGCGGGCGCTTTTAGCCATAAAAACGGCGGTTGAGGGACTCTGCTAGCCCTCTGCCTTCTAGGCAGATTCAATAACTTTGCAAATAAAATCATGAAGCCTGGTTGGTTCAAAAAATTCACCAAAACTATGTGAGTTTGTCATGATGGTAAACTTGACCTATTAAACCTAAAATGTTTTTTTGAACCAGGCTGTAAACATGTTTATTTCTGCTGTGAAGTTGGCATTTTTAACATAGTAGTCAATGGGAAATTGCTCCTTTCTGGAGCCAGCCCCTAGTGGATAAGGGGGGGAACTGCAGTTTTTTTCACTTCCGCAGAGTTTCCCCCCTTGGCGGGAAGACATGAGCTAAAGCTACCTGTTTAAATATTAGCGTCATCCCAGCGACAGCGTTCTGTCAGAATGATCCTTGATGTGTCCTTCAGTAGCAAAACTTTATTTAGATTAAAAGGAAATTGACAAATGTAAGGTCATACTGGCACCATCAAGATAAGCGGTTAATAAAATAATAATTGCACGACTAACTCTAAGGAACATACCCAAAAGGTATTAGAACGTCTAAGGGTAATCTTTTCTGCTGTTTTGCTAAACAGGCAAGCAACACTTTTGAATTATATATATTAGAAATATAGGCTTAATTCTCCTCTACTTATTAATTTTTGCCCTAAATAAGGAATTAAACATGTCATATTGTAATTTATCATACTTTTTGCTCTTAATCTTAACTAAAAAGAACTTTGTACCTTCAAAAATGTATTGAAAATGGTATTTCTTTTCCGGTGGGCCATAAAAATATGATTGAAATTAAGTTTGTTAGTTCCATTGTTGCTTTAACAGATATGCGTCTGTATACATCAGAAACTGAGAGAGAGTTTTAAACAGAGGCAGCTTAGAAGAACAAAGTACTATGAAAGTCTAAACATAACAATATGGCCACTGTCAGAAATCCAATGCTTTAAATAATTAATATTAATTAGATTTTTATTAAGGCAGCTTACCCTGTAGCCTTATTTGTTGCTAACCAAAAGTAGCGCTGGAAATCAAACGGGGCGGGATCATCTAGGCTCTGTGAGCTCAGTGATTGGTCAGCTTTTCCCAAGGGACCATGGGAAACGTAGTAGCAACATGTTTCAAAGAAAATTCCCTAAACTAAGTTTATAAATTTTTTTATTAATGTACATTCATTTATTGTCACGTTTTAAAGGAGTCATAACTTAGTATTATCTTGGATACCCACGCACTATTATAGTCTTTCAGGCCCTTCTAAAAAAGAAAAGTTGAAAAAAATAAACACAGAGCTCCTCTGACCCTTATTTCTGAAGGCATTATTGTCTCGCGAGATCTGATGCGATACTTTGGTTGTTGTGGACGAGCATTGTAATAATGCAAATGAGGGACGCGTTGATTGGTGGCAGGAAGGAGGGGGGTTGACACCGCAGGTAACGCTTCAGCATATCTAACCCATATCTACTACTCCGCTAGCATACAATAGCCACATTAGCAGTTAGCTGCTGTTTGTTACACACAGCAGAGCAATAAAAACACAGCCTTACTGTTTCAATTACAGGCAAGTCTCTGATTGTTGGAATGGCCCCTTTTTCCAAACGGAGCTTCGATGCCAACTTCGCCTCATATTGTCCCAAATTCGTAAAGGATTTCGGCGTTAAAAAAAATAGAAAAAATATTTCCATGTTGATTCTGGCAGTCAACAACAGAGCAACTCACGTGTTGCACTACGTTTCTGGTAGAAATGGTTTTAGCTGATTAAAATAAAAGGCTGACACGAATATGTCTTCTTCATGCATCATTGCGTGAAGAAACTTTCTGCATCTTTCACGGTGGAGTTCGTACTTCGAATCAGTGATGTGTCGGTCGTGAACGAACCGGCTCTAAGAGCTAACTCTTTGAAGTGACCGATGGGAGCCGGCTCTTTATGGTGAGCCAAGCCAAAAGAACTGGCTCTCCAAAAAGAGCTGGAATTCCCATCACCAGAATTTAGTAATGGATATATGGTATATCCTGCGCCGACTTGACGTCAAGTCGGCCAGAAATTAAAACCACGTATTTGAGTGCGCGTGCACGTGGGCTGGTTGACGAACCCAGGAGTAAACAAACGCTTCACTTTTAAATATCGGCTTCCCGGGCAGTGTATAATCGTTAGGCAATCATAACGACATTTTTTCTCATGGAAAAGTGAAAATTACAGGTCACGACTCCTTTAATTGTTCGTAATGCATGGAACTGTGCTTTAATGGACTATTTAGCTAGGGATTAAAAGTGTTCGCTTAAAAACTGCAATCTTAGACTTGCTTAAACAAACGAATCTCCCAGCTAGCCCTAGCTTGTCTGGAGCTCTTGGCAAGGCATGTTATTTAAAACAGCCAATGACAGCAAGTCTTTCAAAGATGAAAATTTCACTTCCAATTTTCTTTTTTTTTTTATGACCACTTCAAGTGACACTCCTCAAAAGATAAAACCTAATCAAGTATGTAATTTGTTCTAATTTCTGTAAAAAAAAAAAAAGAAGCCATTTATTTGTGTGGGCCTAGCCCCCCCCCCCCAGGCCCACCCATAGCCCCGCCCCAGTCCACAGTTCTTTCTGAACACACGACCTAAAGCTCAGCTGGTTGACTGTGCTCACCAACACTAACCCTATCCAATATTTCCTTTCCCCTTCTCAGGCACTGGCTGGCCACCTACTTCATCATCTGGTACGGCGTCCCCTACATGACGTACGACATCTTCGCCATGTACCTCAGCCACTACTACCGCTACCACATCAAAGGCCACGAGGAGTACAAGCAGCACTCGCTGAGGACCTTCAACTCCTTCGTCCGGAGAGAGTTTCTGCTGGTGCTGCACCACATCGCGCTGCTCACCATCCTGCTGCCCATCACGCTGGTGAGGATGAGGAGATGGAGGGGTCCTGAGACAGCACTGTTGGGGCCAGTAGTTCAGGCCAACAATTAAAAAAATAAAAAAATAAATAGAAAAAAAACTGGATGCAGGCGGAACAGTTGGTGATAAATCTCCAGCTTGACGCATTAAGATGAGACGGTGCTGACACACCACGAAGCACACGGCTCCTAAAGAGAAGAGAAAACATCTAAACAGGTGAAAATAATCAGAAAACACGAAATGAAACACATTTAGCTTCCTGAGAAGTTTGTATATATTTTGGCAATTGAGTTAACAGACTGAAAGGAGCCGTTAATAATCAGTTCCTGGTCGTATATGGAGATATAACGACTGGCTAATGGAGAGCTGCAAGGATCTGGTGACAGAACACGCTTCGCTCTCATTTTCAGTAGTTTTATTACCTGCCTGTGTCTGGTTCTATAAAATAAAAAAATATAAATAAAGTTCTGCAGTTAGGATATTTCTCACATAATCTTTATAGAAATATTCATTTAACTTCTTTCAACAACCTGGAAACTGTTGAACCAGCTAAGCTGAACCCTAGTCGTCAACGATTACGTCAATATCTTCAACATATTAAACATGTGCACAAATAATGGGCAAATCTACATCAACCTACCATTATTAATTATAAGAGACACATTTTGACATAAAAGCTAAACTTTAATCTAAGAAATGGAGTAAGTAAATATTAGTCAACATATCCGTCATAGCCAGATGCTACCGTTAGCTAAAAAGCTAATGCTAAAGAGCGATATGGGCTCAAATCTATATTGCGATATATTCTAAAGCGTGTGCGGTAACGATATCTACTGCAATATATTCTTATCTTTTCTTTATATATGTCAAAATGACTTTCCAGATACATTGCGGTAGAACAACTTCAATAAAGTTTAGAACGGCATTTAAAGAACATGTATTGTACAAAATGCGTTTAAAGAAATATTCTAATCTTTTTTTTTTTTAAATGCAACACAAAAATTCTCACAACATAAAGATGTTAAATGAATTTAAATGTTATAGAAGAAACACAAAGTTCAAAATCTTTCTCTTTCCTGGTTACTTATTATAAATTTAATATTGCACAAAAATAAAGTTGCACATATTTGAATTAGACATGCTTCAAGTTCAACAGGGTATTTTTTTCCCGTTAAATAGAAAACAACACATTTTACACTTGCAGTATGTACTGTAAAGACGAACACTGAACATCTGTATTTATCCTCCCTGATGACGGCTTGATGACATCATCAAAATGCGGTATCGCGGTAGGCCGGTATAGTCAAAATCTTTACCTTTCGGCTAAATTGATATAATTTCTACTTTATTCCTTTTATATCCCCCACCACTAGCTAAAATAAGGATTGTGACTGTAAAACTACAGTTAAAATACTGAATGAATTAGGTTAATGTTAGCCAACATGCTACATTTAGCAGGTCAGTTGATAATAGCCTTTTTGACTCTTTTACACTGACGTTAGCAGAGGAAGATGGAGTACATCGATGTAACTCCACATCCACGAGGTAATGCACGTGCTAATGTTAGCTTTCTAGCTAATACATGCAATTCAGGTAATTTTGACAAACAAGCTAAACTTCACATTATGAAGGGACTAATGGGGGCTGATGTTTAGCCAGCATGCTAGTGATAGCCTTTTAGCTAACTTTGACTTACTGTATAAGCTACAGTTGCCATGCGTTCAAATTTCCTGAAATATATCTAGCTTGTAATTTTAAGCCTGATTGTTCTATAATTATTGGATGTTTGGTACATAAAGTAGATGGACGGCAGACATTAAGGAAGCATCACTGTCTCTCAGAAGTATTCACACCCTTTAAACTTTCTCACATCGTCTTCCAGCCACAGTGTACTTTATTGGCCTTTATGCTTTTCAGTTTGTAACGACGGTCCACCTGTGCATCCAATTTGGTTTCGGTACAAACCTAGATGTTCTCCGAAGGCTTCCGAGTTTCCTTAGAGAACATCAGAGAACATCCAGCATGATGGAGACCAAGGAACCCAACGGGCAGGTCAGGGAGGAGGTTCTGGTCCAGTTTAAAGCAGAGTTAGGTTCTACGACGACATCTCCCAGGTCCATCCTTTATCTGGACACGGAGAGAGAATGGACCATCTGCAGACCTACCAGGACACGGACATCCACCTGGACTGACAGGACAGTTTTAATCAGAGAAGCAGCCAGGAGGCTTCATCCTTCTGGCCATAAGAAGTCCTGTTTGTACGAGCCATGTAGGAGACGCAGGAGGAGCCTGGCCTGTTCAGTCATTACATGGTAGTGGCAGCATCATGGTGCTGGACAGGGAAGCAGGTCAGAGTAGATGGTGGAGATGGAAGGAGCTAAATCAGGACAGCCCCGGAGGAAAACCTGTTAGAGGCTGCAGAAGAGCTGAGACTTGGGTGGAGGTTCACCCAGAATGGCCTAGTCAAAGTCGAGAGCTGAATCTACCAGAGAATCTGTGTGTTAGCAGGTTTAATTTGAGTGGATCGTCTGCATCTGCTCCCAGACCCTGATCTCTGCGTCTCTGGGTTAGAAAATGAGCAAAACCCTCAACAATCCTGAGGTTGATGATTAATTATGATGAGTAAAGAAGTCATGTGATGTTTTAGCAGAACCGCCTGCCAGTAACCCATTAATGCTGGGCGCTCCGATGTGGTGCAGCGGATTCAAATCAATCCATGCGGAAAGCTGCATTACCTCCTAATGATTGCTTAAGTGGCAGCAGAAAATAGACCCAGAACTCGATGTCATGGATTACCTCTGGAGAACCGCTCGGACTCTCAGGGTTCTGCCAGCCTGGGTGGAAATAAGTCGAATGGTGCCTGCAACAAGGTTCTTCATGTTGAGGTGTCTAAAAATAGCAGAAGCATCACTTGGAATGCAAATTAAGCAGAGAAACGGGTTGATTTTATAGCGAATGAGATGAACTGATCACCTTTTCTGTTCAGGTTGGCAGGGCTCGGCCTGTCACCATAACACATAATGCTGGACGATGCGTTGCACCAGAAATTATTGAGATTGACGATAATATTGTCGTTTTGAGACCGTTTTCAACTAACTTTAATAATACATGTACACCCTCTGAACAATCAATAAACTTTAATTTTTAACGAACATTTACCACAGCAACTTGAAGATATTTTTAATATCCAATATTAATTAACAAAACGATAAAGAAAATGGATGAACTCTGTAAACAAGATTGGCAGTTGCCTCAGACAAGAAAAACAGGAAAAACTACCAGTTAGGAGTTAAGAAAACAAAAAGTGCAAAAAAACAAAAATATTATGTTAGAGTAAAAGCAGACATCCAATTTTAGTCTCCCACTACGGATATATGGACCACTAACGCCCGTTGAATGTTATTGTTTTCATTAGGTAATGGCGCCAAAAAGAGCGCGTGGTGTCGCGGTTAAACGATATAGCTAGAAACCTCCCGCTGTAGGGGTTACTAATTTAGATCATCTTTGTGCCGATGATCAAAAAAGATAAACCACTAAGCTAACTGTATTTAGTGCAAAGCTAACAGTATTTAAAGCTAACCGTATTTAAAGCTAACTTTATTTAGCGCAAAGCTAACTGTATTTAATGCTAACTGTATTTGGCCCAAAGCTAACTGTATGTAGCGCAAAGCTAACTGTATTTAATGCTCACTTTATTTACCGCAAAGCTAACTGTATTTAATGGTCACTGTATTTAGCGCAAAGCTAACTGCATTTAATGGTCACTGTATTTAGCGCAAAGCTAACTGTATTTAATGCTCACTGTATTTAGCGCAAAGCTAACTGTATTTAATGCTCACTGTATTTAGTGCAAAGCTAACTGTATTTATTGCTCACTGTATTTAGCGCAAAGCTAACTGTAGTTAAAGCTAACTGTACGTAGCGCAAAGCTAACTGTACGTAGCGCAAAGCTAACTGTACGTAGCGCAAAGCTAACTGTACGTAGCGCAAAGCTAACTGTAGTTAAAGCTTACTGTATTTGGTCCAAAGCTAACTGTATGTAGCGCAAAGCTAACTGTATTTGGCCCAAAGCTAACTGTATTTAGCGCAAAGCTAACTGTGTTTAGCTTCCAGACCCGTTTCAAATAGTTGACGAGCTATAATGGGATGACGGTCCTCAGAATAGACCAACAGTTCATTTTCTGTTTGACGACATTGTTTTGGTATCACATCTACATTGATACATACGTTTTTATATAATGCAGTTTCATGGTTTCAACACCATATAAACTCAGCAAAAAAGAAACGTTTTATTAGTGCGTAAATATTTGAATGAACACTAAAAGTCAACACCATAAGACATAAACTAAAAATGTTTCACAGACATGTGACTAATAGAAATAGAATAATGTGTCCTTGAATGAAGGGAGGCTGAAAATCAAAAGTACCAGTCAGTATCTGGTGTGGCCACCAGCTGCTTGAAGTACTGCAGTGCATCTCCTCCTCATGGACCAGATTGGTCAGTTCTTGCTGGGAGATGTTATCCCACTCTTCCACCAAGGCACTTGCAAGTTCCTGGACATTTCTGGGGGGAATGGCCCTAGCCCTCACCCTGCGATCCAACAGGTCCCAGACGTGCTCAATGGGATTGAGATCTGGGCTCTTCACTGGCCATGGCAGAACACTGACATTGCTGTCACGCAGAAACTCACGCACAGAACGAGCAGCATGGCTGGTGGCATTGTCCTGCTGGAGGATCATGTCCGGATGAGCATGCATAAAGGGTACCACATGAGGGAGGAGGATGTCTTCCCTGTACCGCAAGGCATTGAGATCGCCTGCAATGACAACAAGCTCAGTCCGATGGTGATGTGATATACCGCCCCAGACCATGACGGACCCCCACCTCCAAATCGATCCCGCTCCAGGGTACAGGCCTCGGTGTAACGCTCATTCCTTCTACGATAAACACGAATCCGTCCATCACCCCTGGTGAGACAAAACCGTGACTCATCAGTGAAGAGCACTTTTTGCCACTCCTGTCTGGTCCAGCGAAGGTGGGTTTGTGCCCATAGGCGGCGTTGTTGCTGGTGATGTCTGGTAAGGACCTGCCTTACAACAGGCCTACAAGCCCTCAGTCCAGCCTCTCTCAGCCTATTGCGGACAGTCTGAGCACTGATGGAGGGATTGTGTGTTCCTGGTGTGACTCGGGCAGTTGTTGTGGCCATCCTGTACCTGTCACGCAGGTGTGATATTCGGATGTACCGATCCTGTGCAGGTGTTGTTACACCTGGCCTTCCACTGCGAGGATGATCAGCTGTCCTGCCTGTCTCCCTGTAGCGCTGTCTTAGGCGTCTCACAGTGCGGACATTAGCCACATCAGCAGTCCTCATGCCTCCCCGCAGCATGCCTAATGCACGTTCATGCAGATGAGCAGGGACCCTGGGCATCTTACTTTGGGTGTTTTTCACAGTCGGTAGACAAGTCTCTTTAGTGTCCTGCGTTTTTAGAACTGTGACCTTAAATGCCAACTTTCTGTAAGCTGTTAAGGTCTTGACGACCATTCCACAGGTGCATGTTAATTAATTGATTATGGTTAATTGAACATGCATGGAAAACATTGTTTAAACCCTTTACAATGAAGATCTGTAAAGTTATTTGGATTTTTACAACATTATTGTTGAAATACACAGTCCTGAAAAAGGGACGTTTCTTTTTTTGTTGAGTTTATATTTCTTAGTGTTCCTATGGCTCTTAGGATCTGGATGGATCGTCCAGTCAAACTTTTTTCATGGCCATTAACCCTTGCCTTCTACCTTCCCCACATCATGATACCTCCACCACCGTGCTTCAGTGTACTGTGGCTTGAATTCAGGGACTGGAGGGTCATCCAGAACCAAGAAGATCAACCTTCCTTCATCGCCCCATCAAATGTTGCTCCATTTCTCTTGACTAGTGACCTTTAACCTCTTCAGCTCAAGATGTTCTCCAACAATGAGGACATAGTAGGAGCTTCCAGCTGACATGTTGGCTTCACATGGTTCCAGTCCTCTCAGGTAACTGTGGACCTTCTCCTGGAGCTGATCAGTGGCTGAGTTCTTCTTCCATCCTCTGGATGACAGTTTTCTGTTTTCTTCTCATCTTTCTGCTTTAAAGCCTCTGAGATAATTTCACTTTCTGCTCTGCTTTAGATGTTTTCTCCTCTCCAGTCAAACTTTTAAATCAAACTGTTCTTCAGAACAACGTCTGGACCGATCCTACAGGTAGAACCTCTGCTGCCTCCACCCTCCATTAAAGGATCTCACTGATTGAACTCCATGCTGATGTTATTTTGAACTTTAGGTTAATGATTCAGTAACAGAATCAGCAGCAGCAGGCAGTGGCTGTTGGACCTGTTGGGTTTTCTATTACTCTAATACAGCTACCAGTAAATTATTCATCCTGTAGGAATATAATTTCCACTAGAACCAGCGACCCATCTGGTCGGTGAAGTTGGACGGCTGTTGTTTTGAACATCTCTATGTATTTTATCAGGTCATTTTAGGAAACGCCGCCGCGCTTGGTAGAGTTTACAGAACGAGTTTTCATCTTTATTCCAAAGAGAGTCCCAGGTTGGTGAACCAGGTGGAAACCCAGGCCTTTGTTTGCCGTTGCAGGCTGTGGCTCAGTGAGATCACATTACCCTACATTATTCAGCCCCAGCTGCAGTCATCCTCTCCTTTTTAAACGCTCCTCCCCTTCCTTTGTTTCCGCTCCTGTTTACCTCACTCATCAGCTTCATGCCAGTTTTGGGCCACGCTGTGAAAGCAGAGAAACATGTTGGTATGAAAGAAGAACCCCAGTATGGCTACCACTGAGCACATGTCCCAGGAGGAAGAAACTAAAGGACTAGAGCAACCATAAAGGGTCATATTATGTTTTCAATTCGTTTCATTTAACTTAAATTGAATTTTTCTGTTTTTAGATTTGTTCTGTCAGCATTAACAGCTAAAAACATTGATACAGTATCAACCATTTCACATATTATAGAATAAAATGCTTAGACAGAAAGAAAAGTCTGTTAAATCAGACTAAGTGCTCCCTTACAGTTTAGTTCTGTTTTGTCACATTTAAAATGTTTTCAGATCATCCAGCTTATATAAAATGATTAAAGGGGCTATATGCAACTTTTTCCCCTAAATAAACGTAACAATAGCCTTTTTATTTGACCATTTATGACTCAAACATCTCCTGATGATCATACTGACACCTTGTCAGCTCACAGTGGGTGCACCTATAAGCCTGTATCCAATTTTATCTATTTTCTGTCGCTGTCTGTAGATGTGACGTCAAGCGCGTTCATGTTAAATGTTTCAGATCACTCTGCCACCACCGCTAGTCAGCACTCGCAAGCGGTTCAATGGATTGTGCGAATACACAGAAGAGACCAAGGACAACTTTGACACCAACAGTAACTCCACATGAGACTAAAAAAGTTAAACCCCTGACAAGACCGGCGTAGGAGCGCGCGCCGCGAGCAGAAAGGAAGAGCAGTTCCGTTTTTTGGCCACATGGGGTCAGTCGCGAGTTTAAATTTCAGAAAATTTCATATAGCCCCTTTTTAAATTGAAAGATTCAGTTTTAAAATTTAAGAATTTATTTAATAAAGGGACGAAACTGTCCAAGCCAACCTGGTGACCTGTGAAAAAGTTTTCACCCCCTTTGGTAAATTATAAGTATTCTGTAATTAATAACTGTTTTTGGAAAACGAAGTTCAGTTTCCGTAGGTGCATCCGGTCCTGACTGACACCAGGAAGTAGGCTACAGCAGTGTTCCCCAACTTTTTTTTTGCCACGGACCAGTTCATTATCTGACAATATTCACACAGACCGTCGGATAAATGCAACAAAATAAAAAGAGAAGAAGCGACTAGCATTAAAAAGGGGCTTATATTTAAATATATTAATCAATGTAAATCCAATGTGTGGTCGTAACTTAATTAGCCTCCCCAAAACATCGCATGAGTAACATCCTCTAACGCTCTTTGGTCGCTATGATGACATTTAAACATGCCTTTTAAAATTAGATTTACCACAAAATCAAATGTAAACTTCATGAAAAATCCAACTGACCACAATGCTCTATCAGTGGCTGTTTCTCTGTAACGAGACGGTCCTGTCTGGGGCAGTTTTACAGGTTTCATCGCCTCATTAGAAAACCAGTTGCCACATATTAAGCAGAGCGGGGAAATTGCCTGTCGCAATAAATCCGTAGTTAAGTATGACTACTGGTATGGTCTGCTAAATGTAGCTTTCTTTTTCTTGGAAGCCGCAGGCTCTTCGTCTATCTCTTCACTGAACCTTTTCCTTTTTAGCAAAGAAACTTTTCAGAGACCTCTGTTTAAAATCATTTTGCTAGCTTGTTGGTTTGTTTTTAGCAGTGAGGTGTCATGTGACCGAAACCAGCATCTTGACATGCATCAAGATGGTTATAGCCGGATGTTACAGGAAAAAAGAAAACATCGCTTGAACTCGGATAATAAATAAAATGGTAATACTGCAAGTTATTTATTCTCTCTGTGCGGCCCAGTACCAAATGACTTTGGTACCGGTCCGAGGCCCGGGGGTTGGGGACCTCTGGGCTAGAACATCTCAGGAAGCAGAGCTTTAGGCATCAATCTAAAGAAAAAAACCAACAACAGAAACAAGTTCTCTGAAATATATCAATCTAGAAAGGGTTCCAGAACCATCTCTAAGGTTCTGGGTCTCAGGAGAACCTCAGGGAGAACCAGCATCCACACCTGGAACAGTGTAGAACCTTCCCAGGAGATTTCGACCTACCACAATTACTCCAAGCTCAACAACTCATCCAGGATGTCCAGAAGAACCTCATCTAAAAAACATCATCTAAAGCTCTGCAGGCCAGTGTGGTAACTGTGACTTTTAAGTCAAAGTTAGCTAAAAGGCTATTGTTAGCTAAAATGCTATCACTAGCATGGTGACCATCATCTGCCTAGTCTATTCAGTTTAGATTGTCAAAATTAGCTGAAATGCACGTATTAGCTAAAAAGCTAATGCTAGCATGTGCATTATCACTAGGATGTTGAATTACATCGATGTACTCAATCCACTCTGCTAATAGCGTCGTACAAACTAAAAGAGTTAAACATTTTGAATATCAGCTGACCTGCTGAACGTAGCATGTTGGCTATCACTGTTTTTGTTGGCTAACATTGACCTAATCCATTCAGGGGGGTAAATGTAGCATTTACAGTCAAAATTATCTAAAAGGCTAATGCTAGCTACAGTGATCCAAACGACACTAGCAAGTCCACTTCTGAATGGGTAAAAGAAAAAAGAAAAAGAAGAGCTTGAGCACCTGATTCACGCTGGGTGCGGCCCTGTTTCCGTACGGCTGCCGCACAGACTACGGTATCACAGAGTGAAAACAATGAATGTTTATAATTTACAAAACATTGACAAAATTTGACATAATACGTTTAAAGATATACTTGTAAAAATAACATGAACTATCATACACTGTGAACTGATGTCCCTGTCATTGATAATAAAAGAAGTCAGGAAAAAAAAATGAAATACAGGTTTTATCCGCATGCGGCGTCTGGAAAAAAGTAGTCTTGATGCGGAAAGTTAACGAAACTCCTCGTCTGCACTGTAGCCTTACATGTTAATCCATAAAGGTACTTGGAGTAGAACCAACAAGGCATTCCAGAACCAGAATATCATGGCTACAGTCAAACATGGAGGTGGTAGAGTGATGATCAGGGGCTGCTTCAGGACTTTCTCTGCTAGTCAAAGTCCTGACTTAAATCCTTAAATTTGAGATTCCTTGTTGCTACTTTAAACGTTCATGCTGTTTAGGGGGTGATTACTGTTTTTTTTTTTTTTCACCTGTTCTCTCCATTTCAACCAAACCATGTATATCTAGTTTTCGATCATAGACCTGAAGGTGAGGTCCAGCTTTCAGCGCCAGGAGGCTCCTCTTCATCCATTTTCTCATCATGGTCTTATATCTCTGCCACAAGGAAATACAAATGTTTTTTAATGATATTTATCCGACTAAAGGAACCACCTCACATTTAACTGACCCTAAATGATATGAAACCAGGTGATATCTATGTCTATGTCTATACCTAAAGTTTTGAATTAAACGAGCGGATTGAAAGCAAAGGCCTCCTGCCTGTCTCGTCCATCTCTCATGTTGTTTCTGACTCTGCTTTGCACACAGAATTGATTGTGTGGCAGGAAATTTGAATGATTCCCTGAGCAGATGGAGAGCATCTGATGGAAACCACAAGTGGAGTCATTGTTCCCACTAGCTGTAGGCAAATCAGAGGCGCTAATATCTGCGGTGGAAATGAGTCTGATTAAGTAGAGTGATGTGAACAAGTATTTACCCTTAAAAACATCTTGTGCTTTTTCCTCTTGTTTTTTCTGTCACTCTTTAATTATGATTTAATTTATAAAGGGATTAAAGCTCCAATCACCCCCTAAACCGGATAACTAGTTGTCTTTGTTTCTACTGTAGCTTACGTCCCTGTGGAGGTATTTGGGCCCCCTCTACCCAGTGGGTGGTCTTCCAGAACAAACGACCCGTTTAAGGTCAACGCATCTTAATTACGTTTAAAGATTCAAGTCTGGGCTTTGACTACGTCACTTGAAATCTCTTTTTTTTTTTTTTTTTTTTTTTTTTTTTTTTTTACCCATTCAGAAGTGGACTTGCTAGTGTCGTTTTGATCACTGTAGCTAGCATTAGCCTTTTAGCTAATTTTGACTGTAAATGCTACATTTACCTCACTGAATGGATTAGGTCAATGTTAGCCAACAAAACAGTGATAGCCAACATGCTACGTTTAGCAGGTCAGCTGATATTAAAAAATGTTTAACTCTTTTAGTTTGTGTGATGCTATTAGCAGAGTGGATTGAGTACATCGATGTAATTCAACATCCTAGTGATAATACACATGCTAGCATTAGCTTTTCAGCTAATAATAACAATCTAAACTGAATAGACTAGGCAGATGATGGTCACCATGCTAGTGATAGCATTTTAGCTAACTTTGACTTAATCCACAAAACAAAAAAAAGGACGGACACATTCCTCTCTGTGGGATGTTGATATTCGTGAATAATTATTCCAAGAAAAAGAGGCAGTTTATTTCCACCCAGATGAGAAGAAAAAATAGATCTTATAGAAGTTTTGTCATTGTAATTCGCTCATATTATTCCATGGAAAAACGTACTTGTTTTTACCAACGTTAGCTTGTTGTTTTATTGTTTTTAGCCAAAGTTATTGAGAGCAATTGTTAAAGAACCAAAGGGCCCTTGGTCCAATCAGAAGCTGATTTCATCCGGCTTCATTCGAACATTGGGCCGACTGAACCCGGTTTACCGTTCCAAGCTACAAACTGTGGATCCAACAAAAACAATTTAAAGAGCTCAACTCAAACACAAAATGTCACTTTCAACCCCTTCATGACCAGCATCTTTAGTACTTGGTGGAGCAGGACTTACTTCATGTGACCTGGAGCTTAGCTTGGCTACGCTGTCCCGTAGGAACCTCCAGGACATTTTCCCCTCCAGAACGTCCTGATTAAAACCATCTGCTCCTCCACACAGTGCAGTTTCTGGTGCCAGAGGAACCGAAGAGGTCCCACAGTATCACTGAGCCACCACCATGCTTCACTGTAGCCATGGTGTTCTTTTCTGCTTCATTCTTCTTTCTGCATAAAGACCGCTGATCGGTTCCAGTGTTGATCCGTCGCTCGTGTAAACTGAACAAAACCCGAATATTTTTACGTATTTGACCGTTTTCTTTAAACGGGGAAGGAAAAAAATCTGAAGGTCGTCCGCCGATTTGACAGATTACTATTCAGACCTCCAGCCGCTTGATGCAGACGCGCAGACTGGTAACTAAATAAAACATTTTTTTTAAGATTCCCATCTGAGCATCATCTCAGACCTGGACGCCATAATCAATGCGTCTCTCTAACCGTGAGCTGACAGCGCATTGGAAGAGTTACTGAGGCTTTGGAGCCAACCACCGGTGCATGCTGGGGGATTTCCTCCTGCTGAAGCTATGGCTAGGAAACGGCTCGATTAGAGCCATGCTTCTCAAACTGTGGTGCGCAAGCCCCCCCTGGTGGTACTTAATAAATATTTTTTGAAAATAAAATTAATTAAAAAATGTACAATTCAATCAAAATAGTAAGAAACTTTAAAATACACTAAGTATATTAAATTCATATTTAAAATAGCCTAAGCATTGCCTTCCCTTTGCTTTTTGTTTCATTATAAGCCTGCTACGGTGTTGAAGCTTGTTAGGATGAGTTTAAGCGCCTGTTATAAAGACACCTTTTTGTACAGTGTGGCTGTGGCTGGCAACAATTACCAATAAATAATCCGTATTAGGGGTAAATATGCCTGATTTGTTAATTGTCCATAGTTAAAAGGGTAATAAGCCTTTCCTACTGTACGTTCAGGTTGGTCATGATGGTGGTACTTGGAGAACTTGACATTTTCCTCAGGTGGTATATACTGTAAAAAATTTATAAAAACACTGATTCAGAGAGTCTTTCCGATTTTTGTTCACTTCAACTGGAGAAATGTTTTCTGATTTCCAAACTTTGGCTGAAGTGGCGGATTCAGCCTCCAGAACAACATCTAAACCCCCATGAGAAGTCATCTGTCTAAGGCAAAAATCCAAAACCTCATGACAAAAACATCTGCAGAAATCCCACTATTTGTTTACACACAATCAGGTGATCATTTCAGTTCCATGAGGAGCAGGAGGAAGATGTGAGACTGTGTGTTCAAGCCACAGCAGGTGAAAGCTTTGCGCCGGACATGACCTAATGCGTTATTTTTGCAACCTTTCTATTTACATATGATACATCTTTGGGAAGCTGAGATTGTGTGATTCCAGTGATTTATGCCAATCAAGGATACAATCATAACTGTAGACACAGTAAAAATTTTGTCAAACCGGTTGGAAATGCAAAATAACGTCCAACTCACCTTTCGAAGCCTCGTATCATTGACAGAACCGAGCCATCTCGGACAAAAACTGTATTTTTTTAATATCCTCTTAAATGAACTAGTTCAATTCAATTCATTTTATTTATATAGCGCCAATTCACAACAGATTTCATTTCAAGGCACTTAACAAGAAGTTATTTCAATACATTTATACAAACATTCCAATCAGTTAAATAGTTTTCTATTTAAGGAATCCCAGCAGATTGCGTCAGTCATTGGCGTGAGGTTGGGCAGACTTTCCAACCACAGCAATCCTTCAGCAATCCCTCATACTGAGCAAGCATGTAGCGACGGTGGAGAGGAAAAACTCCCCTTTAACAGGAAGAAACCTCCAACAGAACCAGGCTCAGTAGGAGCGGCCATCTGCCACGACCGTCTGGGGGTTTGAGAAGACAGAGCAGAAACACAGAAGGAACAGAAGATCTGATATAAGAGAACTTTCTATGTTACAGAAAGTAAAAAGTTGATAACAGGACACAGTGGATGTTCAGTTACTGGGAGCATCATCCCAGTCGATGCCCCCCGTCCAACAGGGCATTGCAGCCAAGCAGGATACCAGACCAGGTATATCTTCTATGGAGAGAAAAACACTGAGAGAAAACAAAGATAACAGACGAAACAACAGAATGCTTTACGTTATTACTGGGGGCCAATTTAATGCCATCCAGATGAAGTGATTGACTAATCAGTTTCTGTTTTAGAACTTCGGGTTCAAAGACAGCAACTTCTGTTTTGTCAGAATTTAAAAGCAAAAAGTTTAGGGTCATCCATGTTTTTATGTCTTCCAGACATGCCTGTAATCTACCTAACTGACTGGGTTCATCAGGATTTATGGATAAATATAGTTGTGTATCATCTGCATAGCTGTGGAAATGTATCCCATGCTGTCTAATGATTCTACCAATTGGGAGCATATATATGGTGAAAAGAATTGGTCCAAGCACAGAACCCTGTGGAACTCCACAAGTAACCCTTGAGAGTGAAGAAGATTTATCATTTGATCATAGTTAGTCCACAACAAGTCTGACGTCCACAATCCAACATAACCTGCAGCTGAAAACCTTCAAAATGTCTGTTTCTCAGTTTCAACTTCTATAACTTCCGCAACATCTACCGTCAGCATGCTAATTACAATACAAAAAAAGCAGGAAATAATCTCCTCCTGTCGTTCATTTAACGCCTGAACAGACTTTGGTGGACCTCCTCTCCTGGTCGCTGGGTGTGAAATGGGTGTTTGTTATTTTTCCAGACCTTTTCCATTTATTTGCACGAGAGAGAAAAAATATATAAACTAAAACTCAGACGGACTTTCATCACAACTAATTACGAACAGCATTTTGACTTGAAATGTCGGCTAAATAAAAGTAAAGCTCTAGCTCAGCTCAGGGAACGGTTTTATTCCCTGTGTGGATTTAAAGTGTTCCCTGATCCGCTGTAGTGTAAGCTGTCCTTGGATGTCGCCTGTTTTAATTCCCACGCCTGTGTCTCTGTGTGTGTCGCTCAGTTCTTCAGGAAGGACCAGGGGGATTTCTTCATCGGCTGCCTGTTTCTGACGGAGCTCAGCACGCCATTCGTCTCCCTGGGGAAGATCCTCATTCAGGTGAGACCTGCTGACCGGGCTTAGGACCAGTTACTGGTAAGGTCCAGGCGGGGAATGAACATTTAGCCTGGAACCGGGGGCCAGGTCAGGGCTGGGTGATAAACCGGGAAAATTTACCGAAATTTATGACTGTGGCCGACGTCTTTTTTGCCTATGTCTGTATATTTGTTGTTTGTTTGTTTTTTTTAAAGAAAAAAAGAAAAGATGTGTTTTAGTACGCCGCAGCTGTACTGCGTTACAGACTGGAGGGGGTGGAGTAACGTGACTACGTCCAGTCATGTGACTCCAACCCCATCCAGCTGTGCCAACTTTGTCGCGATAATTAGTAGTGGGAATGCACCGATCAGACTTTTTCAGTTCTGATACCAACCTGCTACTATTGTTGAATTAATTATAAACTGTATATCTTCCTTGAAGAGACTAAAGGTACCAGACTTTACTAACTCAACATCACTAAAACTCCTTTTTGACTCCGCTCCTGTTGTTGTTTTGCTGAGCTGCAGGAATTCAGCGTGCTCCTTAGCATAGTGTTTCTGGAAGCGCTTGATTAAACTGGTAGTGTTGTACTTTGCAGTAACACCACCTCTCATCAAAACCTTTTACTTTGCAGACATCGCAAAAAGCCGACAAACTAGTTGTCGCAGCAAGCATGAAATATCTCCACGCAGCCGACTCTGGCTCGCTCTATGTTGCTTCTAGCATGCGACACACGTGAAGCTGACCAATAACAAAACAAAACTGCGACCAAAACAAAAGCTGTTCATTTTTTCGATCCAGCTATTTTGTCAGTATCGCGTCCGATATCCGATCCTAATATCGGATCGGTGCACCCCTAATATTTAGCGAGTGTTTAGACCCCTCTAGCTACTCTTTCAGAAAAGCGACTGGCGCGTATTCCTTGTTGGTAGGGCTGCCACAAACAACTAATTTCATTTAGATTAGTCTACTGACTAATTTATCGACTAATCGATTAGTCTAAACGATTATTATGTTTAAAAAGAAAAAAAAAATTTTATTCCACGTCATTTTATTTACAGTAAACATTACCATTCAATTCACAAAACTGAAAATATTTCAATTGAATAAAATACTTTTTTTTATTTATAAAATTCTTCATTCACTAATTAAGAATTTAGTTAATTAAATATTATTAAATAGTATTAATTAATCATTTATAAAATTCTTAAATCACTAAATTCTTATTGTATATATTAATTTCTTAATTCACTAATTAAGAATTTAGTTAAATTGTATTTATTTATAAAATTCTTAAATTACTACATTCTTATTTTATTTATTAATTTCTTAATTCACTAAATAAGACTTTAATTAATTAATAAATTAAATATTAAATAGTATTAATTAATTAACCATTTATAAAATGCTTAAATCACTAAATTCTTATTTATTTTTTTTAATTCTGATAAATAAATTTCTTTAAAAATAAAGAAATTGAAAATGTTTTTGTTTTATGCAACAAGATTTTAACAGCCATATGTTGTATGAGAACTTTTTACACAGTGCAATTTCTCTGTATTGCTGTTAAAGCCTTCAATAAAGATTTGGAGAAAAAAAAAAGTAGCAGCATTTCCTTCATATCCAAATACATCTCTGTTTCCGCTTCATTCATTTTTCTGACGTGAAGACAGGGGGCTGCCATCTTTGAATCATGTGAACAGAGAACGCATTTTGATTGGTCCCTAGAATATTTGCCCTCGGCACACAGATGACTTAGAGCCGATACAGTGAGATCAACTAGTTTAAATTTTCACCTCACGAGGCAGAAAACTTACCAGACATTAGGCCACACAGCGAGCTACCTGCTGAGCAAACCACCTCCAATGACTTTAAGCTCAATAGATCGCCTTGCAGAGGGTACAAACTACTCGTTTATTTTTGATCTGCCTAAAATATACCCACACTTTACATCCTTTTGGTCTAAAACGTTTACCGACCGCCTCTGCACTTTCTTCCATTTCCGCCATGATTGTTTTTTTTTTTTGCTTATAGCGCATATTTTCTGTGCAATTACCATGAATTAATTCCGTTTAACTTCCACAAGAGGTGTCCCACTTGTAATTAAGATATTTTTCTATTCTCACTGCATTTTAATATAGCCTATAAAAACTGAATTTTAATATAAAAATATCAATGATTAATCGAAAATCGATCGTTAATTCTCCCGATGATCGATGAAGACAGTTTAATCGAATGCCCATCCCTAGAGGCGATGGAGTCATTTAGCGACTTGTAACTACTTTTTGGGACAGCCAATCGCTGCTCTCCGTGCTGAGGAGTCGCTGGAAGAGAAAGACGGCGGGCGAATGGATGAGGGTTGAAATATTAAAGTGGCGCAGGAAGAGGAGAAGCCACATCCTGTTGTTTTAGTCTGTAGTTATCGTCCATTTACCATCGGTGTGAGCTGCTCAATATATCGTGATATTGATGTGAGGCCGAATCGCTCAGCCCTACTACAGATCTGCTCCAGATGTTTTTTTAAAGTTAAATCAGATCAGAATTTTTACAGATTGTCGGACATTTAAAGCTTTTCTGTGTAGATTTCTGCTGACTTGTTGGTTTGGTCTCTTCCTCGCAGACGATCAGCCTCACCTCAGCAGGAAACGACTCAATCTGTTCAGCTCCATTCTGCTGCAGAGTAGGGGCGTGCCGATTCACCATAAATGGATTAATTGTGATGTGAAACGTGCAAAACCGATAGCGATTCAAAAGTGTTGAAAAATCTTTTATTTTTCATAATTAAAAGAGGAAAAACATAAGTCGGACGTTCCGCACGGACATTTCTAGGGGACGGACCGGCGGAAACATCATGGCTGCAGCGTGAAATTTACAAAATACATCAAATATTTTGCCCTTTAGATGTGAAAGAAGCGTCTCTGTTGTTGTTTATCATGTTAGCAGCAGCATGTTCCACCTTATCGGTGCTACCCGCGGCGTCCTCCCCGAGCTGCAGCTCATGTTTACCAGACGTCAGCCCAAGTGGAGCTTTAAGTCTGAAACAGGAAGGAAATGTCCTTCATTCCATCCCATAATATGTGGTGGAGAGCAGCGTACTCATAGCTGGTAGATTAGTTTCTGTGTATGACAGGTGGCAAACATCCCATTGGTCAATCTGACACAGAAACGATGAAAACGCTGCAAAGTTACGAGTTCTGGATTAAATAGACAGCAAAAAAACAAAGACTGGAGTAAAAACTTTAAGTGTTTTTGGGAGAATGCTGCTTTTTATTTTATTTTTGTTACTTTGAATAGAAAAATATTTATTTTTTCAGAATATATTTCATATTTCTGTGTAATTTTTGTCCTGTATAAAAAAGGAGCTATTATTGTTACAGGTTTATTTTCTAATATAGAAGATTAATTATTTCTATTTAGATTTTAAAGTCATTTCTGTGCTGGTTGACTTATAAAAGCTGATCTGAAGTTTATTTAATTTTTCTTTTTAACCACATAGAGCAGGAATTCTTTAAATGTGTTCAAATCAAAAGTTTTCTTTAAGTAAACAGAAAATGATTTATGTATTTAAGGACTGGACCAAGTTTCCTTTTTTATAGAAATCAAAATAGTCACCCTATATTATATTTCAACTGCCAACACGCGTTTCCTTTAGCTTTCATTGAAAATATGACCTTGATATGATTATGAAACATATTTTGGACATGTGTTGGTTTGATTTGTGGTTTAACATGAAGAAAAGACAGTTTGGATGCTTCAATTAATGGTAACTGGATGGATTTGAGATGAGAAAGTAGCCATGGAAGGAATGAAGAAAAATATGCAACAATATGTGAGGTTGTGCTCAGGGGGTTCTGTAGAACTTGACTTCATCAGAACCACGATTGTCTCCTGTTAGTCAATGTTGCCTCTATAATGAACCTGAGCGGATCAACAATAACAGGAGGACCGAGTCCGGTTAGCTGAAAACACCAGAGCAGGTCCTCTTCATCCCCAATGGACCCGGTCCAGTCTGAGGTTCTGATTCTAACAGAATTACACCCCCGCCTCTCTGAACCACTGAAGCACACAGCAACCATGCAGCGGTGCTGCTCCTCACAGCGGGTCGGCACCAACAGAACCGCCATCTGTACTGGGTTTCTCTCTGTGGTTCTGATTCTCTGAAGGAGATGAAGTCTGAAATCCGTTCATATTACAACCACAGAGTTCAACAGGGTTCCTTCAGGTTCTGGAGTCAGATCTGGATCAGCATGGAAACAACATGAGGCTATTTAAAGACTTAAAACTCAATCCTGTCCAAATGTTGAATCCATCCTTATTTACACTATTTCGCACCTTTTACCACCATGTTTCCTTCCACTAAATTTACTATTAATGTGCTTGGATACAAAAGATTCTGTCTGTCTGTTCTTTCTTTCTTTTTTTTTCTTTCTCTCTCTCTTTGTTTCTCTTTCTCTCGTTCTCGCTATTTCTTTTGTCCTTTCGTTCTCTATCTTTTTTCTCTCTTTTCTTTTGTTCTCTCGTCCTTTCTCTTTCTTTCTTTCTTTCTCCCTCTTTCTGTTTCTTTTTTCTTTTTCTTTGTTTCTCTCTCTCGTTCTCTCTTTCTTTTGTCCTTTCGTTCTGTTTATCTTTTTCTCTTACTGTCTTTCTTTCTTTATATTTATTTATTTATTTCTCTCTTTTATTTAGTTCTCTTGTCCTTTATCTCTTTCTTTCTTTCGTTTTCTCGTTCTTTCTTTCTTTTGTCCTCTTTCTTTCTAGAGGTTGAAAATGAATATTTATGCCAACAAACGTAGAAAACATGTTGATGCTTATTTATCTGAAGTCCTTTCTAAAATGGAGACGCTGAAGGCGCCCTGAGGGTTGATGATGCAAAGTGAGTTTAAAAATACCGTCATTAGAGCCGAAGTAGCAGAAGAACCCGGACCGACCCGGCGCTGACGAGGTCGGGCCGAGCCGCCGGCTCATTATCAATCACAACTAAAAAACGGACATTCCCAACATGTTGGAGCTGATTATCCAGATTATTTTCTGCAGCGCTGATGGGATCTGAATGGGAGAACCTCCTCAGAACCGGTCCGATGACTCAACAAGCTGCATGAGAAAAGCTTAGACTTGGGCCTCAAATCTATGTTGCAGTATAATCTGAAGCATGTGTGGTAACGGTATTTATTGTGACATATTCTTTCCTTCTGTTTATATGTCAAAATGACATTCTCACATTCCTGATACAAAGCAGCAGAACAGCAACTTTATAAAAAGTATAGAATACTATTTTACATTTATTGTTCAAAATGCACTTAAAAAATATTCAATTCTTTTTCCAAAAAAATGCAACATGAACATTCTTATAACAAATGAAGATGAAGATATTTTAAATTAAATAAAAGTTCAAAATAGTTTAACCTGAAGAGCAAAATGTAACAAGAGAAATAACATTTCTTTCTGCTTTCCTGATGACTTATTTATACATTTAATTTCGCACAAAAATAAAGTAAATTAAAATAAATTTCAATTTTGAATTAAAAACGCGTCGAGTTCAACATGTTTATTTTCCCTAACTTGTTATATGTAGTGTAAATATGAACACTGAACATCCGTTTTTACCCTCCTTGGATACCTGAGTATGTAGGCACAGCTTGATGACATCATCAAAATGTGCAATCGCAGTACGGCGGTACCATCAAAATCTCTACCGATGGCTGAATTTAGACTTAGACTTCAGAGCCGACTCGACCCAAACCATGAGGAGCTGATTGGGTTTCAGTAACAAACTGTGTTTTCGTCGAATGAGCAGTTTAACGGAACCGCTGGTTCTGTTTGACCTCACTGATACAGGCAGGTACTGACCGGGTTTTACCGAGCCCAGCTTCTGAAACGGTAAAAGGCAATGATTAGAGGGTCCATTCAGGCCACCAGAGGCCCGAAAGGCTGATTCTGGTTCTTATTGTCTTTCTAAGGACCAAGAGTCTCATTTAGAAAAATTTACGTAGAATCCTTACGAAAACCGTACTTAAGATCAGCAAAAGAAATATTACGCTTTCAGATCTCAGTTCTCTCCATAAATCCTACACACCCGCTTTCTGCCATAAACGGTCGATGCAAAGTGCCTGGTAAATATTCTGCATAGACTTAAACCGGCAACCGAGAGGCGGAGAAAACGCCATTCCACTGAGACTGAAATCGTTTGTGTGTAATGTAGAGGAATAAGGTTTTATTTCAATCAATCGACGTTTGTCTATATAGAGTTTTACTCAACCAAAAGGCGACCAAAGTGTTTCACATTGGAAGACATAAATATAAGCTAGTAATAAGAAAATGTGTAACAAAACGACAAGAGTTAAAAGATTAAAATTAAAAAATAAATGCAGCAGCACAAGTGATAAAACAAATAACAATAAATATTAAGTTTGAACTATATGATTACTTCTTGTAGCAACAATAAGTAAGTAAGCAAATAAAAACAGAATTACAGCAGAACATAAGGTTTTTTTTTTTCTATAAATCCCAAACTTGGCGTAGAAAGTGACTCGCGTACAGCGGCGGATCTATGGGATCAGAACAGTATCACCTTGAAATGAAACTGAAAATATATTGGCATTGAAAAATATTATTGTAACTGAAAATATTAGTTTTGAATTTGAAATAAATCTTGTGAACATTTTTGTATAGAAAGTGATTTTTTTTTTCTATGAAACTAATGTAAATGCATTGAAATAAATAACTCAAGTTTTCAAACTTTTATTTTTTTTATGATGCCAATCATTTTTTCAATGCCATCTTTTTTTCAGCTTCATTCAGGTGATCCTGTTTTGACGCTTGTGTGTGCACGCGCATGAGGGGCGGGGCTTCAGCCCCCCGTGTTTGCATGAAGGAGGCAGGAGGGAAACTCCGACTGTCCGAGGCGAGACGCCCCTGATCAATAAAACCAATACACACACATACATATATACACATATATATATATATATATATATACATACATACATACATACAAGGTCAGTGGAATATACTTGACATGTCAAGTACTTTTTGCCACAGTTGCATGTAGAGGCAGCGATTCCATTTATACTAGTACCACTTCAGGGTGCGCCTTGTTAGAGCGCGTGACGTAATGATGCACGTACCTACCTGTGTATGCGTGTTCAGCTTTAAAGGTTCAGCAAAGAAAATATAATGTGACCAAATTACCATGCGCCATGAGAAAAAGGAACTTCACACTCCTAATACAATACCATTTCATTTACATAGGACTTTCAATAATATAATTTTTTTATAAATTTTTTATCGTAATATAGTTTTTATGTGTCATTTGTCTGTTTGTTTGTTTTTATATAGTTTTATATTGTGTCCTTTTCTGTGTTGATGCCGCACTTTAAGCTTCTTGCACTTTTTTTTTTTTATGTGGTTTTACTGCAAATGGCTAATAAAATGAATCAATTCAATTCAGTTTATTTATATAGTGCCGATTCACAACAGATGTCATCTCAAGGCTCTTAACAAGAAGTCATTTCAATACATTTATACAAACGTTCCAATCAGTTAAAAAGTTTCCTATTTAAGGAATCCCAGCAGATTGCGTCAGTCATTGGCGTGAGGTTGGGCCCCGTTGATGCAGACTTTCCAACCACAGCAATCCTTCAGCAATCCCTCATACTGAGCAAGCATGTAGCGACGGTGGAGAGGAAAAACTCCCCTTTAACAGGAAGAAACCTCCAACAAAACCAGGCTCAGTAGGAGCGGCCATCTGCCACGACCGTCTGGGGGTTTGAGAAGACAGAGCAGAAACACAGAAGGAACCGAAGATCTGATATAAGAGAACTTTCTATGTTACAGAAAGTAAAAAGTTGATAACAGGACACAGTGGATGTTCAGTTACTGGGAGCATCATCCCAGTCGATGCACCCCGTCCAACAGGGCATTGCAGCCAAGCAGGATACCAGACCAGGTATATCTTCTATGGAGAGAAAAACACTGAGAGAAAACAAAGTTAACAGTCGAAATAACAGAATGTACTGTAATACAACTGGAGAGTCGTAGGAGAAAAGGAAGTAGCAGAGTGAAGAACATTGGTAAGTCTGTCCTCCAGCAGTCTAAGCCTATAGCAGCATAACTACAGAGATAGCTCAGGATGACCTAAGCCACTCTAACTATAAGCTTTATCAAAAAGGAAAGTTTTAAGCCTGGCCTTAAAAGTAAACAGAGTGTCTGCCTCACGGACTAAAGCTGGGAGCTGGTTCCACAGGAGAGGAGCCTGAGAACTAAAAGATCTGCCTCCCATTCTACTTTTAGAGATCCTAGGAACTACAAGTAAACCTGCAGTCTGAGAGCAAAGGGCTCTGTTAGGAACATATGGACCAATCAGATCTCTGATGTATGATGGAGCTGATTATTATGGGCTTTATATGGAAGAAGAAGGATCTTAGATTCTATTCTGGATTTAACAGGGAGCCAATGAAGGGAAGCTAAAACAGGAGAAATGTGATCTCTCTTTTTAATATTCATCAGAACTCTTGCTGCCGCATTTTGGATCAACTGAAGGCTTTTAATGGCATTTTGTGGACTTCCTGATAGTAAAGAATTACAGTAGTCCAGCCTTGAGGTAACAAATGCATGGACTAGTTTCTCAGCATCACTCCTGGACAGGATGTTTCTAATTTTAGCAATATTCCGGAGGTGAAAGAAAGAAATCCTAGAAACCTGTTTAATATGGGATTTAAATGTCAAGTCTCGGTCAAAAATAATGCAGAGGTTCTTTACGTTATTACTGGGGGCCAATTTAATGCCATCCAGATGAAGTGATTGACAAGTCTATGACAATCTATGACAAGTACAGTCAGCCACAGTGCTGTACAGTAGGAATAAATGTAGAAATATAAATAAAAATGAGAATGTGTATATATACCTACACATACATACAGATACGTGAGAGTATGTCCAATTTTACGTAACTATTTCTTGAATTCATAGCTGACGGCTGTGGGGTGGCAGCAGGGGTGGCACCTTCTGCCCCCCCCCGTAGATCCGCCCATGCTCTCCTAGTTTAGTGCGAAATCGAGCTTTATAAATGAGTGGCAGTTTTCGGTGAATCGTGTCTCTGACGACTTTCTTCTTCTTCTCCTCCTCCAGCTCAGCCTCCAGGACTGCTGGCTGCACAAGGCCAACGGCGGCATGGTCCTCGTCACCTTCTTCGTGTGCCGCATCGCCCTCTTCCCCTTCATGTACTGGATGTACGGCCGCCACTACGGCATCCCGCTCTACAGCGTGCCCTTCCAGCTGCCGCTCGCCACCAACCTGGGCAACTCGTGCATCCTGGCGCCGCAGGTCTACTGGTTCGTGCTGCTTTGCAGGAAGGGCTACCGGCTGTACCGGCGGAGCCGCGAGCCGCCGCCGCCTCCCCTGGCCACCGCCGCCGACGGCTCCAAGGAGGATTGATGTCCGGTTGGTTTCACGCTCCATCAGGCTGCACACTCGGCTACTAACTCAACCCCATTATCGTACTGTCGCACACCAGGACTGCCTGCTCTCTCCACTGCTCCCATTCACTCTTGATTTTCTCTGTAACAACAAAGGTGTTGCCTAAAAGAAGGACCTCTCACTCTGTTTTGATTTTTTTTTTTTTTTTTTTACACTCTTCCACCTGAGGGGGAGCTTAAGGCGGAGCGAACGGAGAGACACTGCTGCTGTTTTCACAGCTGCTGCCGATCGGAGCGAGGTCCTCACAGGTTCGGGTTTAAATTCATGGTTTTTATCGCAGCTCAGATGCCGCCTCATTCAAACAGCCACAAATCTGTTACAAAATCTGAATCGATATTCCAGTTATATCTTTTTCTTTATTTTATTGGGGAGATTAAACATTTCTAAAATTTCAGGCTGGCAGAAGCTTCAAGGGCTTATTTTTGGTGAAACTGATCGGCTGATCCAGGAGCAGTTCTCAAGTTCTGTTTTATATTTTATTTACTGCTGTGTGATTTTTCTAATGTGAATTTCCTTTTTCTCATCGCACAATCTCAGTTCAGCTCACACTGGAGCATCCTCGATGAAAGTGAGAGCCGGTGTTGGTCAGCTTGGCGGAGATGAGATGTTGGGGATGTGATAATAGCTCAGGTTCTGGTCCAGTAAGGAGTAGTTCTAGTTTCTCAGTGGCACAAACTTTGGATGGACTCGGTGTGTGGAAACCGACTTTGGCAATAGAGAGAAGCTCTTCAGCATGGGGTCATCACAAAACTATTGACAGCTTCATTTTTATTTACTTTCTTCCCTTTTTCTTTTTTCATTGTTTTCTTTTAATTTTTTTCCGTATTTATTTTTCCCTTTATCATTGTTTACTTTTCTTTTTTTTTCCTTATTTATTTTTCCCTTTTCATTGTTTTCTTTTTGTTTTTTCCTTTATTTTTTCATTTTTAATTTGTTTTCTTTTCATTTTTTGATAAGAAAACAAAATAAAGAAAAGCTTTATTTTTACATTTACACATTACATTTTTAGTTTATTTTTCCCTTTTGTTCAAACATCCACATTAAAACCAAGAAGGCATAAAATTGAAATATTCAAAACAACCAATCACGCGTACGGATAGACATGCCTGAAGTACCAAACAGCAACGACTGTATATGAGGATTTTAAATATTTAAATCATGTTTTATTTAGGTTGAAAAAGTTTTTTTTTTTTTGCTGAAACTGAAGCTGCTGTAGACGTTAGTCAGAGAGGACCATTCCCAGATAATCTGATATTTATCTGAAAGGCATTTTTGAAAGATAATAATCTTATTGCTTAGCTTTAGTTCTTTGTCTATATCATAAAAATGTGTGTAGAAAGATATTTCAGATCTAGGGTTCGACCACGCCCTCTGCTCACGAGTTCTTTGTGTGTGCTTTTTTTTTTTTGTCGTCGTGTAACTTCTCTATGCAACCCAGACTACGGTGCAGCACAGCGTGCGGCGCCGCAGGCCGGGCATAACGAAGTGACCCTCTTATCGCCCTAAATCATTGAAAACGTCCCCGTCTGTTTCCACTCGCTGCTCGCATTTAAGGCTGGGGTCCAGAACTGCTGGAAGGACTCGGACTATAAACTGTTTTTATCTTCAGCGCCATGAAGCTGTGTGGATGATGGGGCGGAGATCCAGGGAGCATTATTACAGTCTCAGCCCTTCTGGTTCTAGACCGGAGCGCCGGGTCGGTACGCAAGAACCCGGACCGACCCAGCACTCCGGTCTGTCGTGGTGAAGAAACAGCTGAGCGCTTGTTTACCGCTCCGTCTGGGTTATGAGACGCGGATCGTGATCATCATCCAGGAGTTGAGCCTCCGCTCCTCCCCACCGAGGGGGAACCCTCCGGGCGTAGAGCCTCCGCTCCTCCCCACCGAGGGGGAACCCTCCGGGCGTAGAGCCTCTGCTCCTCCCCACCGAGGGGGAACCCTCCGGGCGTAGAGCCTCCGCTCCTCCCCACCGAGGGGGAACCCTCCGGGCGTAGAGCCTCCGCTCCTCCTCACCGAGGGGAACCATCCGGGCCTACCTCTGGGCTCGTCCCTCTGGGAGGACACCTGGAACTCCTTGGGATAAAACGGAGCAGTCTCCGGGTCCACCCAGGTTTCCCTCCTGCTCCTGGTACCTCTGTGACCCAGCTTTAGAGGATCAGGAAGAATTCTAACCTTCATCCACGACCATCTCAGCTTGGTTCTGGACTGGTTCGGTTCTGATCCGGATGTGTGAAGCAAGCTTAATTTGTCCCGACGATCCGGCGCCGTCATTCCTGATTTATCCAGCCTTTCTAACACTAACCGCAGTGGCTTGACATAAGCTAGCAGAACAACGAACTAAGCTTCTGAATCCAACTTGGTGTCTGGATTAAGACAATACATACTGAAACGTTTCGGATCAACCTGTACATCGGACCATTGGAGCCCGGGTAAATACGACCCGTATTCTGACCCGTAGAATCATTAGAACCGGTCTGTCCCCCGATGGAGTCTTTGACATCAGTCAGTCTGGAAAGGTTTCTGGAATCATCTCCATGATCCCAGAATCACTCCTCAACGTCTCACCCAGGAGGTCCAGAAGAACCTCAGTTAGGGTCGGAGGTCGAGATTCAACAATCGGAAAGAGAGACAGAACGACCAGAACCACTGCAGACCCAGAAGATCCGCAAAGGCCCGGTCTCACATTTACCAGAAAACCTGGTTGATCCTCAGGACTTGTGGGTTAATATGCAACGGTCTGAAGAGGCCGAAGCGGACCTTTTCTGGAAGGTTCTGGTCCCGTTACATCAGGAGTAAAACTAACCCGGCGTTTCCGAACCACAACATCAAACATGGTGGAGGTAGTATGGTGATCTGGGCTGCTTCAGGACCTGAGATCTGCTCTCTGTCAGACCATCAGGACAATGATCCAAAGCTCTCCAGCGACTCCATCACTGATTGGCTCATAAAATTAAAACCCCAGAACCAGAACCTGGTTTTGACCCGGCAGTTCCTGCTGGAAAATCTTCCAATCGGTTCAGCAAAGCAGAGCGGGTCAGAACTCCTCGGTACCGGGTATCACGAACACCTGACGGACCTCGTTGGTTTTCTTCGTCCCGCGTTAAAACTCGTTTGATGATCCGAAATGCGAGAGCGTCTCTGACTTCCAGCTGGCTCTAATTTTCCGTATTCACGCCGCCACGAAGGCACCTTTGATCCAAACTTGGATCCGCGTACCGGAGCGCTGTCGTTTTCCCTCCGAGCGGCGTAGTATCTGGGGTTAGACCCGATAAAGTCCGTCGGCCCGTCTCCCGGTCCCTGTTTTCAGGTCGTTCCTGTTCGTTAGGACCCGGTATATCAGCGTTCTCGTCCGCCGGATCCGGTTTGGTTAGTGGGGGCCGAGCGCGAGTCCTCTGCTGCCATCTGCTGGCCGGACCGATCGCCACTCATCCTCTCAGTTCCACCACATTAGTTGCAGCTGAAGAACAGGAGTATATCGTTGCTTTTTGTGAGTAGATATTTCCTGAGGGTTTAAACTTAATAAACCAGAAACCTCAAAACTTGTTTATTTTTTTGTTTTACTTTTTAAAACGAATCTTTGCAGAAAGTTCCTGGTTTCTCAGCGGAAACCGGAACCAGTCTTAAGGTCAATAACTCAACCCGTGAACATCTCAGATTTAAAATATCATAAATGTTGCGTTTCTACTTAGGAAATCTTGTTTATTTGTCTGTAAGTTTAATGTATTTGGTGTACATTTCTGAATAAAACGTGTCGTCCTTTTAATCCTGAGCAGGTCTGCTGCTGGTTTTAGAGACGCCACCTGCAGGCTGTGCTGCACATTACAACAGCTGCTCCAGCTTATCAACGATCCGGAAACATTTTAAAGTCCAGGAGTTCTGATCCCAAGGTTGGGAAAAACCAAAAAATATTCCCGTTGGCTAAAGTATAAAAAAACTTTTTCATTTATTTCATTTCATTTACTAGTTATTATATTGTCCACATTTAGCCTTTCAACTAAAGATACTCGACCTGGACTTCAAAACTCTGTCGCTTCATTATTAGCATCTAGCGCTAAAAATACAGATTTCTATTAACGTCTTTTATAAGTTACATTTGTCAATTTTTGGTCAGACGGCACAAAAATTAATCTGGATCTTCTAAATATCATTGGAGGGGATTTAGATATCCCGGCCACTTTATTAGGTACACCTCTTTGGTTGCCCAATCAGCTGGCAGCAGCTCAGTGCATTTAAACATCTGGATGTGGTGAAGACGACCTCCTGAAACTGAGGAAGATCATGAAGAAGAAAAACAAAACGCTCTTTTAAGTGACTCTGAGCGTAGCATTGTTGTTGGTACCAGTTTGGCTGGTCTGTCAGAACCTACTGATCCACTGGGAGTTTATCCCACAACCGTCTCTTATGTTTACGGATCTAGAAAGCAGGAAAAATCTAGTGAGCAGCAGCTGCTGTGTGGATGAAGATGTATTGTTAATGATGATAGAAAGGCTACAAGTGGGTCCAGTAACCCCTCAGTACAACCAAGGTCTGCAGAACTCCATCTCTGAATATGTGGAACATCTGGAACCTTGGAGCAGATGAGCCACACCAGGTTCCCACTTCTGTCAGCTGAACACATTGAAAGTGAGGCTAACATTGACACAGACTCACCAGAACTGGACCAGAAAAAGGTTTGGAAAAGCATTGCCTGGTCCGATGAGTCTGGATTTCAGCTGCAACGTGCAGACGGTCGGGTCAGAACCTGGTGAAAACCTAGTGAAAGCACGGATCCGTCGTTCGTGCCATCCTGCGCGAGGGATTGGTTCTGCTCCATGTCCCAAAGCTCGCAGCCCTGCAAAATGGAAATGTTTCATACACCTAGTTAAATCCATGCACCACAGAATGCAGGTGGTTCTGAAGGGGGGTACTTGATAAAGTGGCCATTTATGCCTGGTTTCCACTGAGCGGTACCAGCTAGGTTCGGTGTGATTCGGTACGCTATTTTGTTTCCAATGTAAAAGCGGCCCATAGAGCCGACCCGTATCGCACCATTCCTGGGGCTGTTTAGGACACCGTATAGGGGGGAGCCACTGGTTTCACACAACACCGTCCTTTGATTGGGGGGCACAGAAAAACGCCACTGTTTGCGACAAGCAGGAGACAGGCCTAGTGCGTCACGTTTGTCGCCGTACTAGTACGACGCGACATTAGGCGTTTGGGTTCAACCCCGCCTGCCCAGTTAGTCACTCTCCTGGGTACCCTTGACCATAAAATAGGTTCCGAACCGTGCAGCTCAGTGGAAAACGAGTCATTAGTTTATCCTAAACTAAGATTTCTACATTGACTTTATGCTCCGTCGTTACAAAGTCGATGCAAAGTTGACCAAGAAGTCGTTTCTGCCCACGTTTAGAGCCAGAGTTAGCATTGCGAGCTAACTTTAGCATCAAAGTAAATTAGGGTTGTTGAAGAACAGAACTTCATATCAGATCTGAAATCCCCCTCCCCCAAAAAATGTTTGTTTATTAACTAAAATCTTCTTACAGGAATGGGAATCTAACATTCAACTAAAAATGTTAGCATGCTAATCTTTTTTAGCACTTTAGCACTTCCAACAACACTTTGACCTCTACTAGCTGCTGGCCTAGAGGAAGGCTTACATATTGTTTGGGGGGTAATAAACTGCAGTCAAAGAGCGAATATTAATAAAATACATTCCTAATTAGTTAACATTATTAGCAGATGCTAATTTCCAGAAATGCTGAGTCACTTTATGCTCAAAGCTAGCATGTCGGGTTAGCTAGCTGAGACTTCCATTCTACCCATTTAAAAAACGCATTTTTTTCTGACAAAGTAAAAATGGAAATGATTTATTAACTCCACCAACTTTACTTCAGAGACGACTAAACAAGAAAAAATGGGGACTTAAATAGACCCAAAAAACAGATTTGTTACTAGGGTTGTTGTCTTTTCTAACAAAGAAAACAGCTAATCCACTTAACAATAGGACTTTCCTTAGAAATGATTTGTAAATGTATAAATCCAATGAATAGCCAGACTGGGAACAGTTTATTAACCACCAATAAGCATTTTTATGGCCCTTTTCATGCATTTAGGCAGAATTACTGTTTTGAAACTGGACTTATTCTTCTCCTTTTTAATTAATGCACCATAACTGGTTAAAAATGGTTTATAAAGTCATTATAGGTCAAAAAATATCATATACTATTTATGAGACATTAACAAAGGTAGTCTTGTCGTAAAAGCCTCTTCAGACCCCCAACACAGAAAATAAACGAATCAAACATTATAAACTAATTTCAAGAATCTGCATCTAGTGTAGAATATTCTAATCCAGATTTCACAGGCTTATTGTCGTAGACTTTTAAAGTAGAGCTGATCTCCACACGGTCCGCTACTGTGCAGAAAAATAAAAGCAGACCTTAGGAAGGTGTTTTGTGTTGCAGATATCCAGAATATTATTAAAAACGAAACATGGTAAAAGTTGGTGTTACGTATAGAGTGTGTCATTATGCACTGTAATTTTACTACAGGGTACAGAAGCTGGACGCTGTTGGTCAGAACATTGCAGCTCATTATTTAGATTTTTTGACCCACTGAGGCCACCAGAGGGCAGCAGATCCTCCGTTGGTCCCTCAGCTGGAATATCTGATCAGGTTCTGGATGATTCCAGCCAATCAGCTTCATTTCTAAAATCCAAACTCTTCCTGTTGTTCAGTTTTTTTTTAGGTTTTTTTGCTGGTTTGTTGACCAGAGCCGGGCCAAGGCTGGAAGGGGCCTCTTTCATTTTGTGCCCCCCCTCCCCGCTCATCCAGCATGTCACCACTAGAGGTCAGCACTGACTCTTGTTCATGTTGCATTTTTAGCCTTTAGTTTTCATTCAATCACCTCCACTTGGAGGAAAATGTTACATAAATTGAAGACGAAGTTTGCTCTTCAGATATTTATCTTTTCAATAAAAATCCACCCAAATTAAATTAAGTAGTTTATGTATTTGCAAACAGCTACCATATTTATCTAGCTACAAAGATGTCCTTCACCTGTTGTTATTATCACAGTTTTTACATTTATCAGTAAGTTTAAATCCGAATTAAAGTGGTTTGTTAATCGTTGACAGGACAACTGATCGTCCCGTCAGGAAACGTTAAATAGAAATGAGCAACAATAAAACCCAAGTAAAGAAAAGCCCGGTCCAGGGGTTCTGTTAAGCTGGACCGGATTGTCCAGTAAGAACTTTTTCCCCCTTCTCCCCTTTTCCTGAAAAAAAAAAACAATAAAAAAAAAATCCAGTTTTACCACAAATATTCTGCATGTGGCTAAATAGGAAATAAATATCAGAACAATAATAATAATAATAACCGTTACTGGGGCTGAATTTGATCTGTTGACAGTGAACCAAACTTGGTCTCCGGTGCCTTGTAAAAAAAAAAAAAAAAAATCTATTTGTGATATATCTACGAAACTGAGTTTAAAGAGCTAAGTTGGCAGGCTGTGTTTACAGGTTGTGGTTGTGTTTATTTAATTACTTCCATGTTGTTCACAGAAATGAGGCCCATTAAAGTCAACGGGGTTCAGTTTCTAACTCCTGGAATCTGAAAACATTTTTATTTTTTGTCTTCTACTTTGTAGCATTTTTTTTAAATTCATCATTCAGAAAGTCTATTTATGTTTGAGGTTTAAACTTTGGTTTCATTCGGGCTTGAACTTGTTTGCTGTGTCTCTTGTTGCTTTTAGTGCAGAGGTGTCCAAAGTGTGGCCGGCGGGCCGTTCGTGGTCCCTCAGAAATAATTTCAGGACCGGTGCCAAGTTCTCTTTTTTTTTTCTCGCGGAGTAACGAGATTTTAACTGAAGGAGGTGCAACACCAAATATCCCACTTCTACTTTGGTTCCATTTGATCTCAGAAAATCTGATCTCAAACATCCAGCGGTATTTTACTGGAAAAAAATAAAACAATCAACCCCAAAAGTGTTTAATTCGGATGTTTAGTTCATGTTTTTGGCTCAATGGAGGACGTTAGTCCCGCAGGGCGGACGGTTTGGACACCTCTGCTTTAGTGAATGTGTTCGTTGTTGACGTTTGGAGTTCAGGCGTGGCTCTGCTGTCCATATCACTCCCCCCCGCCTGACCGAGTTAAACGCAGCGCCCTCACAACCTTCAACACTTCCTGCCCCACTTATTTTTGATAACACTCTAATTTTTCATACATATAAAAAATAGAAATCTATCTCAGATTTAACGCATCTGTCCTTTTTTTGTAGCGTGACTTTTTTGAGGAAACTTTTCCTACCTGAAATGTGACTCAGCTGTTTTCTGAGATGGAGTTGTGTACTGTAGCTTGTGAAATCAGAGCACCCCTTTAAAAATTCAATAAATTTGATTTGATAGACTGTTTGCCGTTGGCTTCGTCTCTGCAGTGCTTCTGTTGTTAAGCTGTAGATTTATAGATGAAGTTCACCACAAACATTAATATGTAGAAGATGCATAAAGGGTTCAGATAAACACCATCATCCGGTACCAGAAACTGTTTAAATGCATTTTAACTGGAGCGATTTTCAGATTCACGTATCGTCTTCATGTCGATTCGAGTGTTTAGGAACTTTTTACAGTCCGTCACTCAGTTTCCCTGGGGCTGAAATACAACGTGACACAAAGTCCTGTTTCACTCAAGATGGGAAAGACAGGAGAGCACACCACTGAACGGAGGGAGGGAGGCAGGATACAAGGTAGGAAAGAAGGAAGGAATTGAGGTGGAATGCAAGGAAGAATGGAAGGAAAGAAGGAAGGAGTTGAGGTAGAATACAAGGAAGGAAGGAACTGAGGTTTAGTACAAGGAAGAAAGGAAGGATGCAAGGAATTGAAGTAGAATACAAGGAAGGTGGAAGGAAGGAATTGAGGAAGAATACAAGGAAGGAAGGAAGGAAGGAATTGAGGTGGAACACAAGGAAGGAAGGAAGGAAGGAATTGAGGTAGAATACAAGGAAGGAAAACCAGAGAGGAAAGGCAGAAAGAAAGTAGATGGGAGGAGGAACTCGACATTTAGACTGGAAGACAAACGTCTTCATCAAATTGCTGATTTTTCCAGCCTGCGAAGGAAACCTGGAGAAACGATCAAAGTTAGATGTGAGGAGATGTTAGAGACCAGGAGCCGCCCTGCTGAGCAAAACCAGGTCAGAAAAAGTTATCAGGATTCCTTAATCTGGTTTTTTTCCCCTCTTGAATCAAAATAGACGTTTTCCTTCCAAATTAAATCTGCTGCCATTTTCAGGTAATTCTCTGCTCTGAAGGCCCAGAGTGAAGCTGATACCCCGCCCCCACCACCACCAGGTCAAATGGCAGCTGAGGGAGACGCAAACATCTGAATAATCCCGGCTCCACCTCCCCTCTTTCATCTCCTCCCGCCCCCTTTATGTCCCAAAATACAGGAGCGACCCTGCAGCTCAGCAGCCACACGGCAGGGGGGCGGGGGGCGACCACCAAGGTGCTGCTGCTGCATCTAGAAGCCGATCCGTCTCCCAACGACATGCCGAGCGCTCTGACCTGAACGTCCACTCTGAGGGACGTTCTCCATGGAGCTAAGCAGACGTCCTCTGAAAGCGCCTGAGAGCTTCACTGGAGGACCAGCAGACAGCTTTCAGTAGTCACCGATTCGTTAGTGGAGGTTCTGGAAGAAGAGAGAAAAACGACGAGGCGTTCTGAAAGTCAGCAGAGAAGCCATGGATGAAGCCCAGGAGGAGGTGGGGAGTCGGGCTCTCGTGGCGTTCAGGGCCACGCTGGACGCCGCCGTGAGGGAGGTTCACGTGGACGTGAGCGCCTTCAAGCAGCGCGTGGAGCGGCGGGTGGACGAGCTGTGGGGGTCCAACCGGACCCTGGCCGAGGCCGTGACCCTGCTGCAGGAGGAGAACCTGAGGCTCGGGGCCCGGCTGGAGACCCTGAGCCGCACGGTGGAGCGTCTGGGCGGGGCGAAGAGGAGGAACGAGGAGGAGAGCGCGGAAAACGGCCAAACCGAGGAGACGGGGCTTCCCAACTGGGCTGGATCAGAACCCGTCTGGTGTGTTTCTGGACCGGGCAGCACCGCCGCTCCTCCTCCATGGAGACTGAAGAGACACGCAGACACTAACGTGAGTATCCTTCCTGCTGCCTGAAACCGTTCGGGTAGCTGCAGAACCGAGCGGTACCGAGGTCTCCTTCAGCAGTTCTCCAGCCTTCCTGAAACCATCCTTGGACTCCGGCTGCTTTCGACTGATGTACAGCCCGGTTCTCGTTCCTGATTATAACAGCAGGTTGTCAAAAACGAAGGACAAGTTTAGGACCAAACACGTTTCTACAGCAGATGAGCATCATCTGGAAGGCCTGATCAGTTTTCCTCTTACTCTACTTGTATGGGCTGCTGTGTGTAAAGTTACACAGTCAGAAATACCAGCAATAATTTGCCTTATTTACTGTCATATAAGAAAGAAACTGGCCGTTCATTTTTCAAAGTTATATTTTCACCATAGGGTTAATAAGTTTCAAAATATTTAATTAGCATGATATTTAGTTTGCTAACTAAATATTTTTCTCTAAACTTAATTTTAGCTTGGAGTTAAATATCGATTTTGGAGAAATATATAAAGTTACAAAGCTAGATATTTAATTTTAAGCTAAATATTTACTTGGCAAGTTAAGTATATATTGTATACAAATATTTAGCTAAATAAATGTTTGCTTAGCAAGCTAAATATTTAGGGAGCAACAGTTTGAAGCAAAATATTTACTTAGTAAGCTAAATATTTAGCCAATTAAGTAAATATTTAGTTTTAAACCAAATATTTAGTTAGAAAGTTAAATGTTTAGTTTGTAGTTAAATATTTAGTTATCCATTTAGTTATCGATTAAAATATTTAGTTTACAGCTAAATATTCAGCAAGTGGACTAACTGTTTAGTTAGCAAGCTTATTTCGTAGGTTTGAAGCTAAATGTTTTTCGTTAGCTTGTTAGCAAGTTATTTGTTAGGAAGCTTAGTCAGCAAATTTGAAGGTAAATATTAAGTTGGCTAGCTAGATATTGTTAGTGAACTAAATATTTAGTTAGCTAGCTAAATATTTAGCAAGCTAAATGTTTAGTTAGCAAGCTTATTTCGTAAATTTGAAGCTAAATGTTTTTGTTGGCTAGCTAAATATTTAGTTTACTTACTAAATATTTAAACTAAATATTTAGGTAGAAAGCTAAATGTTTGAAGTTAAACAATTAGTAATCTACCTCTTTAGTTATCAATTTAAATATTTAGTTTACAGCTAAATGTTTAATTAGCTAACTAAATATTTAGTTAGCTCGCTAAATATTTAGCCAGCTAAATGTTTAGTTAGCAAGTTTATTTCGTAAGTTTGAAGCTAAATGTTTTTCGTTAGCTAGCTAAATATTTATCTTACGGTTAGTAAGCTAATTGTTTTTTTAGGAAGCGTAGTCAGCAAATTTGAAGGTAAATATTTAGTTAGCTAGCTAAATATTTTGTTAGTGAACAAAATATTTAGTTTTAAAATAAATCTTTATTTAGCAAGCTAAATGTTTAGTTAGCAAGCTTGGTTATCAATTTTGAAGCTACATGTTCAGTTAGCTAGCTAAATATTTAGCTTACTAACTACTTAGTTTTAAACTAGCTTTAAACAAAATTTTTAGTTAGCAATGCTAATTAAATATTGATAAACTGACATTTAAAAATAAATACGGTGAAAATATGACTTTGAAAAATGAACCCCTATTTATTTCGCTTATCAAAGGCTAAATAACCGAAATTATTGCTTTCAAATTTTTACTGTTTACCTTTACAAATGGGAACCCATCCACCTCGTCCTGCGCTTCATCCAGGTGGAGGAGAAACTGATCCAGCATCAGTTCTCTGGTTCCTCAGAGATGAAGGATATGGACCCATACGGGTCATAGAGAAGGTGACCCGTCCTGCAGCATACCGCTCTATTCAGTTGGAACCAGATATTTACATACGCTACATATAAAGAGACAGCCTGCCTTTCTGTTCTCGCTGTTACTCAACCAATCAGCGGAAAATGGAGGGATTACAAGATCATCCAAAATCAGATGTTTATTGCAATCCTACTTCTGCATCAAAGTAAATGTTGCTAATGGATGTAAATAGTGGGAGTTCTTTGACTTTATGCATTTAAATATATTTTAAAATGAGATGTTTAGGTATTGGATGTCAGCCAAAGAGTGGCCTAGTCCAAGGTTGTCGGGTTCTGGGCTGAAAACGAGCGACAAAGCAGGAGAAACCTGGAGAACTGCTGATCAGAACCACTTTAGCAGATCAGAAGGGAGGTGAGAGTGAAGAGAAACGTGAGGTTTTTGCTTTAAAAGCTGATTTTTAACATCCATAGGATCAGAAGGTGCAGTTTGCACAAAGCTGGTCCGGGTTCCCGGTCAATGGATCCGAACTGTTCTGACCCTACTGATCAATCAGAGCCAGATTCACTCCGCTGCACTCAGAAACACGTTCATATCTCCATACGCAGATCAGTAGATAGCATAGGGGTCAGCTGCCTTGCCCAGGGGAACATCGACACATGGCAGGAGGGAGCGACCGCTTGTCGACTACTTTACGGCTAATATTGTCTTATTTTCCTTCCTTCAACCCTCGGTCGGGTTCTGAAGCTGTGCAGAACAGCACCATCACCGGGTAGAGTTTAGACCCATCCGAACAGCTTCAGGTCCGACTCCTCAAGCCTCAGACGGGAACAGTTGGAGGAATCCTCCATAGTCTGACCTCCAGGTCACTGCAGACCTCTGGTGCAACCAGAAATATGTCCTGCAGCTCTGACCAGAAGGTTGAGTTGGTTTTAATCTGAATGTAAAAGGCTCTCTGCTCCTCCTGACCCGTTTTTTTTATTTTAAACAGCGGGTCCTCCAAAGGGCACGTGTATTTTTGGGAATGAGCTGCAGCAGCTCTGAACCTTTCCTGCCTTATCTGAGGCACTCATTTCCCTGCAGACCCCCGGGAGGGGTAGAGGCTTCATATTTACGTTAGAAACAACCATAACTGGGAAAAGTCAAGGATTAAATGTTCAAAACGATAAACTCCAGGATTCCTCTAACGTCAGCGCAGCCACCATGTGGCACGGCGAGACGTCACTCCCCTGTATATAAATAGCCCCCCCCACATATCAGTCAGGAATGTCGAGCCAGTCCGGGTCTCAAGTCTGCTGATGGAAAGTTGAAGTGCGTCGCAAACACACACACTTCAGAGAGACGAGCAGCTGTCCTCTGGAAACACACACCCGGCCAACATTCCTGCCTGCTGAAGTCACCTGGTCTTTAATCAGCCCCCCCGTCCCACTGAGTGGCTAAAACCCAAACTGGTTTCAGCAAACGGGAACATCTCAGTCGTTGCCTTTCAAGAAGAACCATCCCCAAGCGGCGCTGAAAGGTCTCCAAACAGTCTCCGGGCCTTTTTTAGGGGGCCTGACTGGAGTTCCCATCATCTGAAAGACCTAATCCCCTTTCCTGAGGTCCACCTTCACCCTGTTTATTGTAAAGTTACCAAGTCAAAAATTAACAGCAATAATTTGGCTTATTTAGCCTGCCATAAGCCTGTTGTTTTTGAAGCTAAATATTTGGTGTTTAAACCTAAATATTTAGTCTGGTGCTAACTATTTAGCTCCAGAATAAATAATTTGTTAGCGAGCTAAATATTCAGCTTGGAGCTGACCTTAGTTAGCTTAACTTAACAAAGCTCTAAGATGAGTTTGGAGCTAAATATTTAATTAGCAAGTTAAATATTTAGGCTGTAGCTAACTATTTAGCTCCAGAATAAATAATTTGTTAGCGAGCTAAATATTTAGCTTGGAGCTGACCTTAGTTAGCTTAACTTAACAAAGCTCTAAGATGAGTTTGGAGCTAAATATTTAATTAGCAAGTTAAATATTTAGGCTGTAGCTAACTATTTAGCTCCAGAATAAATAATTTGTTAGCGAGCTAAATATTTAGCTTGGAGCTAAGCTTAGTTAGCTTAGCTTAACAAAGTTGTAAGCTTAGTTTGGAGATAAACATTTAGCTTAGAGCTTTGAGCTAAATATTTATCGCTTTCTAACTAAATATATTTAGGGTTCATGACCTAAAAACCTGCTGACATGCCAAGCAGGAATTCAGGTGTTGGAGCAACGATGCATCCATGCCTGGTCTGGAAGCTATGGTTCTGTTTGGGTCTGGAAATGAGCTGGAATGTCTCAGCCTCAGCGGTTACTTCTGACAAAAGAGGACACGTCTCCTCAGCTGTTTTTGTTGACATTTAGAAGAATCGCTCTTGATTGGTTTGGATGTAACAGACCAAAGAGTCCCTGTCAGACTGGTTGTTTTAGATGTATGAGGAGTCCCACAGGGGTCTATTCCTGGTCCGCTTGTTCTTGGCTGCACTATACTGCAGTTGTTACGGCTGTTCTGGGCTCAAATCCCAGGCTTTGTGTGTCTAAGCCGCCCTCAGGGTTGGGATGCGCATTGTTGTTTGTCCTGTGATGGATTGGTGACCTGTCCAGGGCGGACCCCGTCTCTCATTCGCTGATTCCTGGAGATAGGCACCAGGCCCAACGCCGCCTCCACCCGACAGGTATAGAAAATGGACGAATACATGGATGCACATGTTCTTTTCCTTTCCACATAGCAATTTTTTGGCGACTGTGCAAATGACTTAAAGAGGCTATATGCAACTTTTTTCCCAAAATAAACGTAACAATAGCCTTTTTGTTTGTGCTTTATTTGTGCGCTGTGAGAGCGAGCAGAAAGGAAGAACAGTCCCGTTTTTTGGCCACATGGGGTCAGTCACGAGTTTAAATTTCAGAAAATTGCATATGGCCCCTTTAAACATTCATCTAAAGAGCTCTCTTGATGCCTTTCCAGGAACTCGGCTTTCTGCGCAGAAACCTTCTAAAAGAACATTTGTTAAACGTGTTGACCCAACTCATGGTCAACATGTGGGAACCAGAGGCACGACAGCAGCACCTCTTCATCATGCATGGCTTTTCATGACTGATGAGTGATTTCCAGAACCTTTGGAGCCTTTTGGGTTTGTGTTGTTGGCATCATGTGGGTCCAGCCAAAAGCAGGGTTGCTTGGTTCTGAGAGGGACCCGATGGGACGTGGAGGTGAGGCTTCGGTTGGAGCTTCAGGAGGATTACACGGCTCAGACAGTCGGACAACACAGATCAGCGCAGCGATAATCTGCCACCCGATGACGGACTGACGCAGGAGCTGTATCGCATGATGGCCGCATCGTTGCATGATGGGAGGAGGGAGAGGGGACGCTTATTATGTCCTCTCGGTCCGAAGTGCTCAGCGTGTCTCCCTGATTTCCAAAGCATCCATTTGGGTCTATATTGGGATGTAAGAAGAGTGCAGCGGAAACTCTTAGAAATCTAAAATAGCTCTCAGTGGGAAGCCGGGTTTGTCGGCCACAGCTGTCGTAGAAGGAGAGGAGGGTGTCTAAACACCCAGAGAACCAGATTTACTGCTAATAATCTAACAGTAGCTTCATCTGTCAGTAGGAAGGGAGGAACGCCGCATCCGGGCTGATCAGATCCAATAATCGGCTCATTGGAAAGGTTGAAGGTTCAATTTCTGACACCCGAAGAAAAAATACACGGATTGAGACGGAAGATTCACCTGCAGCGTGGAAAACTCTGGAATCCTGTGGAGATGTTGATCAATTTGGAAAAATGTTGGTTTTTCTCATCCATCCATCCAATCATCCATCTTTCCATCCATCCGATCATCCATCTTTCCATCCAATCATCCATCCATCCATCTTTCCATCCATCCAATCATCCATCTTTCCATCCATCCATCCATCCAATCATCCATCTTTCCATCATCCATCCATTCATCCATCCAATCATCCTTATTTCCATCCATCCATCCAATCATCCATCCATCCATCCAATCATCCATCTTTCCATCCATCCGATCATCCATCTTTCCATCCAATCATCCATCCATCCATCCAATCATCCATCCATCCATCTTTCCATCCATCCATCCAATCATCCATCTTACCCTCTATCTATCCATCCATCTAATCAATCATCAATCTTTCCATCCATCTTACCCTCTATCTATCCATCCATCCAATCAATCATCAATCTTTCCATCCATCCATCCATCCAATCAATCATCAATCTTTTCATCCATCCAAGGATCCATCCAATCATCCATCTTTCCATCCATCCAATCATCCATCTTTCCATCCAATCATCCATCTTTCCATCATCCATCCATTCATCCATCCAATCATCCTTATTTCCATCCATCCAATCATCCATCCATCCATCCATCTTTCCATCCATCCATCCAATCATCCATCTTTCCATCCATCCGATCATCCATCTTTCCATCCAATCATCCATCCATCCATCCATCCATCCATCTTTCCATCCATCCATCCAATCATCCATCTTACCCTCTATCTATCCATCCATCTAATCAATCATCAATCTTTCCATCCATCTTACCCTCTATCTATCCATCCATCCAATCAATCATCAATCTTTCCATCCATCCATCCATCCAATCAATCATCAATCTTTCCATCCATCCATCCATCCAATCATCCATCCATCCATCCATCCATCTTTCCATCCATCCATCCAATCATCCATCTTTCCATCCATCCGATCATCCATCTTTCCATCCAATCATCCATCCATCCATCCATCCATCCATCTTTCCATCCATCCATCCAATCATCCATCTTACCCTCTATCTATCCATCCATCCAATCAATCATCAATCTTTCCATCCATCCATCCATCCAATCAATCATCAATCTTTTCATCCATCCAAGGATCCATCTTTCCATCCAATCATCCATCTTTCCATCATCCATCCATTCATCCATCTAATCATCCTTATTTCCATCCATCCAATCATCCATCCATCCATCCATCTTTCCATCCATCCATCCAATCATCCATCTTTCCATCATCCATCCAATCATCCATCCATCCATCTTTCCATCCATCCAATCATCCATCCTTCCATCCATCTTACCATCTATCCATCTTACTTTCCATCCATCCATCCAATCAATCATCAATCTTTCCATCCAATCATCCGTCTTTCCATCCATCCATCCATCCATCCATCCATCCATCCATCCATCCAATCATCCGTCTTTCCATCCATCTTTCCATCCATCCATCCAATCATCCATCTTTCCATCCATCCATCCGATCATCCATCATTCCATCCATCCATCCAATCATCCATCCTTCCATCCATCCATCTTTCCATCCATCCAATCATCCATCCTTCCATCCATCCATCTTTCCATCCATCCATACATCCAATCATCCATCTTTCCATCCATCCAATCATCCATCCAATCATCCATCTTTCCATCCATCCATCCAATCATCCATCTTTCCATCCATCCATCCAATCATCCATCTTTCCATCCATCCATCCATCTTTCCATCCATCCATCCATCTTTCCATCCATCCATCCATCTTTCCATCATCCATCCATCCATCATCCATCCAATCATCCATCCATCCATCTTTCCATCCATCCGATCATCCATCCTTCCATCCATCTTACCATCTATCCATCTTACTTTCCATCCATCCAATCAATCAATCATCAATCTTTCCATCCATCCAATCAATCATCAATCTTTCCATCCATCCATCCAATCATCCGTCTTTCCATCCATCCGTCTTTCCATCCATCCAATCATCCGTCTTTCCATCCATCCGTCTTTCCATCCATCCGATCATCCATCATTCCATCCATCCATCCGATCATCCATCATTCCATCCATCCATCTTTCCATCCATCCAATCATCCATCCTTCCATCCATCCATCTTTCCATCCATCCAATCATCCATCCTTCCATCCATCCATCTTTCCATCCATCCATCCATCCAATCATCCATCTTTCCATCCATCCATCCAATCATCCATCTTTCCATCCATCCATCCAATCATCCATCTTTCCATCCATCCATCCATCCATCCATCTTTCCATCCATCCATCCATCCTTCCATCCATCCATCTTTCCATACATCCATCCATCCAATCATCCATCTCTCCATCCATCCATCCAATCATCCATCTTTCCATCCATCCATCCATCCAATCATCCATCTTTCCATCCATCATCCATCCAATCATCCTTATTTCCATCCATCCAATCATCCAACTTTACATCCATCCAATCATCCATCCATCCATCTATCCATCCATCTTACCATCTTTCCATCAATCCATCCAATCATCCATCCATCCAATCATCCATATTTCCATCCAGCCATCCGATCATCCATCCAATCATCCATATTTCCATCCATCCATCCATGCGATCATCCATCTTTCCATCCATCCATTTTATCATCCATCTATCTATCCATTCATCCATCCATCCATTTTATCATCCATCCATCTTTCCATCCATCCATCCATCCATTTTATCATCCATCCATCCAATCATCCATCTTTCCCTCCATCTATCCAATCATCCATCTTTCCATCCATCCATCCATCCAAACATCCATCCAATCATCCATCCATCCATCCAATCATCCATCTTTCCATCCATCCATCCATCCAAACATCCATCCAATCATCCATCCATCCATCCAATCATCCATCTTTCCATTCATCCATCCAATCATCCTTATTTCCATCCATCCATCCAATCACCCATCCATCTATCCATCCATCTAACCATCTTTCCATCAATCCATCCGATCATCCATCCATCCAATCATCCATCTTTCCAATCATCCATCCATCCAATCATCCATATTTCCATCCATCCATCCGATCATCCATCCAATCATCCATATTTCCATCCATCCATCCGATCATCCATCCAATCATCCATATTTCCATCCACCCATCCATGCGATCATCCATCTTTCCATCCATCCATTTTATCATCCATCTATCTTTCCATTCATCCATCCATCCATTTTATCATCCATCCATCTTTCCATCCATCCATCCATCCATCCATTTATCATCCATCCATCATCCATCCATCCAATCATCCATATTTCCCTCCATCCATCCAATCATCCATCTTTCCCTCCATCTATCCAATCATCCATCTTTCCATCCATCCATCTATCCAATCATCCATTCATCCATCCATCTAATCACCCATCCATCCATCCATCTTACCATCTTTTCATCCATCCATCCAATCATCCATCTTTCCATCCATCCATCCAATCATCCATCTTTCCATTCATCCATCCATCCATCCAATCATCCATATTTTTATCCATCCATCTTACTATCCATCCATACATCTATTTTGTCATCCATTCATCTTATCATCCATCCATCAATCTTATCATCCATCCATCTTATCATCCATCCATCCACATATTTTATCATCCATCCATCCATTTTATTATTCATCCATCCATTTTATTATTCATCCATCCATCTTGTCATCCATCCATACATTTTATCATCCATTCATCCACCTTATCATCCATCCATCCATTTTATCATCCATCCATCCATCTTATCATCCATCCATCCATCCATTTTACCATCCATCCATCCAATCATCCATCCATCCATTTTATCATCCATCCATCTTACCATCCATCCATCCACTCATCCATCCATCCAATCATCCATCCATTTTATCATCCATCCATCTAATCACCCATCCATCCATTATCTTGTCATCCATCCATCTTACCATCCATGCATCCATCTTACCATCCATCCATCATCCATCTTTCCATCCATCCATCTTTCCATCCATCCATCCAATCATCCATATTTCCATCCATCCATCCGATCATCCATCATTCCATCCATCCATCCAACATCCATCCTTCCATCCATCCATCTTTCCATCCATCCAATCATCCATCCTTCCATCCATCCATCTTTCCATCCATCCATACATCCAATCATCCATCTTTCCATCCATCCATCCAATCATCCATCCAATCATCCATCTTTCCATCCATCCATCCAATCATCCATCTTTCCATCCATCCATCTTTCCATCCATCCATCCAATCATCCATCTTTCCATCCATCTATCCAATCATTCATCTTTCCATCTTTCCATCCATCCGATCATCCATCTTTCCATCCATCCATCCAATCATCCATCTTTCCATCCATCCATCCATCCAATCATCCATCTTTCCATCCTTCTTACCCTCTATCTATCCATCCATCCAATCAATCATCAATCTTTCCATCCATCCAAAGATCCATCCAATCATCCATCTTTCCATCCATCCATCCATCCATCCATCCAATCATCCATCTTTCCATCATCCATCAATTCATCCATCCAATCATCCTTATTTCCATCCATCCATCCATCCAATCATCCATCCATCCATCCATCCATCTTTCCATCCATCCAATCATCCATCCATCCAATCATCCATCCATCCATCCATCCATCATCCATCCAATCATCTTTCCATCCATCCAATCATCCATCCTTCCATCCATCTTACCATCTATCCATCTTTCTTTCCATCCATCCAATCAATCAATCAATCTTTCCATCCTTCCAATCAATCTTTCCATCCATCCAATCAATCATCAATCTTTCCATCCATCCAATCAATCATCAATCTTTCCATCCATCCATCCAATCATCCATCTTTCCATCCATCCAATCATCCATCTTTCCATCCATCCATCCATCCATCCAATCATCCATCATTCCATCCATCCATCCAATCATCCATCCTTCCATCCATCCATCTTTCCATCCATCCAATCATCCATCCTTCCATCCATCCATCTTTCCATCCATCCATACATCCAATCATCCATCTTTCCATCCATCCATCCAATCATCCATCCAATCATCCATCTTTCCATCCATCCATCCATCCAATCATCCATCTTTCCATCCATCCATCCAATCATCCATCTTTCCATCCATCCATCCAATCATCCATCTTTCCGATCATCCATCCATCCAATCATCCATCCAATCATCCATCTATCCAATCATCCATCTTTCCATCTTTCCATCCATCCGATCATCCATCTTTCCATCCATCCAATCATCCATCTTTCCATCCATCTATCCAATCATCCATCCATCCATCCAATCATCCATCTTTCCATCCATCTTACCCTCTATCTATCCATCCATCCAATCAATCATCAATCTTTCCATCCATCCAAAGATCCATCCAATCATCCATCTTTCCATCCATCCATCCAATCATCCATCTTTCCATCATCCATCAATTCATCCATCCAATCATCCTTATTTCCATCCATCCAATCATCCATCCATCCATCCATCTTTCCATCCATCCAATCATCCATCCATCCAATCATCCATCTTTCCATCATCCATCCATCCATCCATCCATCATCCATCCAATCATCTTTCCATCCATCCTTCCATCCATCTTACCATCTATCCATCTTTCTTTCCATCCATCCATCCAATCAATCAATCAATCTTTCCATCCTTCCAATCAATCTTTCCATCCATCCAATCAATCATCAATCTTTCCATCCATCCAATCAATCATCAATCTTTCCATCCATCCATCCAATCATCCATCTTTCCATCCATCCAATCATCCATCTTTCCATCCATCCATCCATCCATCCAATCATCCATCTTTCCATCCATCCATCCGATCATCCATCTTTCCATCCGATCATCCATCTTTCCATCCATCCTTCCATCCATCCATCTTTCCATACATCCAATCATCCATCCATCTTTCCATCCATCCATCCATCCAGTCATCCATCTTTCCATCCATCCATCCAATCATCCTTATTTCCATCCATCCATCCAATCACCCATCCATCTATCCAATCACCCATCCATCTATCCATCCGATCATCCATCCATCCAATCATCCATCCATCCAATCATCCATCTTTCCATCCATCCATCCGATCATCCATCTTTCTATCCATCCATCCATCCAATCATCCATCCAATCATCCATCCATCCATCCAATCATCCATCTTTCCATCCCATCCAATCATCCTTATTTCCATCCATCCATCCAATCACCCATCCATCTATCCATCCATCTTACCATCTTTCCATCAATCCATCCGATCATCCATCCATCCAATCATCCATCTTTCCAATCATCCATCCATCCAATCATCCATATTTCCATCCATCCATCCGATCATCCATCCAATCATCCATATTTCCATCCATCCATCCATGCGATCATCCATCTTTCCATCCATCCATTTTATCATCCATCTATCTTTCCATTCATCCATCCATCCATTTTATCATCCATCCATCTTTCCATCCATCCATTTTATCATCCATCCATCATCCATCCATCCATCCAATCATCCATATTTCCCTCCATCCATCCAATCATCCATCTTTCCCTCCATCTATCCAATCATCCATCTTTCCGTCCATCCATCTATCCAATCATCCATTCATCCATCCATCCAATCACCCATCTTTCCATTCATCCATCCATCCAATCATTCATATTTTTATCCATCCATCTTACTATCCATCCATACATCTATTTTGTCATCCATCCATCTTATCATCCATCCATCCATCTTATCATCCATCCATCTTATCATCCATCCATCCACATATTTTATCATCCATCCATCCATCCATTTTATTATTCATCCATCCATCTTGTCATCCATCCATACATTTTATCATCCATTCATCCACCTTATCATCCATCCATCCATTTTATCATCCATCCATCCATTTTATCATCCATCCATCCATCTTATCATCCATCCATCCATCCATTTTACCTTCCATCCATCCAATCATCCATCCATCCATTTTATCATCCATCCATCTTACATCCATCCATCCAGTCATCCATCCATCCAATCATCCATCCATCTAATCACCCATCCATCCATTATCTTGTCATCCATCCATCTTACCATCCATGCATCCATCTTACCATCCATCCATCATCCATCTTATCATCCATCCATCCATGTTATCATCCATCCAATTTATCATCCAACCATTTTATCATCCATCCATCCAATCATCCATCCATCGTTTTTTGTAGCCTTCATATTTAAAGCATTTTGTTATGTAAACATATGACAATAAATGAATCTTGAATCTCAAATGTGTGAAATACCATCTGTAAATTAGTCAAAACTTTTGCTTTTATGAAAAAATGAACAAAATTGACTTTAAAAAGAAAACGAAATGTGATTTAAAAACTGAAACAAGCAGGAACCCTGTACATCATCTGAGGTTTATGTCAGATGGTCACTTTGTAAACGATTGAAAGAATTTAAATCAAGACAATATTTCTGTGATGTTTATGTGCAGAATAAAAATATTTCAGCCCAGAGCCAGGCTTATTCTCTGTTTTATCATGATGGATCCTGATGATCCAACTGACTGTGAGGTGGTGCGACTTTCAGGGTTTTATTCCTCAGAAAGCATCGTTTGTTTTCACTGTACAGGGCACGAATGCTAGAGAAGGCAAAAATAACTCTGATGATCCCACTTCTGGCCAGGAGGATCAGAAACAACAAGGTAGGCATCTGCTCCATGCAAAGCATTTATGATCCTCACTAAACGCTACGAGGTTGATGTTGGCATCTGATTCCCACTGGGCTAACTGGCTGCTCCACTTCAGATTATGTTAAACACAGCTTGTGAAACTTTTATTCTATTAGTGAAAACAGAAAAGTGGCTGATTTTGGGACTGTTTGGAGAGGCAAACGGTGTTAAACAATCCGGTAAAAGTTTTGAGGATTGTAGGTATGTCAGATTTTTAAGTAGAACGGATCTAACAGGTGGAATAGCCCTTTAGTATCGGATGCCATCTTCAGCCTCGTCTAAACTCTCAGTTCTTGTTTTATGTCAGAAATCCGGTCAGAAAGCTGTGATGAAGCCACCCGGACCATGTCCGCTGCCACGGAAACCCTCAGCTCGCCTGGTCAGTCCATGTCCACTACGTCTTCACTAAAATAAGCTTATTTTTAATCAAAAACACTGCCGGAGCTTAAAAATCGCACGCACCCACAGAAAATGTTATCGGCCCAGCGAATACAGCGTTATTTTATAGCTGCACACACGGAACGACTGAGGCCAGGCTAGCCACCGTTAGCTCTGTGGTAAAGATTAGCTGCACGCATATATGGTGCATTACGGTAAAACAGCCGCACTGCTACTGCTGCGGGTGGGGGGTAAAAAATCAAGAAAGGCTAAGAAGAGGAGAAGCGTTACCATCAATAACGTCTGACTGGAACCAAAGAGAAAAATATTCGCTCTGCTGTGCAACAAAAACAAACTCCCAGCTAACCCTTAAATTCGACTATTAGCGAACATTTAGGTTTCCTAATCAGCGACACTGATGATGATGGCTTCGTTCTGGATTTTTAAACGCTGATGAGATTACGGTAGCTTTTTTTACGCAGTAAGGGGCTGTTTACACGACAACGTTGCCGTTTTTAGTTTGAATACGCTGGTGAAAACGCGCTGAGTTTACACGACAGGGCGCGCGATGGAAAATGATGTAGTACATATGCCCGGCCTTTAGATGGCAGTGTGCCCCGTGTGTGCAGTGTTCCAAGTTTTCCCCCTCACAACCCGGAAAAAAAACATTTTATGATAACTAACAATGGCCGTCTTCTTGTAGTTTTCCTCCGCTTAAATAAAGGCACATTGATTATTTGACGCACGTATTGTATGTGTTTCCGTTGGCGATCGCATAGAAGCCTGATGATCTCTAAGTTTTGCTTACAGAGACCAAATAACTTCAGAAGCTGCATCAGCAGTAACAACATACCTGGATCCGCCATTGTTGTTGTTTTTCTGTAGAAAGGCGGAGTGCGCAAGTCCAACATGGCCGTAGGCTGCTGGCAGTGACGTCATCGTTTTCAAAAGTCTCCGGCTTGCGTTTACATGACAACGAATCACCCAACGTTTTCAAAACTCTCCACTCTGGAAGCCGTTTCCCAAAAGCTGCGTTTTCGCCCCCCCGTTTTCGTGTAAACGGGAGGCAGAATGGGAGAGAAAAACCTCCGTTTTGCTGAAAAACGTTGTCGTGTAAACAGCCCCTAAGTCGCTACTAACGGTGGCAAGCAGAATGTAAACATCACTGGTATGGAGAAAAATAGGCTAAAGTCTAAATCCAGCTGCCTGTTGCATTCAACCAGCACCAAATGCAAGGTGAGCCTTTCTAAAGGGAGACCAGGAGTTCGTCAAACATCAGGGGTTTCCCCAGCAGTCTCCCCCTTCGATGGTCCGTTCAGGAACAACAGGACACCTGTTGTTCCTGAAGAAGCTGATCAAATTTAATTATTGTCTGAGTATTTTAACTTTGTTCGCGCTCTACAAAGTAAAACAACCTAAAATTATTTGTTTCTTTCTACGGTTGTAACCAGAGGTGGCGCTCGATTTTTTTGTTGCCCGTCGTTTTGACTGAAAGGGTAAAAAAAAAAAAAAGCTGGTCATAATCTATTTTTACCCGGCAATTTTTAAAATTCTAACATATTCAATAATTTTTTTTAATTCATTTTAAATCATATTAAATCCAAACAAACTGAACAGAGAACTACTTTCAAAAAATAAAATTAAACAATTTAACTTTGATCTGTTTATACCCGTCGATTTAAAAAAAAAAAAAAAAATTTAAATCGTATTTTAAACTTTAAACAATAATAAGTCTTAATTGAGTTGAACAGAGAACTATATATAAACGTTGAAATTAAACGATTGAACTTAAAATCTGAACAGTTAACCTGCTGTGGCCTGAACACAGTCTCACATCTTCCTCCTGCTCCTCATGGATCTGAAATGATATCCTGATTGTTGGCATCAAATGGTGGGATTTCTGCAGATGTTTTTGTCATGAGGTTTTGGGTTTTTGCCTCGGACAGATGACTTCACATGGAGGTTTAGATGTTGATCTGGAGGCTGAATCCGCGCTCCGCTGAAACACTGGAGACTGGAATTAAAGCTCCACTTCAGCCAAAAGATTTGAAATCAGGGAACATTTCTCCAGTTGAAGCGATCAGAAGTGGAAAAGACTCTCTGAACGAGCCGTTTACTGGCTATCACTTCAGCAGGAGGAAATCCCCCACCATGCACCGGTGGTTGGGACAACACCGACGCACTCCAAAGCCTCAGTAACTCCTCAACGCGCCGTCAGCTCCCGGTTAGAGAGACACATTGAGTACGGTGTTCAGGTCTGAGATTAATCTCGCGAGCCCTGGTTGTAATGTACAGAAACTTGACTTTAAACCCGAAGAACGTATCAAACCGTTGTTTCGTGTACACCCTTATTGTTGAGTCATTCCTACATCTGGACTGGCAGTCGATCCTGGGAATGGAGGTTAACTGTGTTTGTTGCTCCAGACGGGGAAGAGTCGGGTCCCCTGACCAAACCCCATCTTCCTCTTACTGCAATGATGAAAACCAACTCCGATGCTCCCGTTAGCATCCCGTCTCCCGCATCTGTGGCCAAAACCAGCAAGGAATCCCAGTCTAAACCAGTGGAGTCGACTGCGATGGGTGGTGAGTGGAAACATGGCATCTGTTGAAAATGAAAAGTTGTAAAGGTAATGAACTTGTGAGGGAAAATCTGCTCTGATTCTTCCTCTTTCAGAGTCTAACGAACCACAGCGCCATCTGCCTGTCACCGCCACGACCACCAAAGCCAATCTGGAGGGCTTCCTTGGTGCCAAAGCCGGTTATTCTCCAGCGTCCGGGCGGAAAGCAGCAGGAGATCCTTCATTTGTGGGAGGTCAGTCAAAATCAGAAGGATCTGCAGCGACTCTCGGGGTGTTTGAGCTGTCATCAAGCTGAAACCCAATCATTTCAGCCGGTTAGCCTCAACGTCTCGGGTGTTTTTGATACATATAAACTCTTTTAAGATGCAACGTAGACTTAGATCGTTTGGTGCTAGCAGTCAGATTTTGTCTCTCTTTTATACGATGCTGTACTGTAGCACGGCCTGGTTTAACAGTTTATCTGTAGCTGATAAAAACAAACTTTATGAACAAACTAGAAAAAGCTGTTATTTGCATAACAGCTGTGTGAATGCTGTAATGCTGAATTTATTGGCCTGAAATGCTCTTAAAATTGTTGAAAATAATTTCAAATAGCTGAAAATCTTCTTTTTTGAAGCTTCAGCTGAAGGAAATATGTATAAAGTTGGACTGTAAAAAGTGCTTAAGATAGTTAAAATGGCTGCTTGGTCACATCGGCTTAAAGCTAACAATCTTTCCCACCATATTTCTGTTTACTTTGTTGCAAAATAATAAAAGCTGAACGAGTGACAAGGATTAGTTTGAAGTCAGAAGAACTTCTGAAAACCAGAGTGCACACTCTGAGCCGTTGCCGGGGCAACCCATTATAAAAAGCCTGAGAGCTGAAAAATGTGAATGTTTTTTAATCGATCAAATCTCAAAAATGGTAAAAGATATACAAATTCTGAATAATACTCTAACAGCCCAATCTGTTGTGACTAAGTGTAAGTTTTAATCATGTTTCTAGCTGAAAGTATGCAGGAGCTATTAAAGCTGAAAGAGGCGGAAGTTTTTGTAGAATTTTCAGGAATTGCCATTAATTTCAATGGGACCAAAAAATCTATAAAAATGATCATTTACTTGAAAATGGTAGAAGATGTCGACAAGCAGGAATCATATCATAGCAGGCATGTCCTGAATGAGCTGAACGTTATGATACCAGAAGGGCTGAAATAGCTGAAAGTATGCTTAAGTTATTAAACAGCAAAAACTGGTGGAATAAAGTGGAATAAATACATAATAATAATAATAAAGAGAAACAGAAACAGAAACACAATAGTGTGAATACTTAACAGCATTCACACTATTAAGATCTGTGCTAAAATAACTGGTAGGCATGTTGAGTCCGTGTTACACTCCTTTAAAGGTGCCCAGACCAAGAGCATGCTTAAATTGGCGAAATGCATCTCCTCAGACCCCTTACATGTTTTAAACGGAGAATATGAACCGATTCCCTCCATGAGGCGGTTTAGAGTCCCCAGATTTAGGAAAAACAGACTAAAGAACTCTTTTGTGCATCAGTCTGTCCTGCTGCTAAATCAGTATAGATATGTTTTCTTTTTTGTTGTTCACTTTCTGTTATTGTGACTATTCCTGTATTCTATGTACTGTATGTAATATTTTTTTTTATCTTGAATAGAGACACCATGGAGGCAAAACAAATTTCAGTGTAAACTGACAATAAAGTAGTATTGTATCGTATCGTAACCACGATGAAAAGAAAGTACACCCCTTGTAGAGATGCAGCAGCAATACTTCAAAGCAGTTTACTGGCTGATATATTTTTTTCCCACACCATTTTAGTGTGACCCGGTTTCTTCCGTGTTTGTGTGTAGGCACATCCGGAGCGAAGGATCCGAGCTCCCAGGATTCCCAGGATCAGTCCGACTCTCAGGCTTTGTCCCATCTTCCCGTCACCGCTGCAACCAAAAGCGGCTCTGATGTTCCCGCAGCATCCAAACCCGATCCGACCGCCGCCTCACTCCCGAACCCTTCAGTGCAAGAATCGACGCCGCCGCCGCCGAAACCAACCGATCGTCCAATCAGACGCGGTGAGGACGGTCGGGTCCGGTCTCCGCTTCAACGCTTCATGCAGGAGTTTATTACGAGACTGTTTAAATTTCCTTTCCTCCGTTAGACGCGAATGAACCCGGGTCCCACCCACCTCGCTCGGCCGCGACGACCAAGCCGAACGCAGAGTCGGCTGTTTCTGCTCAGTCCCTCTCAGCATCGCTGGACCTCACAGTGAAAGCAGGGGAATATCCCTTTAAGCGAGGTGAGTTTTCGTCCCTTCCAGTAAACCAACGGAAGCGGTGAAGACCTTCACATCCTTTGCTTCTCTGTCACCTTCACTCTCATTGTTGATTCTGTTGCGTTTAATCACTGCAGTGCCGGTTCTGAAGACGCCCAGTCCCAGTTTGAAGAGGAGTGTGAGTTTTCCTCAACCTGCAGGTGTGGAAAACTTGTTTGATGATGTGGACGTTCCTCCCTGTGCTCTCGTCCTCCACCCTGACATCTCTAATCCTTCCTTTACAGAAAAACTGCTTCCCTCCAAATCCTTCATAAAATCTGGACTCTCACCCAAACTGGACACGTATGTCACGACAAAACGCCCCGTTCTCTTAAGCTGGGATCACGCTGTGCGAATTCGGACGTCCGAGAAGCTTTTTCTCTCGTCGTGAAAATAAATCGTGATGGAAAACGGGACGTGTGCTCGTACGACCAAAACCAGCCATCGTGAGCAATGGCGAAGCCAGAAATTGCTTTTCAGGTGGGCCTGACCAAAAATGGGTGGGCCATATAAATATTATTAAAATAAAATTTATTTGTACGTTCCACTGTTCCTTCATGTGTCTGTATACATCAGAAACCGACAGCAAATTTTAAACAAACAGCTTAAAACAAAGAAGTGCTTTAAATAATTGATTCCCTGAAGGGTTAATATAAGGTTAATCGTGTTGCCTCATTTCGCCATTTTTGCTAACCAGAGGTAGCAACGTATGTTAAACGGGGCGGGATCATCTATTCTCTGTGAGCTTAGTCAGCTTTTCCCAAGGGACTATGGGAAACGTAGTAGCAACGTGTTTCAAAGAAAACTTATCAATCAATATACATTAATTTATTCTGACAATTAATTGTTTTAATGCATGGAATTGGTTAGAGATGTCTATTGCAAGAATCTGGCGATACGATATGTATCACAATACGGGGGGGGGTGATACGATATACCAACTAGGAGTCATACTTTTCATTTTACTACAAAAATGACTGTCATCATTAATGGTTCCATTCAAATTCTAAAAACAAAAAGTAAAAATCCATGCATTGCTTTTGAATATCGGTACAATATCGTGACATAAAATATTGCGATATATCGGCGTACCGATATTTTCTTAAATCCCTAGAATTGTACTTTATTGGATTATTCTGAAATGTTTAGCTAGGGTTTCCTAATATTTTCAATAAAATGGTTTGTTTCAAAACTAGAGTCTTAGACTTGGTTACACGAAGGAATTTCACAGCTAGCCCTAGCTTGTCTGGAGAGTTCGTAAGGCATGTTATTTAAAACAGCCAACGACAGCAAGTCTTGCAAAGATGTAAATTTTATGACTTTTAAGTGACATCCCTCAAAAATAAAAAGTAATGATTAGGGATGTAAGAAAATATTGATGCGTCGATGTATCGCGATATTTTATGCTACGATGCTGTATTGATATTCTAACGCGACGTATCAATTTTTATTTTGAAATTTGAATGGAACCGTTAATGATTACATTAATTTTTGTAGTAAAATTGAAAGTATAACTTGTAGTTTTGTGGCTGTTTTCACCTTCTTGGTTCCAGTGGATCAACTAGATCTAGTAATAAAACTGGATGTGTTAAAGTATGAAACAGGTTGGTGTGTTTAGAATGATGGGACAGTTTTTATACAGTTAAATTCAGTGTTAAAAATCCCAATATATAGTCTTACTCATAGTATCACAATATATCGTATCGTCTTACATATCGTATCACCAGATTCTTGGCAATACACATCCTTAGTAATTATATATAAAGCCATTTATTTGGGTGGGCCAAGGCCCCCCCCATAGCTTGGGCCGTTCAGTGTGACTCTGCTGTAGACCTCGGACCTCGCACAGCGTGGCATGAAGCAGTCCTTGGAGACGGACGAAAAACGCACAGTGTGAACCGGCCTTTACGTAACGCTAATTGGAGTTAATTTAATTACAAAACTCCCAATGTGTTTTTCAGCAGGCCGAACAGGCCAGGGGGGGTCGAGTTTAAGCCAGAAACTATGAAATCCCAAACACTTCCGCGCTCCAACGGGGCTCAAGCAAAACGAGCCCTTTTTGAGAGGATGAACTCAGAACCCATAAGGTAAGTGAACCCAAATCAGCTTCTTTCCGCCAACAAACTAGACCTCTCTGTGAAATCTGTTGCTCTATATTACTCCCAACAGGCCGAAGGACTCAAAGCCCAAACTGAAGCGTTCCCAGAGTTTTGGAGTGTCCAGCGCCAGTGGGATAAAGCAGATCCTTCTGGAGTGGTGTCGCTCCAAAACCATCGGCTATAAGGTCTGACTGCACCAGGCTCCGCCTCATTCACAGGCTTTTCTAAGTGCGTGGGCGAACGTTTTCATGCAGGGTATCTGCGTGGTCTGGAAACATGGGCGTAAAGTTGCGTGTGGACGTGTCCATACCAATATTCCAATGTGCTGAATTGTCCACACCAAAATTAAAATGATACGTTGACTCTGCCCTCTCTAGTCCCGCTCCCACCACTGTGTTTTGTGATTGGCTTTGCTTCTTGTACGTTGTCGTGGTTGTGTTTCGGACAGAAGTTTAATATGAACTTAGCATGTCGAGCAAAAAAAAGGAAGCGAGAAAACATTCTGAGCTATTTTCATTTTCACCAAACTGTAAGTCAGACAATCATGTGCCGATTCATTGTAACACTAACGATGACACACGCTGTACCTATGTTAAGGGATAATGTGTTGTTGGAAGATCTGACATGACACCGGTGACGAGAAGCAGACGAGTCTTGATTTTTTTAATTCTTCCTGAAGGGACATACATTATATCCGATGTCAACAGCCAGACATTAGCCTATTATACAGCCTAGTTTATACAAGTTTCACGGCCAGAACACGGCGGCTGTTCTGTTGGCTTTTGCTAACTTCCTGTTAGCACAGTTACTGGGCGTTTGAGACTGAGAACACACGCAAACTCGCAATCTCCTATATGAAGAGCTCCCGCCTCCCGAACTTCACGATGGAAAAATTGAAATCGTGAAACTCAAAAAGGGTTATTCTGTCACATATTGTGCATTACGTAGTTGCAGCAACTCGTAGAAACGCTACGATGAATGGTTTTAAAGAGAACAGTGTTGCCAACTGTCTTCGACAGAAAGTAGCTGAAGTTGCCCCAGAAAGTCACTAGATGTCTCCAGATGACGTCATATGCTAATTTGCATAATGATGTCATCACGTACTAATGAATTACATAGAAAGGAGGAAATAATTATATTTAGATTAGGATTACAGGGTAAACAATACATTATTTAAACTGGGGAAACACGCTACAGGGAAATGTGACTTTTGTCTTCAAGAAGAGACGGTGGAACATGTTCTATTATTTTTCCTGAAGTATAATGTTGAGAAAACTGGTACAAAATTGACAAGATATCAAATTGCAACTGGACATCAAAGACCTTTTAAACCAAATTTAAAGTTCTGGGGAAAATTATTTTTTGCTGAGATATCTCAGGAAGACGAAATTAATACAGAGAATATAGTTGTTTGTTTTTTAGTACTTTGTAAAAAATAAGTAGGACATATTTAGCATGCATCAAATGTTTTTTGCCATCTGCCATTAAACAGAAGTTTATTGCTTAGAGTGTTATTTTCTATGGGGTTTCTTTTGTCATAAGTTTTAGATGTCATACGTTTTTTAACTCACCATACATTTCGAACGTTCCTTGAATGCACCACAGGTGTGCATGCAGCGTAGTACAGACAAGCTTCTGCCTTAATTCCAGTTGGAAGATCGGTCTTATATACATGCAGATTTATTTTTTACTTTTGAACTAACATTAAGTACTAAACAACTTTGTTTGTGAGTGGATGAAAAGAACCAAAAAAGGTTTATGATTGGTCAGTCGACATACTCTGATCACGCTGAGCACACATGCGCAGATCATTCCCTTTCTGAGCGTCGGGAAGGAGCAAGCTGGGTCTCTAAACTGTAGGAAATATGGGCGACAAAGTTTCACAGAAAGTAGCTAAGCGTGGGCAGAAATGTCGCTAGGCGCTTTTTGGGGGGAAAAAAGTCGTTAAGGGGGTCTGAAAAGTCGTTAGAAATAGCGACAAAGTCGCTAAATTGGCAACACTGAAAGAGCCTGCTGCCTCTCGGCGTCTGCGTTGCTAAGCAACCGGGTTCTGGCGAGAATAAATGCCATATAAAACGTAGTTTATTTGATGTAGCCTTTTATTATGAATGTAAAAACCGTACAGATTATAATATAGGTTTTGGACATTGCTGGACTGAATGTGTGGCTCCTCTAACCGAGCGGCATCAACCCTGAAGGACCCAGCGTGCGTTTATTCTGGAGCTCTGCTGCGCTGCGCGGTGAGGGCATCCCAGACCCGGCCGACACCACCACCACCAAGCGGGCTCAGGATGGCAACAATACCAGGCCAGGGGGAAAAGGGCAAGATGTGACATCAAACGCACGTGTGCTAAAAAATCAAACTACAAGAAGCATGTTGTGCATGCCATGCGCGTAGTCTGTGCGCAGTGGCTGCAAGCGTGTACAACGTGTGCGTGAAATGCAAAGAATAGACGGTTACAGACTTGTTGTTGGCTATACTGTACAAAGACACAGGACAAAACTAGTTTGGTCCGGTTGGATGGGGGGCCCGGGGCGCTACGCCAAATTGTGTCCCCACCAGTGTGAACATCAAAGTTACGCCCTTGTCTGGAAAACTATTAAAAGTTGATCAACTGATTTAAGGAAAATTAAAACCCTTAATAAGTCATAAATCTATTTGACAAAGTCTTAAGTTTGGTTAGTATTGACCTGTTTTAAAAGTCAGTTTGTCAAAAATAGACTCACGTAAACTAATTTAAAAAAGGCCCTGATTTATAAATATTCTAAATAAAGAGCGCAAAATTGCTTTCGCCACAAAAAATATAATTTGTCCGCAACTACATTATTGTGTGCTTGGCAAGTCCAGTCGCAAGTCCAAAGTAGTTCTGTGTATTTGGTTGATGATCTTTCCAGAGTTTTAATTGACGGTCCAGTTTTACTCGGGAATGGGATTATTTTCAGGGGAGTTTTTCCTCTCCACTGTCACCACATGCTTGCTCAGTATGAGGGATTGCTGTGGTCGGAAGTCCGCATCAACTGGCTGGGAAGCAACTACCAGTCAATGACTCGATGCAATCTGCTGGGATTCCTTAAATAGAAAACTAGCTAAACTTTTAAAGTGATTGGAATGTTTGCATAGAAATGACTTTTCTTGTTAAGTGCCTTGAGATGAAACATCTGTTGTGAATCGGCGCTATATAAATAAACCGAAGTGAATTTATAATAGATGGTAAAATAAGAAAAAAAAATTTGACAGATGTCAAATATACAAAATTAGGAAGAAGTGTCAATACAAAATAGAAAACCTGTAAAATAATGGGCTAAAGTTTTCATTATTGAATTATAAAAGGCATATATATGTAACATATTATAATATATACAATATGCCACCTCATATTACGTATTCAGGCTTGTTGATGATTGTTTACTGAAAATTCATAAGAGTTCATACTCCATAAAGCCAATCTTAGGGAAATGTGTACTGTGTTAAAATATTTTTCTTACTATGAATTTACATAGTAAATTATGAAATATGTATAATATAATTATATATTTTATATATTATATAATTATATATAATAATAATAATTAATAATAAATAATTATTCTTGATAATAATTATTAATAATAATTGAATTAAATTATGTATAATTAAATTATGTATGAATTATGTAATAATGGGATTATGTAAATTATGAGTTTACATAATTTAATTTTAATTTTAATTTTCTTACTATAAATTTACATGCCAAAAATGGCTGGGAAGCAAAAAAAAAAGAAATTAGTATTTTATCAATTATGGCAACACATTTTATTAAATACATTAATTAAATAAATATCAACATTTTATATTGTGGTACTTGCAGTTATCCACCACCATTTATTCCTCACTTTTAGCCGCTGCTAACAGATAAAAAGTAGCGGGATCAGGCCGGGGTTAGCGGGGAAAAACCAAATCCAATTGGCCGCTGCGGCGATGACCCCTGACCCCCCGGCCCCCTCTGCCATAATGCGACCTCAGAGTGGCGCTAGCGGGCGCACCAACGCAGCACACTGAGGCGATTTAGTGTTTACACGCAGCTTTTAGCCATCACTCGCTTAACTCTTAACGAGGGAATAACATTAATATCTTTCCAGATTTGGCCATTGCAAAATAATTTAAAACCTAAACAGTGTTATTAATAATTAATATATAATATTAATCATTTGTCAGTGCATTGCAATAAAGTCTTAATTACATTTTTAGAAGGTATTAAATAGGTATTAAGATTGATTTTGAGGATCCCTGTCGTGTTGTTTTCTTTTAGAGCATAGACATCCAGAACTTCTCCTCCAGCTGGAGCGACGGGATGGCCTTCTGCGCTCTGGTCCATTCTTTCTTCCCGCTGGAGTTCGATTACAACGCTCTGAATCCGGCGAACCGCAAACAGAACCTGGAGCTGGCCTTCACTACTGCGGAGTAAGTGAAGCAGCCCTGACGAGTACCCGAACTGCGCCGGTCTCTCTGTACTGTCCTTAGGTAAGAGTGTGTGCATGGTTGCTCCTCGTCCTGCAGGGACGAGTGGAGAAACAAAGGAGATGATTGTAGATTTCAGAAGAAACAGGGATAAGTCAAACACTGTTTCCATCATGGGAGAAGAAGTGGAGGTGGTTGAGGAGTATAAATACCTCAGAGTTCACCTTGACAACAGACTGGACTGGAGACTGAACAGTGAAACCGTCTACAAGAAGGGACAGAGCAGACTGGACTTCTGGAGGAAGCTTAGGTCCTTCAAGGTTTGCAGCAAGATGCTGCAGATCTTCTACAAGTCTGTTGTGGAGAGTGTAATCTCTTCAGCCGTCATCTGTTGGGGTAGCAGCATCAGAGCCAGGGATTTAAAAAGGCTCAACAACCTGATAAAGAAGGTTCTGGTTCTGTTCTGGTTCTGTTCTTGGGACGACTGTGGAACATCTGGAGATGATGATGCAAAGAAGGATTCTTCACAAAATCAAAAAAATTATGGACAACCCTGAGCATCCTCTTCATGAGACAGTCATACAACAACAGAGCGTCTTCAGTCAGAGGCTTGTTCAGTTTCGCTGCAGCACAGACCGCTACAGGAAATCCTTCCTGCCCACAGCCATCATCATCTACAACAACTCCTTAAATAATTCATTATATGAGCTATACCAACACTTCACTTCCCTCTGGGATCAATAAAGTATTATTGAATTGAATCGGATTGGACTGTGTAGACGATGGATGGGTGGATAGAACTGCAAGGGGTCCGAACCCTCCTTAGTAAGACCCTCCCTCTGCCTCAACATCCCGGCAAACATCGGTTCTTCTCCCCCAGGTCCAATCATGGTGTCTTTGACCCAAGCAGACATACAGTTCTATATAAACTGCACAATGAGCTTTTTGGACTCAGCAACACAAATACCGAATACGGAAATTAGTCGACAAAGTTGTTTCTACTGACATGTTAGATCTGTAGAGGTTTCTTATAGCTTTGCAAAATAATAATAATACATTTTATTTATAAGCGCCTTTCAAGACACACAAGGACACTTTACAGCAATAAACAGAGAAAATATCTCAGAAAGTTGGAATAACATCAAAAGACGATTCAGAAAACCCAAAAGGAACCAGAAAAAAACAAGCTGAATTCAGTACGTTGCTTCGCAGGGAGGCGGTGGAGTCGTTGAAGGATAGATATGATTTAAATACGGTGGTTCTGAACCAACCGGAGCTTAATGAGGGACCAAACAGGAGAGAATTACAATAATCGATTCATAAAGTTAGTGGACTGTGAACGAGATTTGATAAACGATATAAGACCTGCTTTCTGCTTGCTTTTAGCTCCACCTAGTGTTCAGCCTCCACTTATCTTTGTTAATAGGTTTTTTATTTACCTCCTAATGATGAATGAACCGTTTCAAGCTGATCAGACTCTCAGGTGAGGATAATCCATGGCTATCCGTTAACTGCATAGACCAGTTTTTTGGGGGGGTTTAATTTCCCCTTAAAACACAGAAAATGTTCTAAAATTCTCTAAATATTCTTAGATTAACCAGGTGTGTGTCTGAAAAGCTTGATTTTTATAGATTATAGAGTTTTTATGCTGCTATAACCCTCCTGAATAAGCATAAGAATAAGTCTTAGCTTCTATGTTTTTATTAGTTCTTATGTTTTTATGGTTTATGTGGAAATGTCTGTATGTCCTAATGTTTGACTCATTTACTCCAAAACAAAATTTACAGAATAAAGTCTTCTTTTTCTTTTTTTTTCCTTTAACTTCTTTTTCTTCATTTTTCTTCTTTTTCTTTTTTCTTCTACTTTTTCTTTTTTTCTTTTTTTTCTTCTCAAAGTAAAGTTTTAAAAATAGTAGTGGACACAATGAGAGGAAAACATAAAAATGACATTTAACAGTTTTATATTAGCAGGTACAAAAAAGAAGTGAGCATCACTGGCATGAAATTCAGAGCTGTACGTTAAAGCTCAGCTTTAAAGTACGAAATCCTGAAAAACAAATATACCTGCACGGACAGGCTCTCCAAATCGTAGCGCCCCTCGGTGTTTGAACTCGATCCGCGACCTCGGCAGCATGTTTCTGGTTTGGGATAAGAATTTCCTACCGAAATCTGACCGTGTCAGAAATGTCTCCACTTCTGGTTCACCAGCAATAAAAACCTGAACACATTTTTCAAGATTTCAAAAAATCTATAAATTTACTCCATCTCTTCATAAGACGAGCGACAATTAAAGGCGGTTTAGGCCAAAATCCGAGGCTGGGATTTGTTTAGACGGTTTTTTTTAGGCAGAAGTGGGAGTGGCCTGGTTTATCTAGCGCAGAATAATCCAAGGATTCGATACATATGGGGAGCCTAAGCCCCGCCCTGCTACTTCCTTTCCATGGGTCCACTACTACCAAAACAAAATGAATGAGAGTGAATTGAGCACTAAAAGTTATTTTCTGTTCCCGTTTGAAATGCTCCATGGATCGAACATATTATGTCCGTGAATTTTAAAGACACATTATAATGCAGAGAAAAAAAAACGCTAATTTCCGACCGGCGGCAAAAGTTACTTTAGGTTTTGTGTAAAAACACGTAGTGGACTACAACTGGAGAAGGAGAAAAATGGCGGTGAGATTAGCCGGCTTCGCCTCCTTCCTCCAGGACGAAGGAAGGAGCGTTAAACGTGGAGAAAAGCACCATAAATGCGGAAAGTAGCAGCTATGCTGGGGGAGAAATAGTCGGTGGAGTGAGAGCCAGCATGAAGCTCCACAAGCTAGTGCTAGCTAGCGTTAGCTACGTTACGTCATATATGCGACTTCTGATTTGTAGGCATTTTAATTACGAATTTTTACAATCAAATAAATCCCAAATCACTTGACAAAGACAGTGGAAACGCATCATCATTAGTTGTCATTTAAATTGAGGTACATCCTATTTGTGATTCAGGACGTAAGACCAGAAAATAACTTTTTTTGCTCCATTGACTTCCATTCATTTTTTATTTTCGTCCAGGGGACCCATGGGCCGAAAGGAAGGGGAGGAGCCTTAGGCTGTCCATTTGGTTGGTCTGATTCATGTTTTTGAAGTTATAAGCCAAAACTGTTTGAGCTTAGCCACAGTGCCACCTGCTGGTGGGCAGTTCAATTCAGATCTACACATCTAGAGTCAATTCACAACCTAATTCCTCTGATAAACAAAGGCAGAACTGGATCAGAGATTTGTCACGAGCCAAAGAACATTTTCATGTTTTCAACCCGCTGCTTCCTTTGGATCGAAGAGTCAATAAAATGTGATTGATTAACTGCTCAGGATTATACAGGAGTGTGTTGACACAATGGCAGAGAGGGAGGATAGACATCAGCAGTCTGGAAAAGGGGTCAAAGGTAATCTCCAGACCATCTGTAGTCCATCATCCTCCAGAGAGGGAAACATCTCAGATGTCCCGTTAGATTCAGCCCAAGGTCAGAGTGGGGAGCTCAGAGAAATGACCAGAAACCCCAGAGCTCCATCTCAGACTCTACTGGCCTCAGGTAGCAGGTTAAAGGTCATGACCCTGAACCAGGAACTAGTTACTACCCACCTCTGTTCCTCTGTTTACCAAAGTATTCCAGAGTCTTGACCCTAACCGGGTCATCAACAGGACAATGGTCCCAAACCAGCAGGAGGTCTACAACAGATTGGGTGAAAAAGGAACTAATCAAGGTATATTCAGAGTTCGGACCTCACCCTAGTTGAGATACTGTGGTGGACCCTTCAGAGCGCTGTCCAGAAACAAATGTCTTCAAACCTCAACCGAAGAGAAGAACCGACCAAAACTCCTTGTCAACGATGAGACAGACTGTTGCAGTCAGAGTAAACCCCCTGCTGAGAGTTCCTGTTGCTAAGAGGTTCTACAGGCTACCAAACCATGAGGGTGTACTTTGTTTTTCCACCACCAGAAGCATTGGTCCAAGCATACAGCCCTGTAGAACTCCACAAGAAACCAGGGCTTGAGGAAGATTTATCCTCGACACAAACAGAATGAAATCAAGCTAGCTGGCTTTAATCCGTCCTCTAAGTCGTGGCGCCCTCGTGTGCTCTTTGTTTTCAGTTCACTGCCCGTATTTTCTGACTCGCGTCTTTCTGTTTCAGGGATCAGGCCGACTGTCTGCGGCTGATCGAGGTGGACGACATGCTGGACATGGGGGACAAACCAGATCCCATGTGTGTGTTCACCTACGTCCAGTCCCTCTACAACCACCTGAAGAAGTTTGAGTAGCTCAGTGCCTAACAGGGTTTTACACAGAGTGAGTGTGTTCACCTGCTTGACCGACTGTTTTTAGGTGTGTGGCTTTCTAGGCACACAGTGAAGAGAGAAGTGTCGACCCGTCGGTGTCTGGACCAGGAGTCGCCTTAACCGAATATTTTCCGTATTTGACGGGGAAAGGAAAAAAAATCTGAAGGCCGTCCGTCATTTTGACAGATTGCGATGAACATCCCTGACCACTTGATGCAGACGTGGATTCAGCCTCCAGAACAACCAAAACCCCCCAATGAAGAAGTCATCTTTCAATGGCAACAAAACCCCAAAGTCTCATGACCATAACCTCTACAGCAATCCCATTTGAAACATTTGATTACGCGCAAGTGGGAGAAGTGGTGAGCAAGGCTGTATCTTTTCTGCTGTGTATTTAATGAACAATGAAAAATAAAATTAAAAAAATTAAAAGAATGCTTGCAAACTGCCTACGTGGTTATCTGTGGTCCACCGGGTTATGGTGGAGGCCGGCGTGGGCGTAACCAACGAGGGGTACGCGAAGAACGCGTCCCTCGGACGTTACGGCCGTTTAGTCCGTTAAGCCTCGTTTCTGCTTCTCCGTCTGCGGAGACGCGCCGTTATCGGACGGAGTAGAGCCCGATTTTTTAACTATTCGCCGAACGCAACGGAGAGCGCACGTCTGTGATTGGTCAGCCCAACATCAGCCCCAGATCATTTCACCAGAGCGGTGCTCTATAGTTGATGTAATGCAGCTTTTGGCCACTAGATGCTTTATATAACAAGGGCAGTTTATCTAATCTGGTCTTTTGGTGATTTTGAACACCAGAAGGTGTAGAGAACAACAAAACAGACTCTGTGTTTGCTGTCAATACGTCTGAGTGTAAACTTGCTGACGCATAGGCTTTAATATGCGGTAACGTCTCTTTCCAAGAAGTATTTAAACGCACCTTAAGCTTACACATGCATCATTGGATCGCCGACAGAGCAGCATGTTTAGTAAAACCACCAGCCAGAGACGGCAAACGGCAAAAAAACAACTTTGCAGCGTTTTTTCCAAACAAGATGGAGGTCGAGTTATGCTGTTGCATGCAGGTACTATTAGCTAAATGATGGCTGGCTAATACATCCCAATAAACCATGTTAGTCTGGTTAACAATACTAATGTTACATACCTTGCTAGTTAGTCTGCATAGGTGGAAAGAGAATATAAGTAGCTGAGAAAAAAGTTTGATGGCATTAGAGGGACTTTGAGGTTAATTTCCACAGTAATATCACTGCTTCCCATCCTAATTCTATAAATAAAATAAAAGTGCCTTCTATATTTTTATTCCACTGTAATGCAACAATAGAACAGACCAGAGTCAAGGAGGAGACAAAAAAATAACCCCAACAAACCCTGGCCAAAACATACCCTCCCTGGCGGAGGTAACTAGCTGGTAATACTTTACTTTAATTATATTCTTCTCCAAATACCAGCTACACTTATTTTCCTCTTTGATCACACAGTCTGTTAAGCCCGGCGGTTTCTGCCCATTCACCGTACGACGTAGTTTGATCTGTTCTGTGTACGGTCGCCACCCGTCCCCCGTAAATACGGAATCGTCTTGGCATGGAAACGTTGCGTCCTGTAAATTCACCCTGATCTTTTTTTTTTTTATAGGTTTTCTTTTTTTTTTTCTTTTTTTTTCAGACAATGTAAAGTTTGCGCTGAACACGTTTTAGCTTTTGCAGGGAGAGAATGTAGTGAAAAGTGCAGAGAGGCGATGGGGGTGATGGAGATGATGAAGGTGAGAGAGAAAACGTTGACAGCTACTGTCCGTCAAGATAGAGACGAGACCTTTGTCCCTAATCTTATTTTTTTTAAACTGACTGGCATTATTACACTCACTGCGATCCACAGATGGATTTGTTTAGTTAGTACATTGACACATTTGGCATTTATGCCATAATTCTGCTTAAAAGTTAATTCAGTATTTCATGTAATTTCAGTAGGTTTCAGATAATATCACTTTCAATGAATTTCCTCACGAGTTCACACAAACAAACACAAGTACAGGTTTTACTTTGGTTTAATATTTAAACTCAGTTTTGGTCTCTACTTTGTGATCGATGAGCGTGGGATGAAGAACGGCGGGCCTCTGTTGTTTAGGTGAACTGTTCACATTTTAAGTGCAATCGTTTAATTTAATTGTTTTTGTGTATGATTGTGTTGAAATGAGTCTTATTCTCAAGTGCCTTGAGATGACATCTGTAGTGAATCGGCGCTATATAAATAAACTGAATAGAAAATTTTATTGAATTCCCTATTCAGCTTGTTCAGATTGAATATTAATTAAAATGAATAAAAATAAAAACACTATTGAATATGTCATCATTTTAAAAATTGAAGGAGAACAAAAAGTCTAGCGTCTGGACACACCAGAGCCAAACTGGATAAAGATAAACATCAGTAGCAGTTTCATATGGAGGTAGAATTGTCTTTTTTATTCAATCAAAAAAAAGTTTCTTCAATCAAAAAAAGCTTCATTCAATCCCAAAAAACACTTTTCAATCAAAGAAAAAAAAGTGTTGGAATGCAAAAATATAGTTGAGACTCAAAAAAGGCATCTGAACAAATTCTTTCTATGATTGAAGTAAACCTTTTTTTTTTTGAAGCAACTTTTTTGTTTGAAGTAATGTTTTGTGTTTGGCCCATATTAATGGGTAGGGCATTTGTGTCTTTATTATTCAATCCAAAAAAAGTTTTTCAATCATAGAAAAACTTTGTTCAGATGCCTTTTTTTAAGTCTCAACTATATTTTTTTCATTCCAACACTTTTTTTTTTCTTTGAAAACTGTTTTTTTGGGATTGATGTGAAGCCTTTTTTGATTGAAAATATATCTTTTGATTGAAGAAACTTTTTTTTTTTGATTGAATAATAAAGACACAATTCTACCTCCACAGTTTCACTGTGTTGCATGACTCTAACCAATTCTAGTTTAGTTTTAGTTTATTTGCACACAAACCTTATCATCAATAAGCATGTACAATACAAAAAAAAACTATGTAGGAGAGGTTAAGAAGACCCAAGGGTCTTTATAAAGCCACATCCCCAAAGACGAATCTGTTTTAGCAGCAGAAACAGATGCGTCACATCTTACGAAAATATAAAAAACCCATAGACTTCATATACAGTTAGAGATTAACATAACATTCAACTGTTTTTTTTTTTTTTTGGTTTTTTTTTTTTTGGTTAAAGAATAAAGTAGAGTTGTGTTTCATGTAGTCTGAAAAGGTTTAATAAATCCAGAATGAAAAACAGAATGAAAAAAAACAAAACGGATGGCGCCATCTGCTGGTGGAAGGGAGGAATAGCGAGCGAACTGGCTGCGACAGGTAAAGGCGGTTAGCCTGGTTACTACCGAGTCTGGAAAAGGGTGGAGTCACATTTCAGGATTTCCCAGGTCTGGATAAGAAAATTAGTTTTTTCTTTTTCCCCACTTTCTAAATGTTGTGTCCTTCCTTCCTTCTATTCCTTCCTACCTTGTACCCTTCCTCCTTCTTCTGCTCTTTCAAGCGTCCCACATACAAGCCCTGCCTGTCGGAGAAATATCCGCCATAAATTTACAGTGAAGTTTGTCCTTTTAGATTTTCAGAATGAAGGTAAACGACTGGGAACTCTGGGACGTTGGCTTTTACATAAATGTGTGAAGGAACCCTGGGTTACCAACTGTGTATTAGGATTTTAGTCACATTAAGGTCCATGTACTTTGCAAAAAAAATAAACAAAACAAAAACAAATGAAATCATAGCTGTTTTGTCTTTTCATTTTCCTTTTAAACTTTAGAAACAACAGAAAAAAAGGGTGGAAACACATCAACTGGTGGATCTGAAGAACAAAAAGAAAAACAATGTTATTCCGAATAAACAACCAACAAACGAACAGAAATATCTGCTTTCATTCATCAGTATTTGGCAGAATTGCCTGATGAGCTGTATTTATCTGAGAAAAGCTGTGGACAGAGATCTAATCTAAATATAGGAACATTGTGAAAAAGTTTAATATTTTTTGTTCCTCATTTCAAGAAAGTGAAACCTGTATAGATTCATTATATATTCCAGGACTTTATTTTCTTGTAATTTGTAATAATGGTACGGAAGGAGATTGGGGCCAATATACTTTTCTTGTTTGTACAATAAAATATATTGTCCGAACTATATACTTTGATTGTAAGAACATGAAACGTTTTTTTTTTTGTTATAACGTGATAAATATGTATATTGTTAAAATGTGAAAATTGTATTGTAAGAACATACTATATTGTACAAACAAAAAAGTTATCACATTATATTGTGATATAGCTCTATTTTTATTTCACCTGGGTGGCAGCTCTACACTTCTGTAGGTAGTCTATTTTATTTTTTAACCAAGTTGTTTTATTTATTTATTTCGGTGTGGTATAGATGATAGTTTACACATTTGAAAACCTGAAATTCAAGAATTAAAAGTGACGCCACACTATAAATTCTTGTTAAAAAAAAAAAAAAAAATCACCACAGTTGTTTGGTTTATCGTGATCGTAGCTTGGAAAGATGCCAGGTGAATAATTGTGATATTTATGCTGAGTTGATGTAAAGTTCGGAGCAAAAAGCGACCAAAACTGGAAGGTGCATCATGTTTCCCACGTTTTCCAGGGGTAAGTGAACGCACCGCTTCCCATTGACCGGGCATCCCTTTCCGGTAGATGAGGTCAACTTTTCCCCCCGATCCGCCATTTCAGTCCCGGAGGCGGCTGTGTTTCGGCACTACGGAGCGGGTTTTTGGTCGCTTTTTGTCAGCACAACCCGGCGGTTCCGTTCGGTTCCACTGACCTTTAAACGAAGCCCAACTTTTAACCGCTGGAAGCCGTAAACTCGACGCTTTGCCGCGTGTTGTTTTTCCCCAGCGGCGGCGTCGGGAAACCGCCGTTGTTGCATGAGCTGCGGCGGAGGGCGGGTTCTGGCCTGAAGCCTCGGACCGGACCGCCATGGCCGGTCATTTTGACCCCGAGGACCGGGCTAATTGGTACTGGGGCCGCCTGAGCCGCCAGGACGCGGTCTCCCTGCTCCAGGGACAGAGGCACGGAGTCTTCCTGGTCCGGGACTCGATCACCATCCCCGGGGACTACGTCCTCTCCGTCTCCGAGAACTCCAAGGTGTCCCACTACATCATCAACAACATGGGCAACAACCGGCAGTCCGGCTCAGGTGAGGCTCGGTTCGGTTCCCACAGGTGGGCAGAGTAGCACCACCAAAACCTATTTTACGTAAAAGTACAAAGGAGCCGTCCAAGAAATTAGTAACATCTGATCTAATCACTTTTTAAAAAATGTCATCAGACAGACAAAAATATACAATTTTAAGCAAATTCTGGTGTGAAGAATCCCAAAATGAAAAGAAAATCTATAGATTTGCATGATAACACATTATAAGCAGAAAAACACTTTTCTAAGTCCGGTTTTTTTTTTCAATATAATTGCAGTAGATATATTTATGGATGTGTATTGTTAAAAATCTGGCGATACGATATGTATCACAATACATGGGAGGCGATACGATATATTACGAAACTATAAATAAAACTTAATTTCGCAGTAGAAAAGCTGTCCCATCGTTCTAAACGCTCCAACCTGTTTCATACTTTAACATCCAGTTTTATTACCAGATCTAGTCGATCCACTGGAACCAAGAAGGTGAAAACATCCACAAAACTACCAGTTATATTTTTCATTTTTACTGCAAAAATTACTTTCTTTAATGGTTCCATTCAAATCCTAAAAAGAAAAGATAAATTGTTTTTGAATGACCATGCAATATTGTAATAAAATATCGCGATATATCGGTGTATCGATATTTTCTTACATCCCTTATATTAAAAAAATATCAATACACCGATATATCGCGATATTTTATTACGGCGTTGTATCGATATTTAAAAACACAGTATCGGGTTTCATTTTTAATTTTTATTATTTTTTTCTAGGATTTGAATGAAATCATTAAAGGCAGTAATTCTGTAGTAAAAATTAAAAGTGTGACTGTAGTGAAAAGGTATAAAGTTTTAGTGTTTACCTTAAAATGAAACAAGCTCAACAGAATTACGTTAGGAAAAAAAGAGAGTTTTGTGTAGAAACATGTGATCTCAGTCAAAACTGTGGGTGTCGTTCTGTGTCTGGTGTGTTTTTTATAGTTTTTTATAGTTTTTAAAACATGTTTCTTCATCATTCAGTGAATTTACTCACTGGATAAAGTATTCAGAAATTTTATTCAAGTAAGAGTAGCGATACTTATAACATATTTTTACTCGCTTAAAAGTAAAAAGCAGCCATCCAAGAAACATCTGACCTAATAATAATAAAAAGATGTCATCAGACAAATTCTGGTATGTAAATTACTAAAATGAAAAAACAACAAATAAACAGCATATTTAAAAGATGAAAAACTTTTTCCCTAAGTTAGTTTTTTTTCAATATAATTACAGTAGCTATCAGGGATGTAAGAAAATATCGATACACCGATATATCGTAATATTTTATTTCCCGATATTGTGTCGATATTTTAAAAAAAACGAATTAAATTTTTTTGGGTGGGTTTGAACGGAAACGTTAAAGAAAGTAATTTTAGTATTAAAAGTCTGACTGGTAGTTGGTGGCTGTTTCATTCCAGTGGATCAACTAGATTTAGTAATAAAACTGGATGTATTAAAGTATAAAACAGGTCGGAGTGTTTAGAATGATGCGACAGTTTTCCTACTGTTAAAATAAAATTTAAAAATCACAATATATTGTATTACTCATCGTATCGATATATATATATATATATATATATATATATATATATATATATATATATATATATATATATATATATATATATATATATATATATATATATATATATATATATATATATAGAACAAGGTAAAAAGTACTTCCAGTGAAAAGGTATAAAGTTTTAGTGTTTACCGTATTTTAGCTTGACCTTAAAATGTAACAAGCTCAACAGATAGAAAATTACGTTAGGAAAAAAGAAAGTTTTGTGTAGAAACATGTGATCTCTGTCAAAACTGTAGGTGTCTGTTGTGTTTTTCTTTAAATATATTTAATTTAGAAAAACATGTTTCTTTTTCATTCAGTGAAATTACTCACTGGGTAAAATATAGATAAATTTTACTCATAAGTGTCGATACCTCATAATATTATCACTTAATTAAAAGTAAAAAGTATGGGGTAGTAAAACTACACCTAAAAGCACTTTTTTTTTTTTTTTTTTTTTTTTACACAAAAAGTTACTTAAGTAAATGTAATTAGTTCCTGGTTACTCCTCATCTAGGTGGGTTTTTACAGCAGGGATTTAGTTTTAAGTCGGGACTCTGGTGGGGGGAAAACTGCAGGTTCTGATGTCACAACTGGGACATGACTGGACAGATTGGTGTTTCAGGAATGTCTCTGATCCGTCCCCTTCACGCTACTTTCCCTCCTGGCTGCCAGTTTTTGTCTGAAGCGTCTCTTCTTCAGGAAACCAGCTCCTTCGGGTGTCGCAGTTCTAACCTTTGGACCAGCAGAACCCCCCTATAGGCGTTCCTCCAGGCGGCCCGATCCCCATGCAGAGATCCCGATGAGCGGTTCTACAGGATTTCGACCTGCTTTCCACCCCAGTTCCTCCGTCTGTATCATCAGAGTTTATTTCATATCGATGAATAACAAACGAAGAACAGGATCCTAAAGTCTGTGGCAAAAAGATGTTCAGTAAATCAGAATGTTATTGAAAAGTTCATTGATTTCAGTAACTTTAAAGATTATTTCCACCCAGATTGATTTTTTTCAAGCTTTTAATTTTGTTAATTATGATTTTTCTGCTTCCAGCTGCTTATATTTGATTTGTTTGATTGGGACGGTGCATATTAATGGACAAAAACATGATTGTAAACATGGTGTGTTGTAGCCAAGGGCTTATTTCCATCTGTTGTGCCACGGGAAAGGTACATACAAATTCGTGACAATAAAAAAAATTCATTAATATTTTACAACCTGTTATAAACATTCTTAATTGATTTTTTTTTTTTTATGACATTCATCTACACAAACACAACTTACATACTCTGTCGTATTCCAACTTACATACAATAAAAGATTTTAAAAAATTGCATAAAATACATGCAGACATCAACAAAGGGGAAGAAAAAATCACCATCTCTGTCACTTGTCTATACCATCAAGTAATGATTACATCAAAAAACCAATAATTAAGATTAGAATATCACATCAGACTAATAAGTAAAATAAAAACATTTAGAGAAGTATGTTTAATAGCAGCCTAAAGGTTGTTTTCAAAAGGTACTTTTAATCTGAGAAACGAGCCTAATACAGTCCATATTCTAATTGCCATAGCCAATTGTTATTTTAAAAAACACAAAGTTCTAAATTGTCCGCTTTTCTGGTAACTTAGTTATTAATTTTTATATCGCACAAAAATGAAGCTGCACATATTTGAATTAAAAATGCTTCAAGTTCAACAGGCTCCGCCCCCCCCTCCGCCCCCCGTTAAATGGAAAACAACTAATTTTAAACTTGCAATATGTAGTGTAAAGACAAACACTGAACGTTAGTATTTATCCTCTTTGATGACAGTTCGATGACATAATCAAAATGCGCAATTGCGGTAGGCTGGTATAGTCAAAATCTCTAGCTTTGGCTAAATTTATATTATTTCTACCTGATGCCTTTTATATCTCACCACTAGTTTAATTTATACAGTAGAGCAAAGAGTATGGAAGCAAATCTGTGCCATAGTTCAAATCAATCCTCATTTTCACAATACAACCGCCAATTGATGCATTAATACTGTCGGAGGTACAGTCTGCTTATACTTTACAGCTATGTTTACAGAGAACGGCACCGGCGAGGGAAGCTAAGCGGCGTCCTTCGCCTCAGTAACTTCTCTCGTTGTCAACGGCAACACCGGTTAACGCAAAATCACGGCAGGCAATCTGGAGAAGAAGAGCGAGCGCTAACGTCACTCTGGGATCGCCAACTCCACCTGAATTAGACCACAGAATGAGCAACCGCTAATGTGTTTTAATTTAAATTATGGTACAGATTTGCTTCCATTAAAGAGGGGAACACGGGCAGTAAAGTTGGGAATTGAACCCTCAACAGCTGCAGAAACTGCTAACTTCCGCACATAGTAGTAGTAGTACTAGTAGTAATTTATTTTTTTTCTGTTATTATAAACATTTAGATCTTGGGTCACATGTTTTTCAAAGATCTTATACATTACACAATAAAAAAGAAAAAAGAATGTGCACATTAATAATTTAAGTGCTAAATGATGCCTGACCGAAAGGGGTATAGGCTGAAGTCAAGACTTATTCTGCCTAACCCCTTTTACAACTGAGACACTATGTCCAAAGACATTATACAGTTTCTCTTATACCAACGATGGTAACATATAAGCACAAAACTTTAACTTTAACAATCAAAATTATATCATGCATCCTCAATCAACTTATTTTCTGATGATCTTCATTCAAGTGTTCTATACTTCTCCATGATATTTAACTTATACATTTTCTTAAATTATTTAATTGTTTTAGAGCCCTTAAGTTGAATAGGTAGAGCGTTCCATAGATCAACTCCTTTAACGGATAAACACCTCCTCTTAGTATTACTCTTCGCCATGGGTTTTTGTAGCATATCAGTTCCTCTGAGGTTGTATCTAGGTTCTCTAGTTTGAAACAGCTCTTGTAAACATTGGGAAGGCATGTGATTGTGAGCCTTTTACATCACAACTGCTGTGTGAACATCAACAAGATCATACAATTTTAAGATTTTTTATCCACTAAAAAGTGGATTTGTTGAAGCACGGTATTCTGCATGGCCGATCACTCTAATTCCTTTCTTTTGTAATAAGAAGATGGGTTGTATATTAGTTTTATAGGTATTCCCCCATATTTCCACACAATAGCTAAGGTATGGAAGGATGAGGGAATTGTAAAGTATATATAATGCATTTTTATTCAGAGGTTTTTATTTTACACAGTATGGCAATAATTTTTGAAATTTTAGTCTTTAATGTATTTATGTGCACTTTCCAATTTAACTTATCAATATTAATTCCCAGAAACGTAGTTACATACACCCTTTCAATTTCTACCTCCCCAACTTTGATTCGACATGGTTTGTTTACTTCCCCGTTTCCAAATACAATATATTTAGTTTTATGCAGGTTTACAGAAAGTCATCAAACCATTTTTTTGTATCTTAAGTTCAGTTCCAACTGTATTCAAAAGCTGCTCAAGATCTTTTCCCGAACAGTACAAACTGGTATCATCAGCAAAAAGGATACATTGTGATTTGTTGAGGATTTCACTGATTTCATTAATATACATAAGAAATAGTTTAGGACCCAAAATGGAGCCCTGAGGAACACCATGGGTTATTTTTGCCTCAATTGAGTTAATATTATTAATATGTACATACATGGGGTGCCGCTTTTGCTACGGGCTGACTTATATTCCTAAAGCATAGTTTGGCGAGCGTTCTTAAAAGCCTACGGCTAACCTTAGCTCTTTTAAACCAGCGTTGGTAAAGTTCATTAAAGGTTAAAGGTTACCATTAGCAGGCTCCAGTGAGTAACTGATTGGGGAAGAATATTAATATTCCAGCTAGCTTAACATTAGGGTCTAAAGGTTGGAATTAACTTTTTATTTTTATTGAATTTGAATGGAACCATTAATGATGACAGTCATTTTTGTAGTAAAAATAGAAATTATAACTGGAAGTTTGTGGCTGTGTTCACCTTCTTTGTTCCAGTGGATCAACTAGATCCAGTAATAAAACTGGATGTGTTAAAAGTATGAAACAGGTTGGAGTGTTTGGAATGATGGGACAGTTTTTCTACTGTTTAAATAAGCTTTAAAAATCACAATATATAGTCTTACTTATAGTATCGCTGTATATCATATTGTCCCCCCTGTATCGCGATACATATTGTATCACCAGATTCTTGCCAATACTACACATCCCTAATAACAACGGTACATTTTTGGTTCCACGAGAGCATCAAAAATAACACTTTATTTGAAAATGTGATTAAATACAGTTACTGAGTGCAGTTCAGTGAAAGGAATCAGAGATTGTCATGTAATTGGTGCCCCTGGTGAAGCCTGTTTCAAAATGACAGTTGTTTTTTTCAGGAGCACTTCTTGTGTCCATGTGGCTTAGGCAGCAGGGACCTGTAGTCTCAGCCTTAAACACACCGATTGGAGGTGTTTTTACCCAGTACTCGATAACTGGTCATGACCTGGTCAGTATAGTCGAACTGTGATGTTTCAACCGGTTTTGGGAATTTGACACCAGGAGAAGAGAGGACAAACTGTTTATTCCTGCTTTTATATCAGTGTTTCTGCAAAATATTCTGATTATTTTCCTCGATGTTGATGGGAGTGTCTTTCTTCTCTTTCTCAGGTTTGGCAGCTCCTCGGTTTCAGATCGGGGATCAGGAGTTTGAGGCGTTGCCGGCTCTGTTGGAGTTCTACAAGATTCACTATCTGGACACCACGACTCTCATAGAACCCGTTGGTAAGCCCAGGAACAGCGGGTCCGCCGGCTCCCCGTCTCCCGGCGCCCCCCAGCAGCCCAAGGAGTCTGAATTCGTCCGGGCGCTCTTTGACTTCCCTGGGAACGACGAGGAAGACCTGCCCTTTCGGGCAGGAGACGTCCTGCGGGTGCTGGAGAAGCCTGAGGAGCAGTGGTGGAGCGCCGCCAACCAGGAGGGACGGATCGGGATGATCCCAGTTCCCTACGTGGAAAAGTACCGGCCCGCCTCCCCCACTTTGACCAACTCGGGTCCCACTGGCGTGGGCGGGGTGGTGGCCGGCCCGGACGGGACCCAGTGCGGCCCTCCGGGGGACCCCGGTCCATACGCCCAGCCTGTGGTCAACACTCAGCTCCCCAACCTGCAGCATGGGCCGGTGTACGCGCGAGCCATCCAGAAGAGGGTGCCCAACGCCTACGACAAGACGGCGCTCGCCCTGGAGGTAAGCGCTCCTCTCCGGTCCCGACGTTCCCTCAGAGCGCTGGTTTTCAATTATGTCCTGTCATGCTCCCCTAGGGAACATACATTTTTTCAACCTCCCCACCCCTTCTTCTCCTCCTATCTGATGTGACTCTTCATTATCAGCGGTCGTCACCGTGAGCTGACAGAACTTATAGAAGGGTTGTTCTCCCGATTCATAAACATTGCTAGCCCTAACCCTTGCGCCAAGCTTCCAGTTTTATTTGTGCTTTGTTCGGGGGTTTATTTGAGGACGTTGGTGTTTCAGTGAGTTTTTTTTTTTCTCACCATGGCTGGCCGGTTTACTCTGTCTGTGTGGAGCGGAGAGCCGACCAGACCCCCGCCTAACCAGGTAACAGGTACAGGAGCTGCAGCTGCCAAAACGATACAGGGACAGCCTTTAATTGTGCATTCCATAGGGATGTAAAAAAAATATAGATACCCCGCTATATAACGATATTTTATGTCACGATATTGTATCCATATTTTCGATTATGTTTTCCACACTTGAAAATAAATTCCAGACTGTGTTAACATCTCAGGGCCACAGAGATCCCAGAACATGGCTGACACAGCCCCCGATGACCGGACTTGTTCCAGTAATCCTAACCACTGGGGATGTTAGAAAATATCGATACGCCAATATATCGCGATATTTTATGTTGCAATATTGTATCGATGTTCAAAAGCAATGTATCGATTTTTTTAAATAAAAAAAAAGTCCTCCTGCCTCTCGTGCCCCACTATTTGAGAACCACTGGCTTAGAGGTAGGTTTGTCCCTCGGCTTCTTTTGTCCTCGTCCTTCTAATGTCCCTCACGATGGCAGACACTGTCTCCGTTTTTACCAGCTCTGCACATTGGTCCATTCACAGAGACTGTTCTGTACAGAGGTTCCCTCAGAGCCGTTATAACGGGCTGGCATTATGAGGACACTGAGGGTCATTGGGTCAGTCATCAATGTTAGTCTGTTCACCACTGAATGAGTATAGTGAAAGAAAAGCTGAGTGTGCCCTGGAACAAAACCCAGACCACAATCAACGCTGCCAGTTAGCACCCCGGGTTTTGGAGAGCGATTCTAGTCCCTCTACATTCTTAGAGATTCCTAAACCTGAAGTTTATCTCTAGATATTTCATCATCAGGTCATCGGGGGGAAGTGTTGGCCATGTTCTGGGATCTCTGTGGGCCAGAGATGCTACGCAGTCTGGAGAAGTCTGGAATTTATTTCCAAGGCTTTCCAGGACTGGAGAAGTTTGGAAAACCTATTTATATTTCTGGACCTTATTCTTTGTCCTTTTGTAGGTCACGGTGTTCATCCATCCGTGTTTCCGGGTTCCTATACAGTCTTAAAGGAATAAAAAGTACAATTTCCCCAAATCTGAAAAAGAAATGAATGTGAAGGAAGGTTGCCTTTTAAGGGTTAAATAATGCAGAGATTTTCCTTTGATTCAACATGCTGTATTGCTGTTACTGGGCCAGTTTAGAACTAGTGGTTCTTTAGGGTCATTTAAGTCAAGTTTAACCGCACCTGTGGTTCTTTAGGGTCCTTTAGGTCAGGCTTAACCGCACCTGTGATTCTTTAGGGTCATTTAAGTCAAGTTTAACCGCACCTGTGGTTCTTTAGGGTCCTTTAGGTCAGGTTTAACCGTTCTTGTGGTTCTTTAGGGTCCTTTAGTTCAGGTTTAATCGCACCTGTGGTTCTTTAGGGTCTTTAGGTCAGGCTTAACCGCACCTGTGATTCTTTAGGGTGATTTAAGTCAAGTTTAACCGCACCTGTGGTTCTTTAGGGTCCTTTAGGTCAGGTTTAACCACTCTTGTGGTTCTTTAGGGTCCTTTAGTTCAGGTTTAACCGCACCTGTGGTTCTTTAGGGTCCTTAGGTCAGGCTTAACCCCACCTGTGGTTCTTTAGGGTCATTTAAGTCAAGTTTAACCGCACCTGTGGTTCTTTAGGGTCCTTAGGTCAGGCTTAACCGCACCTGTGGTTCTTTAGGGTCATTTAAGTCAAGTTTAACCGCACCTGTGGTTCTTTAGGGTCCTTTAGGTCAGGTTTAACCGCTCTTGTGGTTCTTTAGGGTCCTTTAGTTCAGGTTTAACCGCACCTGTGGTTCTTTAGGGTCCTTTAGTTCAAGTTTAACAACACCTGTGGTTCTTTGGGGTCCTTTAGGTCAGGTTTAACTGGACCTCTGGTTCTTTAGGGTCGTTTAGGTCAGGTTTAACCGCACCTGTGGTTCTTTAGGGTCATTTAGGGTCCTTTAGATCAGGTTTATCCGCACCTGTGGTTCTTTAGGGTCCTTTAGGTCAGGTTTAACCGCTCCTGTGGTTCTTTAGGGTCCTTTAAGTCAAGTTTAACCACACCTGTGGTTCTTTAGGGTCCTTTAGGTCAGGTTTAACCGCTCTTGTGGTTCTTTAGGGTCCTTAGGTCAGGCTTAACCACACCTGTGGTTCTTTAGGGTCCTTAGGTCAGGCTTAACCGCACCTGTGGTTCTTTAGGGTCATTGAAGTCAAGTTTAACCGCACCTGTGGTTCTTTAGGGTCCTTAGGTCAGGCTTAACCGCACCTGTGGTTCTTTAGGGTCATTTAAGTCAAGTTTAACCGCACCTGTGGTTCTTAAGGGTCCTTTAGGTCAGGTTTAACCACTCTTGTGGTTCTTTAGGGTTCTTTAGTTCAGGTTTAACCGCACCTGTGGTTCTTTAGGGTCATTTAGTTCAAGTTTAACCACACCTGTGGTTCTTTGGGGTCCTTTAGGTCAGGTTTAACTGGACCTCTGGTTCTTTAGGGTCCTTTAGGTCAGGTTTAACCGCACCTGTGGTTCTTTAGGGTCATTTAGGGTCCTTTAGGTCAGGTTTATTCGCACCTGTGGTTCTTTAGGGTCCTTTAGGTCATGTTTAACCGCTCCTGTGGTTCTTTAGGGTCCTTTAGGTCAGGTTTAACCGCTCTTGTGGTTCTTTAGGGTCCTTAGGTCAGGCTTAACCACACCTGTGGTTCTTTAGGGTCCTTAGGGTTAGGTCAGGTTTAACTGGACCTCTGGTTCTTTAGGGTCCTTTAGGTCAGGTTTAACCGCACCTGTGGTTCTTTAGGGTCCTTTAGGTCAGGTTTAACCGCTCCTGTGGTTCTTTAGGGTCCTTTTGGTCAGGCTTAACCGCACCTGTGGTTCTTTAGGGTAATTTAAGTCAAGTTTAACCACACCTGTGGTTCTTTAGGGTCCTTTAGGTCAGGTTTAACCGCTCTTGTGGTTCTTTAGGGTCCTTAGGTCAGGCTTAACCACACCTGTGGTTCTTTAGGGTCCTTAGGTCAGGCTTAACCGCACCTGTGGTTCTTTAGGGTCATTGAAGTCAAGTTTAACCGCACCTGTGGTTCTTTAGGGTCCTTAGGTCAGGCTTAACCGCACCTGTGGTTCTTTAGGGTCATTTAGGGTCCTTTAGTTCAGGTTTATTCGCACCTGTGGTTCTTTAGGGTCCTTTAGGTCAGGTTTAACCGCTCTTGTGGTTCTTTAGGGTCCTTTAGTTCAGGTTTAACCGCACCTGTGGTTCTTTAGGGTCCTTTAGGTCAGGCTTAACCGCACCTGTGGTTCTTTAGGGTAATTTAAGTCAAGTTTAATCGCACCTGTGGTTCTTTAGGGTCCTTTAGGTCAGGTTTAACCGCACCTGTGGTTCTTTAGGGTCCTTTAGTTCAAGTTTAACCACACCTGTGGTTCTTTAGGGTCATTTAGGTCAGGTTTAACCGCACCTGTGGTTCTTTAGGGTCCTTTAGTTCAGGTTTATCCGCACCTGTGGTTCTTTAGGGTCCTTTAGTTCAGGTTTAACCGCTGCTGTCGTCCTTTAGGTCAGGTTTAACCGCACACATGTTTCTTTAGGGTCCTTTAGGTCAGGTTTAACTGCACCTGTGGTTCTCTAGGTCAGGTTTAACCGCTGCTGTTGTCCTTTAGGGTCCTTTAGTTCAGGTTTAACCGCTCCTGTCGTCCTTTAGGGTCCTTTAGGTCAGGTTTAACCGCACATGTGGTTCTTTAGTGTCCTTTAGGTCAGGTTTAACCGCACATGTGGTTCTTAGGGGTCCTTTAGGTCAGGTTTAACTGGACCTCTGGTTCTTTAGGGTCCTTTAGTTCAGGATTAGTCGGACATGTGGTTCTTTAGGGTCCTTTAGGTCAGGATTAGTCGGACATGTGGTTAGCAGAGCTTAACGGTTGAATGGATGGTGTGTAAACCTGCCGGGTCGGTCTGAACCGGAGTCTCACCGTGAAGCAGTGTTTCTTGTTGCCGGTTTAAATCCCTGCCCCCCTTGCTTCCCACAGTCTGACCCGCATGCCGGTGTTCTGTCCCCCACAGGTCGGGGACATGGTGAAGGTGACCAAGATAAACGTGAACGGCCAGTGGGAGGGCGAGTGCAAGGGCAAACAAGGCCACTTCCCCTTCACCCACGTCCGCCTGCTGGAGCAGAACCAGCCCGACGACGAGAGCTGAGGAGAGCCGAGCCGGCGCCTCCCGACTGTCCCCGTATCCGAGCCCGCGGGCCGATCCGGACCGGGACCTGCTGGGTCTGCCTGCAGGGAGACGTGTTGGATGGACGTGTCCCGCTCTGGTTCTCATGGACAGAGTTTAAGCAGAGGTCCGACGGGTGCTGGTGGGTCCGTATTAGCCTTTTATCCCCAGCTTCACACGGGTGAAATGAAATCTTTTTTGTTTTGATTAATGGTGGGGGTTTTTTTTGTTTTGTTTTTTTGTTTTTTATATTTATTACCAGGATGCAGATAATTCCCAGTTTTCCAGATCAGCTGATTATGGTTGAATGAACCTTTTTCTGTCGCTTCAGATCAGTTAATGTAATTTCTTTTAAGGATAGAGTTTGTAAAACGGATATATCGGTATGATGGGTGTTTTTTTTTTTTTTATCAGATTTTTTTATTATTATTATTATTATTATTATTGGACCAAAAATCGGCTCAAACTCTTCCAGAAGTAAGATTCTGGTTTGATTCCTTCAGTTTGGGAAATAATTTAGTTTTTAATCATTTTCTGTTCTTTTTGACCACAGACAGATGAAAGTCTTAAGGTTTTAGCATTTAACAGAAGGGGTTAAAGGTTAGGGCATTAGGTCGCAAGGCCTGGAGCGGGAACTTCTGTAGTCCTCATAACAAACTTTAATCACATAAAGGACTGCTAGATTGGACTGTTCTGTACGTCGTGCGGATCCAGGTTCCTGAATGTTTCCCCCTCCCAAACAGCCGGATGTTCCTGTAAACCTTCTGAAGCGTTCCTGATCCAGAGTTCTCCAGAGACGCCGTCTCGTCCGCCGACAAGTTGGAGAGGATGAGTTTCTTTCAGGTCTAAACGCCTGCAGACAAAAAAGGGGGCTTAAAACGGGTCAAAGAGCCTCTGGTTCCGGATGAGGTTCTTCTTGTTCTGCAGCTCCGGAAACATCGGAACAACAGAGGAAGATGATCCAGTAGTTGGGTGTTTTAAAGTGTCAGATATACAGCAGAGTTCAGCTTCAGAATCACAAGATGACTGTTTGGACAGAGGCTGGATCGTTCCTTTTTAGGCCCCAGGGAGTAATAGATCCGTGTTTTGACTAGGCCACCAACCTTCTGTTCAACCGGGCCATCGGTTCTGTGTAGTCCGAGCCCCGGGTTAAGGGTCCAGACTGATGCCTTGCTCAGCTGCTGAGTTTGCAATAGAAAGGCTGCCGTCTGGAAAATAAAAGCTGTGATTTTTTTTGTTGAGCAGTGAAACCAGAGCGAGAGGAAAAAGGAGATGATTCTCTCTGTCAGGATTAGCTGGTGTTCTGCAGCCTTAACCTGTGATTGTTGTCCGGCAGTTACGCCTGAAAACTAAATCAAAGTTTGTCAAATTATGAATTTTTTTTTTTTACCTCACAGAACAGTGTTTCTGTTTCTTCCGAACTTAAAATCAGTGAAGTAGTTTTAGCTTGATTGGTGATTTTTGTGGAGAACGTGTTCTGTGGCGGCCATGTTGGAACGTTCCTTTAGCTTAAGAAATAATTTAGTCTTACTAGTTTGTAACATTTTGACCATGGAAAGATGGGGGGGAGTCATAACCTTTTGATTCGATTAAATCACATTTAGCAAAAGGGGTTAAAGGTCAGGGGTCTCATTTATAAAACTTTACGTAGAATCCTCACTAAAACCGTACTTAAGCTCAGCAAAACAAAAACGTCCTACACACCCGCTTTCTGCCATAATCGGTCGACGCAAAGGGCCTGGTGAATATTCTGCATCGACTTAAAGCGGCCAACATGGGGCTGTTCACTGGTAACCATTCCCCAAGAGGCACGGAAAACCGTTTTATTTCAATCAATCAACGTTTGTCTACATGGAGCTTTACTCGGCCAAAAGCCGACCAAAGTGCCTCACATTAAAAGACTAAAAATATAGTAATAAGAAAAATACGTAACAAGAGTAAAGAGACTAAAATAAAAGCAGCAGCACAAGCGATAAAACAAATAAAAACAATGAATATAAAGTTTGAATTATATGATTACTTCTTGTAGCATCAATAAGATTGGAATAAAAGGAAATAAAAACAAAATCACAATTTCAGTTTTAAGCCCGACAGAAAATCTACTTTTAAAGAGTTTCATCTGCGCAAAATATTATTTGGGGGTCACAAATGAACGTAAAAGCTGCGAGGGACACAGCGTCGTTTATGCAGCGGCGTGGCGGACATAAAAAAAGAAGGTGGAGGCAAAGAGGGAGACGGTATGTGCTGTGTGGGGGGGTGAATGGTTCTGTTGGGTCGGTAGATCTAACAGCGGGTCCAGTTCAGCTCATAGATCTAATAGGACCGCTTTAGGGAAACTACATCGTCTCCCCCCCATCCTGATGCTGCCACTGTCGGCTCTTCAATGAGCACCAGAGCATCCAGTTTGTCACTACAGGACTTATATTTGTACTCATAACAATTAATGCACCATTAAGTGCAATTGCTGTATAATCTGAAGACACACATATGAACATACTGTGATATAATTCTTGAATGCAACATATTTTCATTCAGATCCTGTGTGAAGCTCTACAAGTCTGAAAATGTGTCTTAAATTCTCCATGTTTCCGTCTCACTGCGCTGCCAGGTTCCTCCGTGTCCAACAATGTGCGTCAGCAGCAACGTTCTTAGTGTGCTTTAAGTTGTGCACATTTTTCCACCACATTTTTTTTCTTCTATAAATCCCAAACTTGGCGTAGAAAGTGACTTGCGCAGTTTTCAGTTTTGTGCGAACGCAAGATTTATAAACGAGACGCCTGGTTATTGTGGTTCCTGTAGTGGAAGCAAACTTTCAGAGTATTCAAACCGACTCATGATGTTGTAAACAGCCGCAACGCTACAGAATGAGAACAGTGTGAGAACCATCCTCCATATCATGATACCTCCACCACCATACCTTAGTGCACTGTGGCTCAGATCGAGCTCAGCTCTCTCGGTTTGCGGCGGGTCCGGCCAGGCTCGGAGCTCTGAACAGAACCAGATCCGAAGGATAACTTTAGGAAGACGTCTCTTTGAACAGGGCGTGTTTTTGGTACCGTACCGAGGTCTGGAGCACACAAACGTTGCACTGCTGGTCCTGTGTTACTCACAAAGCCTCGCCCACTGGAGGGGGGAGTACTGGATCCCGCCCAGGAGATAAAACAGAGCTTCTCCTGCAGGATGGAGATGTGTAACAGTTTAAAACGGTGGAAAAGGTGAACATTTCCCCTGTTTTTTGTTTTTTTTAACCTTTTGAGTCCCACAGGCTTCCCTTTTGAAACACTAAATCTGCTGCTGCTGTTTGGATGAAAACCCGATATGGTCGACCCCAGAGGAGGCTCAATTATTGGGTTTTAGTTTCTCTATACAAGCATTTTTTTTAAAACATCCACAACAAACTAACATGTTGGTTGAATTATCAGATTTTTCTTTGTTGGGTAATAACCAATTCATTAAACCTTAATAATCAAAACGAACTGCTCCTTTGATGTTGGATTTTTTTATATTTTATTTCTCAGACGTGAGAAACTCTCACAAGGCGTGTTCTATTAATTATTTTTTTCTTTTAAGCACAAGAACAAATAATTTTATGACTTGAAAAGCTTTTGTAACAAAAACCGGGAAAAAGAAATAAGTCTCTAATGTTCATAGTACTTGTTAGTCGTACCTTTTGTTTCCTGGTCTTTGTGACGCTGGATTGACCCCTGACCTCCTGAACCCGGCTGGTTCGTCTGTTTATCTCCATCTCCAACCAGAGACACATGTTAGGGATTCTCCGTCTGCCTTAAAAAATGTCCCAGAGGTTTTTTTGGGGAATGTCTATCCTCTGCTTCATATGAACACATTTGATCTGTTTTTATTGCATTTTAGGAAAAATCGTTGTAACACTGTATGGATGGATTTCTGCCCCTGTCTAGAGTTTACAGAGTCTTTTCTCTCCTGTTTCTTTTGGTATTCAGTCTGAGTAAAATGTAAGGAAGCTATTTTTGTAAACTACAACAAAACCATGTTTTATTACAATGAAATGCCTATTAAGGACTTTGAGCCACAAGCAGTCTGTACAACACTGCATATACTGTATTAATAAATAAATATATGCATTTTTTCCTAACTCACCATGGTTCATTCATCTGTGTTGTTCTGTGGAGCTCATATGGGTCTATAAACGGTTCCTGCAGTCTGGAATGAGTTCTGGAATTTCGTTTCAGTATTTTCCAAGTCCGGAGGACGAAGAAGGAAAACAACAAAGACTAAAATATTTGTATTTTCAAGCAGAATCTCCTGTAGAGGTCTGTATCACAGTAGCTCTGAAGAACTCCTACTGAAGACACACTTTCGTTGTGTAACAGTCTCATGAAGAGGGTGCTCAGGGTTGTCTTAATCCTTCTTTGCATCATCGTCTCCAGACGTTCCACAGTCGTCCCCAGAACAGAACCAGAACCTTCTTTATCAGGTTGTTGAGCCTATTTAAATCCCTGGCTCTGATGCTGCTACCCCAACAGATGACGGCTGAAGAGATTACACTCTCCACAACAGACTTGTAGAAGATCTGCAGCATCTTGCTGCAAACCTTGAAGGACCTAAGCTTCCTCAGGAAGTAGCGTCCTCTGTCCCTTCTCGTAGACAGCTTCACTGTTGAGTCTCCAGTCCAGGTGAACATCGGGGTATTTAAACTCAACCACCTCCACTTCTTCTCCCATGATGCAGTGTTTGATTAAACCCCATTTCTTCTGAAATCCACAATCTCATTTGTTTTGTTCACACTCAGGACGAGATGATTGTTTCCACACCAGGGTACAAAGCTCCAGCTCCCTGGACTCAGCTTCTTAGGGAGCAGCAGCGTCTCCTGGTTTGGTTTAAGTCAAACTTGTGGAAGCAGAAGAGTCCCGGACTGAGGTGGAAGATTAATTCAATTCAGTTTATTTATATAGCTCCGATTCATCTCAAGGCACTAAAGAAGTCATTTCAAGACATTTATACAAACATTCCAATCAGTTAAAAAGTTTCCTATTTAAGGAATCCCAGCAGATTGCGTCAGTCATTGGCATGAGGTTGGGCCCCGATAAAACATCCGAGATGTGACGGGAAAGCTGTGGGTGAAAGAAGGTTGGGATGACTGGGGAAAAGGGAGGAGGATGCTGAGCTAGTTTCTGAATAAAACCTATTGAATGTGTTCAGTTTGTTGGCTCTGCTCAGACTTCCCTCTATCTGATCCTACTTCATCCCTGACCACACATCTCTGATATTGCTCTGTTGGAGTTTGCTCTTCAGCTTCTTCCTGTTTGACTCGTTGCTGACTGATGTTGACTTTAATTTACTTCTGTTTCTCCCTCAATTATTCCCTCCCTCTCTCAAGGCTCTTCTTTTCTTGTTTAGCAGTTCCTTGGGTCACTGGTGATCCAGGGTTACTGGGGAAGCATCTCACTGTTCTGGTGGGGATGGTGTTGTCCACCCAGAAGTTAATATAGTCAGTCGCACACTCTGTCATAGCAATGATGGCCTCTCCATGTAGCTGGCACAGTGCTTCCCAGTCTGTAGCCTAAAAACAACAGGGCTTTTTCAGCTTCCAACGTTTTGTTTTCTCAGTTAAGAGAAAACAGTTGACAAATAGAAACGTTGGAAATATAGCAGAGTGTAAGGAGTGATTAAAATCTTCAGATATTGTCACAAATGCATTGGGGTGTTGTCTGTAGCTTAGCAACAACTAAATTGATGACATCCCATTCAGGGCCAGCAACAGCTGATGATGGAATGTATGGTTGCCAGTATTTTGTATTTTATTGCTGTACATAAGTATTTAAACACCTGGCAATCAGCAAGAATTCTGGCCCTGAAATACCTGTTACTCTGCCTTTTAAAAAGTCCACCTCTACTCAACTTAATTATCTAAATTAGTAACACCTGTCTGAGTTTGTTAAAGACACTTGTCCACCCCACAGTCAGTCAGACTCCAACTACTACCATGACCAAGACCAAAGAGCTCTCAAAAGACACCAGAGACAGAATTGAAGACCTCCACAAGGCTGGAAAAGGCTACGGGGCTGTTAGGTAATTGTTGTGGTTTACCTAAAAACGAGTCACACACACAATGTTTGCCCTATGCGAGTGACTCAAACCGAATCGATCGCACGGGAGCACGCGCAGGGGGTCCTCGTGGAAGTTATGCAGCCGGCCAGTGCAGCAATTCAGCGATCTGGATGTCAAAAACAGCCCTTCGACGGAAACCACCTGCGGGAGTGCTCCGTACGTCGGGTCTCGGCACCAAGATGTTAGGTAATTGTTGTGGTTTACCTAAAAACGAGTCACACACAAAAGTCGGAGATAATTTAGACAATAAGCTCTGCAGAGGTAGATGTGGTTCAATCAGTTCTGCAGAGGGAGACCAGCAAAATACGGTAAGGAATGAGCCAACCGTCTATCTGTTATCAGCTCCTGTCACTCGTCTCCCACTGATCTCATCACTGGTCTCAAAGGGTCTCACCTCTGCAGACTCTCTTTATTTAGTCACACTTCATTAACATATTAAAAGAACAGAATGTCATGCACAAGAGCATGTGACTGAAACAAAAATGACATTTAAAAAGTACATTAGAACTATGTGATAAAAACACCCTAAGAAAATAATAATACACCATTATTATTTTTCCCTAACAGGGGCAATTGGCAAGCAGCTTGATGAAAATACATCAACTGCTGGAGCAATTGTTAGAAAATGGAAGAGGCTAAAGATGACTGTCAGCCTCCATGCAAGATCTCACCAAGTGGGAGTATCACTGATGATGATAAAGGTGAGGAATCAACCCAGAACTACACGGGAGGAGCTGGTCAAAGACACGAAGGGAGCTGGGACCACAGTTTCAAAGGTTACTGTCGGTAGAACACTACGCCATCATGGTTTAAAATCATGCATTGCACCGAAGGTCCCCCTGCTCAAGTCATCAATGTCCAGGCCCGTCTGAGGTTTGCCAATGACCATCTGGATGATCCAGAGGAGGCATGGGAGAAAGTAATATGGTCAGATGAGACCAAAATAGAACTTTTTTGGTCTACACTTCCCTCGCTGTGTTGGGAGGAAAAAGAAGTTTGAGTACCACCCCAAGAACACCATCCCTACTGTGAATCATGGGGGTGGAAACATCATGCCTTGGGGGTGCTTTTCTGCAAAGGGGATATGAGGACTGCAATGTATTAAGTAGAGGATGAATGGAGCCGTGTATTGGGAGATTTAGAGCAACAACCTCCTTCCCTCAGTCAGAGCATTGAAGATGAGTCGTGACAATGACCCGAAGCACACAGCCAGGATAACCAAGGAGTGGCTCCGTCAGAAGCCTATCAAGGTTCTGGAGTGGCCTAGCCAGTCTCCAGACCTAAATCGAATAGAAAATCTTTGGAGGGAGCTGAAACTACACGTTGCTCAGCGACAACCTGACAGATCTGTGTGGAGGAGTGGGCCAAAATCCCTGTTACAGCGTGTGCAAACCTGGTCAAGAACTAAAGGAAATCTTTCACCTCTGTAATTGCAAACAAAGGCTTTTGTACCAAATAAAAACACGGATTTTCTCAGGTGTTCAAATACTGATGTGCAGCAATAAAATACAAATAAATTCTTTTAAAAAATCACACAATGGGATTTCCTGTTTGATTTAAAAATAAAATGTCGCCTCTCACAGAGGAAATGCACCTACAATGTGCATTTCAGACCCCTCCATTATTTCCAAGTGGGAGAACTTGCAAAATCGCAGGGTGTTCAAATACTTATGGTTTTATTATGTCACTGTATTATGGATGACAACTTGCTAATAGTTCCCATATCTGGGTTGCAGAGATATTTCCCAGTAGCATGTCGAGAATTATGCCATCTGTTTTTCCACAAGCACTGATTTTGCCTCTCCTCTTTATATCTGTCTGCTCACATAGTCAGAAAGCAGGGCAGAGAGACGCTGGAAATAATGGATATCATCATGCAGCCATGTCTCAGTTAAACATATAATACTGCCTTCTCCATACTCTGGCTGGGTTAGTGCTTGAAGTTCATCCAGTTTATTTCTCCCATTGTGACTGATGGAAGAGATGATTTTTTTAAACCTCGTCTTTCTCTCTCATCTTTGTTCCTGCTCCATCATAATATCTATTAAAAAGTAAACGCGCCTCAGAATAAGTCCTTCCAGCTGTACAGCATTCAAAACCAGAGGGAATCATTCTCACAAAAAGCAACATTTCAGCCAGAGAATTAGGAATTAAAAGTTTTTAAAATGAAAAACTCCCAACATGCTACTACCCCCCTTGAGCGAGGCTAATTTTAGAGAGAAAAATAACCACTGAAACATTTTCTAAAAACGGTTTGATTAAATGTTGAAGGGAAATAAGTGATTTTTTGCATGTTGGAGCTTCGTGGGAGGCGTGGATGCTGCTGCTGCGTGGATTTCCCGGATGGAGCAGCGACGCCATCTTCACGCCTCTGCTCACCGGTGGGTCTTCGGCTCAACGGACCGACAGAGCTGTAGCTGCTCCACCGCCAGGACTCTCCGAGAAGCCCGATAATCCTCCCCTGTTTCCCCATCCCCCCCACCGGGACGCTGAAACCAGCCCTCCCTGCTACGTGAGCACCATGGCGGACAGAGAGAACTCGGTGTACCAGGCGAAACTGGCCGAGCAGGCGGAGAGATACGACGGTAAGGCTGCGGGACAGAACGGTCACTGCGGAGTGCTCCGGCCCCCGCTCCGTCTCCCTGCGCAGCGCAAGGGGGGCTCGGAGCCGCAGGTACGGCGTTCACATGGATCTGTAGGACACAAAATGGCGGAGGGTTTCCCCTGCCTAAGTTAAGGGGGGGAAATATTCGGCTCATGATAACTGGTCTCAGTCCCGACAGAAAGCAGGGTCTGTTTGCTGAAAGCGAGCACCGGTTTGTGCTTCGGTAACCGGGAAACCTTTTTGTTAAAGCCGCGGAGCTAAGCTAGCTAGCCAGCTAGTTAGCAGCTAACTAGCTAGCCTTTCTTCACTCTTGACCCTACAGCTCAAACTTACACCAGTACACTTCCCACCAACCACAACACACATCGAAATGGCGTTTAGTGTCTAAAATGCAGTATTTTTTTTACGCAAAAAAAAGTGGCAAGAAATTCCCCCAAAACTGCCTCGGTGAAAGCCCACACAGCAAAAATGATTTAAAAAAAACCACGACTAGCCCTTTAATTCATGTGTGAAAGGACGAGGCATGTTAGCAAACATTTACAGAAGAATTCAGTCTCTAATTAAACTGTTTCATCTGAAAGTGTATTAAAAACCATTTTGTAATGATTTTAAGATCTTGTTTGATGGGTAAAATTGAAATTCAAAGCTAAAATTTCCTGGTTTAGTTTCCTAATTTTGCATCAATGCCTTGGATGTAAGAAAGTCTCGGTACGTGATATATCGCGATATTTTATGCCACGATATCGTATCGATATTCAAACGCAATTTTATTTTTTAGAATTGGAATAGAACCATTATTGATGACAGTAATTTTTATTGTAAAATTAAAAGTATAACTGGCAGTTTGGTGGATGTTTTCACCTTCTTCGTTCCAGTGGATCAACTAGATCTAGTAATAAAAACTGGATGTGTTAAAGTATGAAACAGGTTGGAGTGTTTGGAATAATGTGACACTTTTTCTACAGTTAAATAAATAAAAAAATCACAATATATATAGTTTTACTCATAGTATCACAACATATTGTATCACCAGATTATTGCTAGCATATTACTAATTAATACCTGTTAAAGGTTGTGATCCAAGATCACAGGAATCCTTAGTTTAAATTATTAGATCGTGCCGTTCATCCCTGAATGAGTTCCTTTTTTTAGTGTTAAGATTAAATGTCAGTTAATGGACTGATTTAACATTCACTTTATTCATCCAAACATTTACATTTCGTACTGTAAAACATTGTCACCCTATAAAACAGCAGCCGACAATAGTCTGCATCCAAACTAAAACGCATCCGGTTTACATTAATAAACCCTGAACTCAAGATTAAAATAATTTCTTTCTTTTAAATTATAATTTAATTAATTAATTTATTATTTATTTCGATTGAAACCAGACCTTGAACAGGATATTTAGGGAAGGCTCTTGTTTATAAAATGAATAGACTTGTTTTGTTTAGGGGTGGAAGAAAAAAAAAAGACCCTCCAGGTTTATATTTATATTTTAACTAAAGATTTAACTTTTTTGTATGCTTCTCAGAAATCTCAGAAAGTTTGTCATATTAAATATGATTCAGGCGACCCGAACTGGGATCAGAACCACAATGGATTGATAAGAACTTTTAATTGTATGAAAAATAAACATGGATGTTTGAGCATTTATCACCATTTATCTCATGAACTAGGGCTGGGCGATACTCAAAACTATATTGTGATATATTATTTTCTAGATGTCAAAATGACTGTTTATGAACATTCTCACTTTCCAGATCCATTTCAGCAGAACAGCTTCAAACAAGTTTAGAGTGCCATTTAAAGAACATTTATTGTGCAAAATGCATTTAAGCAATATTAAAATCTTTTTCTTTCCCCAAATAATGCTACACAAACATTCTCACAGCATAAGGATGAAGATGTTTTAAATAAATTAAAAGCTAAATGTTATTTTTTTTAAAAGAAAGCTCAAAATTGTCTGCTTTCCTGGTTATTTATAAATTTATTATAGCACAAAAATAAAGCATATTTTAATTGAAAATGCTTCAAGTTGAACAGGTTTTTATCTCCGTAAAAAAAAAAAAAAAAAATTTAAACTTGCAATATTTAGTGTAAAGACGAACACAATCAGGGTAGGCCGGTATAGTCAAAATCTCTTGTTTGCTAAATTTATGTCATTTCTACCTTTTATGTCCCCAACCACTATCTAAAACAACTACAATAAAAAGGAATGAACTGAATTGCCATATCTTAATTATATAGATACATAAACGGTTATTCTAGACACAAAGTTTAATGTCAACAGAGTCTGATTGATCGCATTTATTACATTTCAAACTATGTCATAAAACTGGCTACAACGAGTTTGCCATCCTGAAGTGATTAATCATGAAATGATCTTGGCACCAAGTGGTCGGCAGGTTTTCCATGGAGAGGTCAGAGGTCAGCAGGACTCGGCTGCTGATCTTCAGATGGTGAGAACATCTCCTCCCGTTCATGCAACTGTTAAAAACACAGATAGGCGTGATAATCCGTCTTCATCGGAGTCCAAAGAATGCACCGAGTTACCTCTTCCCACAACAACCAGCCAGCAGGTTTGCATTTTCCACATTTTTTCAGCGTAGCTGCCGCTGCTGGTTGGAGGTTTTCTGTGCAGTGCAGCTCCTCTCTCGGTGAGCAGGGCAGGTTAAAGTGTGCATGGAAGCAAATTTAGATCTAGATGATAAAATGTAGGAAACCAGATCAATATTTATATCCAGTGCATTTGTGCCCGTAGATGAATGTGTAATGGATCCGCCTGGAAATGCCTGATCAGAAATCCAATTACTGTCCTGAGTCGGTTCGGCTCGACCCGGTGTGGAGAACAATGCTCTCCGTGGATCTGGTTTCCCCTCCATCTGTGGTCTGGGCCGGGCGTCAGAGCGGCCGGGGGGCCTTTTAGGAAACGCTTTTGCTGATTATTTTGTTTACTGGTGGATTGTTTTCTGTCCCGAACTCCGTCGGGGTCTCACTCTTCTTCTGCTGTCAGCAGAGACTAGACAGGACAGCGTTTGTTTCCAGGAACTCATCGCATCGGCATTGACCTGGAGATCAGAGTAACTGAGAAGAAGCTGGTTGCAGGGTTCCTACTCAGCCTGGAAAGGTCTGGAAAAGTTGTCTTTGATTGATGTGCCTCTGAGCAAGGCATTTAACCCTAAGTCTGTCCATTTAACTGGACTTTTGACTAAATAATTTAGCTTTAATGTGCCATGTCACCAGGAACCCACAGAGAAATAAACAGAAGAGCTTTTCGCTGCCTTTGGGGTTGAGCTCTAAACAAATGGACCCAGTGGTTCTGAAACTGGGTTCAGAGGTAAAGAATCTGTAATCAGCCCTGATTTGACAAGTCCAAATGGTTCAGACTGTAACAAGAAGCTGATCTAAGTTATAAAAGTAGGAATAAACCGATTTGGACCAATCTCAAGCAATATATGCTGTTATGGCCGATAACCGATATTTACACCCCGGCCTATAGAGGGATTATTTGTTTATCAAAACAGCTGATGCTGGCGCAACCTGGTTGCAGAAAGAGCCGCCGGCCCTTTAAATTAGCTCCGGTTCCCATTGTTAATATTTGCGGTTATCTTACAGTTGCTGTGTTGGTTAGCGATGTTAGCCAGTTCGTTAGCCAAGCCCAAGGGTTGCATTAATCGGATATTTTGTGGTAAATCTTATTTTAAACGTCACCATAGCGACCAGAGAGCATTACGGGGCGGAGTGGAGGTTGCTCATGTTGTTGGCGGGATGATACGGGAAGCTGCTGGTAAAATTACGGCTAATGTTGAATTTACATTCATTATTATAGTAAATTTTTTTATTTTATTTTTCCTTTATCCACCGGTCAAACCTGTCCGAGGTGAAAAAATGAGGTTGGGGACCGCTGTTCCCAGTGGGGTCCAAAACGAGTATTGGTTTAGAACCAGGGTCTTCTCCCTCTGAGAAACCCTCAGAATGGAGGCCCTGCTGGTCAGATGCCTGAACCACCGTGGCGGACTCATTCTGCCGCTCTCATCCAGAACCCCATATTGGCCGTAGGCGAGAGCTGGGACCCCAACCAGGAGCTCTGCAGGATCTCCAGCGCTCTCCTGGAGCTTTCTGATGCGGATCGCTAAGATCTGGATCAGGTGGGATCATGGAGGACAGAGGAAACAACCCAGCATGGTCAGCCGCCACGTTCCAGACGTTGTTGAGCTGATGATTGTGACTTGATGTTGTGCAGCCAACTGTCAAAGGTGGAAGGTGAACCTGGAAAAGGTGCAGGAACCCTGTGGTAGATGTTCAGAAGATCTGCTTGTGGAGAGCTTTCTCCACCACCAGAGGAGCTCCTCATGGACCAGGAGTCACGAGTGCATAATGGACCCTTGTTGGGTTAAAAGGTTTTTAATATCGTGAGTTTTACCCCAACAGGAGGTAAAGCTACTCGATTATAGTAAAAATAATAGTAATAATTGAAATCACGATTATTCAAACGGGTTTTATTGGTTGCCTTTAAAAACTTTTTTTTTTTTTTATAAAAAAAGAAAACTATGCAAAATATTTTCTTTGGACAGTAAAAAAAAAAAAAGTCCAAATTATATTAAATATGCTGCAGTTTCTAAACTAATCTTCTATTAGAGACATCTGCTCACCTGCCCCCTGCTGGCCAGCCCTCACACTCGTCCCAAGCAGCCCAGGCCGTGCAGCCTGATGACATCATCACACAGCGCTTTAAGGCTGCAGCCGAAACCAGTAAATTGGTAAGAGGTCTAACACCAGAACGAATAGTGCCGTTGGTTAGCGCGTGAAACGCGAAGGGAAACAAAAGAATCATCACAGCGGCATAAAATAACACGAGTTTGCTTTGAGCTGCTCCTCTGAAGAGTTTTAGACTTTTCTGCAACAACCAGCCCTGAGCAAAGAGATATAGAGGCTTCTAAACTTCGGTTCTCCCTCCAGCAAAAGGTGAGCACTTATCAGTGTTACCTAAAGAGCTACGTAATAAAAATTATTATTTCCGTGACAAATACAACAGTTCATCATGCTGCAGGTAGTTCAGCTAATCAGCCGCGCTCACGCAAACTGCTCAGGACGGACTTTCTGCGCTTTTGGTGAACAAGCAGGAGGGCATCCTAAATTACCGTTTTTTTCCTCCATTTTGACATTTTTGTAATTGTCTAGTGTAATGATCGAAATCGTAATTGAATTTCGATTAATTGCACGGCCCTAACAGGAGGCGATGTTGGGTCCTGAGGTTCTAGGAGAAGAACCAGCGAAAGGCGTAAACTTAGAAAACTTGTGTTTGAGACGGTTCTTGATGCTCTTTGTTCTCCTGTTGTCTCTCAGAAATGGTGGAGTCCATGAAGAAGGTGGCCAGCATGGACGTGGAGCTGACGGTGGAGGAGAGGAACCTGCTCTCCGTGGCCTACAAGAACGTGATCGGAGCCAGGAGAGCCTCGTGGAGGATCATCAGCAGCCTGGAGCAGAAAGAGGAGAACAAGGGGGGCGAGGACAAACTCAAGATGATCCGGGAGTACAGGAAAACGGTCAGAACTGGTCTTCGGGGGGGGGGGGGATAATCTTTACCCCAACAGCCAGAAGTAGAGCTGAATAATGAACCTAATAGCAGTTATCTTTGTGGGGAGCTGGACTTGATGAGAGACGGACCGGATACCCGGGTTTAGGGCTCAGGTTGATCCACAGATCCAGCCAGAATCATCCCCTGTAAACCAGAACTTACGGGTCTCTGTCGGGTCTGAAAAAGACATCAAACCTCTTATATTTATTAAATTATTGATGTTAAAGTCATCAACATTCGAAATATTATCTTCATTAATTTTAGGAAGTTAAAATCAGATCGTTACCTGATCTACCAGCAGTGGGTATTTTTATTTACGTTTTATTCAGTTATTTAACGACAGGGATGTGTAATGGCAAGAATCTGGCGATACGATATATCGCGATACTATGAGTGAGACTATATATTGTGATTTTTAAAAGCTGAATTTAACTGTAGAAAAACTGTTCCATCATTCTAAACACTCCAACCTGTTTCATACTTTATTCAGTTTTATTACTAGATCCAGTTGATCCACTGGAACCAAGAAGGTGAAAACAGCCACAAACTACCAGTTATGCTTTTATATTTACTACAAAAAATGACTGTCATCATTGATGGTTCCATTCAAAAATAAAAATCGATACATTGCTTTTGAATACCGATACAATATTGCAACATAACATATCACAATATATCGGCCATAACAACAATATTAACATTGGTTATCAATATCGACCCATGTTTTCATATCGGTGCATCCCTGATTTTTAGTTTGACTGTTTGTTTTTTTTCTGCAGTTTGTTTCATTGGAGCAGCAATTAATAACAGCATTGTTTAAAAACTTTAATTTCAAAATATTGGTTCTGTTTAGTGATAAAAGTTGACTTCTGAATGTTTCTGTTGTTTGTTTACATTTATAAAAAGCAATTTTCGTGTTGGTGGGTCCATGACTTCAGCCGATTTATTTATCTCCAAAGAATACAGCAGAGGTTTTAATAACTTTTATCGTTATCCCGATAAATACTACAAAAGATTGCGATTAATTTTTAAGTCCACATCGCCCATTCCCTACACCCTCCCATTAATGTCCTATAAAGGTCATAAAAAAAATCAGAAATAGAAGCTTCTAAACCCGTCAGAAACGTTGTGGCGAGGCGGCCATGACGGTTACTGTAAATGGCTATGGAAGCAAATCTGTGCCGTAATTCAAATGAGAAAGCATCAGCTGAAATGCTTTTTCATTTTCACAATGCGCAACTGCCAATTTGTCTCAGTAAAATGAAAAAGAAATCTGCTTTTTCAGTTTTCTTCTTCAGAGTTGCTCATTCTGTGGCCTACTTCAGATGGGATTGGCGATCCTAAGCGGCGCAGGAGAGTGACGTCAGCGCTCGCTCTTCTTCTTCTTCTTGTGGGTTGGCTGCCGTGTTTATGTGTCAAGTGGTGTTGCTGTTAGCAACGAGAGAAGTTACTGAGATGAAGGACGCCGCTTGGCTTCCCTCGCCGATGCCGTTTTCTCTCAACGGGGCTGTAAAGTAAACGCAAACTGGATCTCTGACTGCATTAGTGTTAAAAATGTCTCTTCCAGGAATTAGGCGGTGACGTTCGTGTTGTTTTACAGCAGCGGCAGCTGGGAGCCGGATGCGTTAAGCACCGCCCACCACAGTGTCTCCCATAAATACTAAAATAAAGTTATTAATCTTATATCAACGTTTGTATTTTTGGTTAACATGTATATAAAAATGGTATAAAAAGGCCAAACAAAGCAGCTTATCCGTCAGCCAACCCAGAACCCATTTTAATATAATATGATAATATGAAATACTTTTTCAGGGTAGCACTGGGGTTTTAAAGTATTAAAAAAAGCATTGAATTCAGTAGAGTCAAATTTAAGGCCTTAAAAGCATTACATTTCAGAAAAAAGAGATTATTGTTTTTAATTATAGCCTTAAATTTGGCATCTTATTTTTTAGAATAATTAAACAATTTGTCATATATAAGCGTTTAGATTTGGTTTTCATAAACAGAACATCACGGCGCAGTTCACATTATGACACTGCACTTGTTGCTATGGTTCCCTGCCCACCATTTGTGACAGCCCCCATCCTATAACTCTTTCCTCTCCTCTAATCACTAGAACACGTAGTACTCCAGCAGGAACCCAATGGGCAAGTGTTAATATAATCCGTAGTGTCTGCAAAACGCGAAATATGACTTGAGTCGGACCTCTGCCTGGTAACTATCATGAGGCTTTTTGTCCGATCTGCTGCAAACGTGTTGGCTGGGGACAATCGTGGGACTGACTGCATTGGAGTCCCACGTGCGAAGCAAAAAACATGTTGCTAGCTTAAATGCTAGCGAACTTCATGTCCAAATCGCACATTATTGTTGGAGGCAGTCACCAGCGATTTCTCAAGCAACGGCATCGTGTAATGTCGCCACTACCACAGCGACTGCTACGACTAGCCACGGACTTTTAAATGCGACCACAAACTTGCAGCCTCTGTGAATTGGTGCCGTACGGTCAGAAGTTATTTGGGTTTTAAAAACTGTTTCTGTTGTAATCCCACACGTCTAATGAAGATATTAGGAAGGTATTCAAAAGCGTGTTTACAGATTCTAAAATTCCATCTGCATTCGCGTGTGGTAAAAACAAGACCGCCTACATTACCAAAACTTGGATTTGCAATTATTTATTGCAAAGGTGCTAATGCAGGATTTAAATGATTTTAAATTGAAATGGATTTTAATTTGACTAATAAAAAGAAAAAATATATACTTGTCCTTGTTGTAACTGCATGCATATTGTATGCATATGTCTGGCCACAAACCCGGCATTAGATTTTACTGAATAGGTATTAAAAAGGTTTTAAATTTCACTACTTCAAACCTGGAGCTTCCCTGTTTTTTGAGGCAAAAATGCTGTTGTATTCTGAAATAAAGAGTTAAACCTGCCTGATGACCACATCTAACCTGGACAGATCTACGGTTTGATCAGTCGCAGTAAAAGCTCACTGCAGTGTGTGTGTGTTTGTGCGCTTTAATCTGCAGGTTGAGAAAGAGCTGAAATCGATCTGCAACGACATTCTGGATGTTCTGGACAAACACCTCATCTTAGCTGCAACCACCGGAGAATCCAAGGTTTTCTACTACAAAATGTACGTATCCAGGAAAGACACACACACATGTGTGCATTTGTGGTTTAACGGCACCACTGTGACTCATAGGGTGTTTATAGGGACACAGCTTTCCCTGCAGCTGGTTTTATTTTATTTTTATTTTACCCAGAGAAGACAAATCTCACTTCAACACTAGAAGATTATACATACATGACATGACATTTCACAGGATTATGTGGTCAGTTGACCTGGAAATGGTCGTTAATGAAGACAAACTGGGGTTTAGAGAGTTGTTCTCAATGCTTAACAACTATACAATATGCAAATGTCCAGTTTAATGGGACTCTTTAAGATTGTGAGGCCCAGGACACATTTTATATGCAGCATCTTGAGAAACAAAGAGGAGATAGAGAAGTTGTGGAAGGTCGAGGCCTCGGATGTCGCTGGAGCATCAAACTACAACCTTAGAAACACGAATCCAGAAGAGCTCAGCCCTACAAACAGCTAAGATGCTCCTCACACGTTGCAGTTTAGGGGCTCAGCTTTTGTTATGGGCCATCGAAATCAAAAGAAAGGTCAAGTTGCTGAAACAAACTAAATAAAATGATAATGGCAGTTGCAAAGTTATTAATCTATTAATAAAGTTTAAACGTTTTATTAAAAAAAAAAATTATAAGACTTTAAAGACCTAGTGACACGAAGCCGACATTGTTAAACATACCATATAATAAAGAAATCCGAACCCAATGGACTATTTCATTGCATAATCCTACTGAGAGCAAAGAAAACCGCCCCGGTGACCAGCATTTTACTCGTACCGCATCGCCCCTCGGTGAACGAGCATAAAGCAGGAAGTGACGTTAGCGAGAGATCGCATGCTAGGTTTGTTGACACATTTGACAGCGGCTTTTCATCTGTGACTGGGACCGCTGTTTTTTGTTCATGACAAAAGCCACAGCCTGTTATGAAAGAAAAAAAATAATTACAATACACATCAGGGTTCTAAATATAATTGACAAGATTTTGGCTTTAAGTTTTTTTTTTTTTTACTTAACCTGTTACTGCCACTCTAACTACCACTTGGGTTGGCTTGTGCACAAAAGTGTAGACCACCCAAATACATTTGCTCACTAAAATAATATATTACATCCCACATGATTGTGAATCATCTCATTTAAAAGCTCTGGACTGCAAGTGCTACACAAAATAGACAATATTGTTTTGACTATCTCTAAAACAAAAAAATAGCGTTTTCATTCTCAGAAATAAACAATGGTGGGAAAAGTAATTTATATCCTACCTTTTATTTTTTAACTATTCACTGGATAAAATGGGACTTTCTTGTACCAATATCCCAAACTATGTTACTTTATGGAAAATACACTTGGATATACAATTATCCAGTTATCCTTTTCTGTTGATTATTGATAAGAGACGTTTTCATACGTCAAAAACAAAGGTAAAACAGAAAAATCACTACACGTTAATATTATTATGCTCATTTATACCATTTAGTAAATTATTTGAAAAGAAAAAAACCACGATTAAAAGGTATTTCTAATCCTTACCCATCTGTGTTTCCCTGATGTCACTTTTTCCGCTGCTATGTTAGCTTTATCGCTTTCTTATACGGCTTGTACCTGAGCGGTCCGAGCCAATGCCTCCACCTCCTCTAGAACCACCAGAACCAGCTCCATTTTCCACCTCAAAGACCATCTTAAGGCCTGAGCGGTTCTGTCGCTGACGTCACATAATGGATACGAAGCCGCGGTTAAGCTAATATTTTTGAAACTCTGAATTATCGCGTCATGTCTGTTCTCGTCATAAATTTACACAACCACATTGTTTGACAAGATGCATTATGTCATAATAGATTTTCATGAAGTCAGCTTTGTATCATGAGGTCTTTAAAAGTCCACCTAAAATGGTTCCATAAACCCATTGGTCTTTCTTACAATGCTGGTGTGTAACCTGGGGACACACACTCATACCCGTATAGCCCTCCGGCCAGGCCTGGTCCGTTTTTACTACTTAAATGTTTAAAACGGCACCAAAACTGCCAGAAATCTTTTAAATGTGAGTCCAGAAAGGTTTTGGAGTCTGGAAACCGAAAGTAAATCTGGACCCTGATGACCTCTGGGTTACAACTGTAAAAGGGACTTGTTTGTGGAGGCGGCGAAGCTCCCTGTAGAGACGCCCTATTATGGCGATCAGATTAAATTTATCGTAGTGAGGGTTTCGACGAATCATAACAATGAATGAACGCTAGCGCTGCCGTGAGTAGTCAACCTAACCGATGAGGTCAAATATGAAATATTGTCGATGTCCGTTTTTGCCTTCGAGCACAACGTTTTAAAGGACCAAAACAACATATTTCTCCCAAACCACTAGATGGCGCTGTGCGCTTTAGTGGCAGACTTCCGTTCTCCGCTCACACGATTCAAAGATGGCAGACCCCTGTCTTCACAGCAAAATGAATGAAACGGAGACGGAGATGTATTTGGATATGGAGGAAATGCTGCTACTTTCTTTCCCTCCACATTTTTATTGAAGGATTTAACAGCAATAAAGAGAAATTGTACTGTGTAAAAAGTTCTCATACAACATATGGCTGTTAGTATAACAAAATCTTGTTGCATGGAACAAAAACATTTTCAATTTCTTTATTTTTAAAGAAATGTATTTATAAGAATTTTAAAATGAAATAAAAATTGTGAATTAGGACATTTATAAATAATTAATTAATAATATTTAATACTATTTAATTAATTAAATTACTAATTAGTGAATTAAGAATTGTATAAATGATTAATTAAATAATACTATTTAATACTATTAAATTAATCAATTAAATTCCTAATTGGTGAAATTAAGAATTGTATTAATTAATTAATACTATTTAATACTATTTAATTAAACTCCTAATTAGTGAGTTGAGAATTGTATTAATTAATTAATACTATTTAATACTATAATTAATTAAATTCCTAATTAGTGAATTAAGAATTTTATACATGATTGATTAATTTATATTATTTAATTAATTAAATTCTTAGTAAATTAAGAAATTAATTAATAAAATAAGAATTTTATTCCATTTAAATATTTTCAGTTTTGTGAATTGAATGGTAATGTTTACTGAAAATAAAATGACGTGGAATTAAGCAGTTTTTTTTTCTTAAACAAAATAATGGTTTAAACTAATCGATTAGTCGGTAGATTAGTTGAAATGAAGTTAGTCGGTTTGTGGCAGCCCTGGTTGACGCCTGTCCCCGTTGTCTGTCCCGTTCCAGGAAGGGAGACTACCACAGGTACCTGGCAGAGTTCGCCACGGGCAACGACCGGAAGGAGGCGGCGGAGAACAGCCTGGTAGCTTACAAGGCTGCCAGCGACATCGCCATGATCGAACTCCCTCCAACGCACCCCATTCGTCTGGGACTGGCCCTAAACTTCTCCGTTTTCTATTACGAAATCCTGAACTCGCCGGACCGCGCGTGCAGGTACGACCTGACCAGACGGCGTCCAGGTGGGTGGTGCTGCGGGTGCGGCGGGCTTCACACTGTTTGCTTTGTGTCGCCTCGACTCTGGCAGGTTGGCGAAGGAGGCGTTCGACAACGCGATAGCAGAACTGGACACTCTGAGCGAGGAAAGTTATAAAGACTCAACACTCATCATGCAGCTGCTACGGGACAACTTGACGCTATGGACCTCAGACGTTCAGGGAGACGGTGAGATCATCTGTCCCCAGTTCATCCTTCTCCTTCCCCCTCCTCCTCCTCAGTCTCCTCTAACTCTTCATCTCCTCCTCATCCCTCCTCAGATTAAGGACTCTCCTCTTCTTCCCCTCTTCTCCGTTAGAAAAGTGTATTTAGTAAGTCGTTCGTCCTGTCTTTGGCTCCGCCTCTATGCTGTCTAACCTCCCCAACACTTCCTGTTTCTTTCTCTACATCCAGGATTCTGATCCAGTCTGGAAAACTGGGATAAGTTTGGAAAAAATAATCATGTTTCCAGACTATTTTAAATATTCATCCATCAGTTCATCCATCCATCAGTCCATCCATCAGTCCATCCATCCATCAGTCCATCCATCCATCAGTCCATCCATCCATCATCCCATCCATCATCCCATCCATCAGTCCGTCCATCCATCCATCCATCCATCCATCCATCCATCCCATCCATCATCCCATCCATCAGTCCATCCATCCATCAGTTCATCAATCAGTCAATCCATCAGTCCATCCATCCATCAGTCCATCCATCCATCATCCCATCCATCAGTCCATCCATCCATCAGTCCATCCATCCATCAGTCCATCCATCCATCATCCCATCCATCATCCCATCCATCATCCCATCCATCAGTCCATCCATCCATCCATCCATCATCCCATCCATCATCCCATCCATCAGTCCATCCATCCATCCGTCCATCCATCAGTTCGTCCGTCCGTCCATCCATCAGTCCGTCCATCCATCAGTCCATCCATCCATCAGTCCATCCATCCATCATCCCATCCATCATCCCATCCATCATCCCATCCATCATCCCATCCATCAGTCCATCCATCCCATCCATCCATCCCATCCATCATCCCATCCATCATCCCATCCATCAGTCCATCCATCCATCCATCCCATCCATCATCCCATCCATCAGTCCATCCATCAGTCCATCCATCCATCAGTCCATCCATCCATCAGTTCATCAATCAGTCAATCCATCAGTCCATCCATCCATCATCCCATCCATCCATCATCCCATCCATCAGTCCATCCATCCATCAGTCCATCCATCCATCAGTCCATCCATCCATCAGTCCATCCATCAGTCCATCCATCCATCAGTCCATCCACCCATCAGTCCATCCATCCATCAGTTCATCAATCCATCCATCCATCAGTCCATCCATCCATCAGTCCATCCATCCATCAGTCCATCCATCCATCAGTTCGTCCATCCATCAGTTCGTCCATCCATCAGTTCGTCCGTCCGTCCATCCATCAGTCCGTCCATCCATCAGTTCGTCCATCAGTTCATCCATCCGTCCGTCCATCAGTTCCTCCATCAGTTCATCCAACCATCAGTTCATCCGTCCGTCCATCCATCAGTCCGTCCATCCATCAGTTTATCCGTCCATCAGTTCGTCCATCAGTCCATCCGTCCGTCAGTTCATCCATCCTCCCTTACATCAGTTCATCCATCAGTCCATCCATCAGTCCATCCATCCATCAGTCCATCCACCCATCAGTCCATCCATCCATCAGTTCATCAGTCCATCCATCCATCAGTCCATCCATCCATCAGTCCATCCATCCATCAGTTCATCCATCCATCAGTCCATCCATCCATCAGTTCATCCGTCCATCAGTTCGTCCATCCATCAGTTCGTCCATCCATCAGTTCGTCCATCAGTTCATCCATCCGTCCGTCCATCAGTTCCTCCATCAGTTCATCCAACCATCAGTTCATCCGTCCGTCCATCCATCAGTCCGTCCATCCATCAGTTTATCCGTCCATCAGTTCGTCCATCAGTCCATCCGTCCGTCAGTTCATCCGTCCGTCAGTTCATCCATCCTCCCTTACATCAGTTCATCCATCAATTCATCCGTCCATCAGTTCATCCATCAGTTCATCCATCAGTTCATCCATCAGTTCATCCGTCCGTCAGTTCATCCGTCCGTCAGTTCATCCGTCCGTCAGTTCATCCGTCCGTCAGTTCATCCGTCCGTCAGTTCATCCGTCAGTTCATCCATCCATCAGTTCATCCATCCATCCGTTCATTCATCAGTTCATCCGTCCGTCAGTTCATCCGTCCGTCAGTTCATCCATCCATCAGTTCATCCATCCTCCCTTACATCAGTTCATCCATTCATCAGTTCATCCATCAATTCATCCGTCCGTCAGTTCATCCATCAGTTCATCCATCCATCAGTTCATCCATCCATCAGTTCATCCGTCCGTCAGTTCATCCGTCCGTCAGTTCATCCGTCCATCAGTTCATCCATCAGTTCATCCGTCCATCAGTTCATCCGCCCATCAGTCCATCCATCCATCCATCAGTCCATCCATCCATCAGTCCATCCATCCATCAGTTCATCAATCAGTCCATCCATCCATCAGTTCATCCATCCGTCCATCCATCAGTTCGTCTATCCATCAGTTCGTCCATCAGTTCATCCATCCGTCCGTCCATCCATCAGTCCGTCCATCCATCAGTTCGTCCATCAGTTCATCCAACCATCAGTTCATCCATCCGTCCGTCCATCCATCAGTTCATCCATCAGTCCATCCGTCCATCCATCAGTCCATCCGTCCATCAGTCCATCCGTCCATCAGTTCATCCGTCCATCAGTTCATCCGTCCATCAGTTCATCCGTCCGTCAGTTCATCCATCCTCCCTTACATCAGTTCATCCATTCATCAGTTCATCCATCAGTTCATCCATCAATTCATCCATCAGTTCATCCATCAGTTCATCCATCAGTTCATCCATCAGTTCATCCATCAGTTCATCCATCAGTTCATCCGTCCGTCAGTTCATCCGTCCGTCAGTTCATCCGTCCGTCAGTTCATCCATCCTCCCTTACATCCGTTCATCCATCCATCCGTTCATCCGTCCGTCAGTTCATCCGTCCGTCAGTTCATCCGTCCGTCAGTTCATCCATCCTCCCTTACATCCGTTCATCCATCCATCCGTTCATCCGTCCGTCAGTTCATCCGTCCGTCAGTTCATCCGTCCATCAGTTCATCCATCCTCCCTTACATCCGTTCATCCATCCATCCGTTCATCCGTCCGTCAGTTCATCCGTCCGTCAGTTCATCCGTCCGTCAGTTCATCCTTTCATCAGTTCATCCTTTCATCAGTTCATCCTTTCATCAGTTCATCCGTCCGTCAGTTCATCCGTCCGTCAGTTCATCCATCAGTTCATCCATCAGTTCATCCGTCCGTCAGTTCATCCATTCATCAGTTCATCCGTCCGTCAGTTCATCCATTCATCAGTTCATCCGTCCATCAGTTCATCCGTCCATCAGTTCGTCCATCAATTCATCCGTCCACCAGTCCATCCGTCCATCTGTTCATCCATGATTGACTTTTTTAATTTCCCTTCACTGGGAATATTCATACATTTCTCTTTTTTTTTCATGATTTCGGCTTCAGACGATGAAAATCCAACATTTATTTTCTCAGAATTTATATTTACATCAAACCAAAACAATGATTTTAATACAGAAATGTGTTCATGTTGTGACTGACACTGTCACTGACACAATCCACAAGGAGGGGAAACCACAAAAGGCCATCCCTTCAGAGGGCTGTATGTTGAAGGAAAGCTGAGTGGAAGGAAGAAGTTGTAAATAATTAAAAAAAAGCAACATTAAGAGAGTAAAGCAAGGAACATTTAGTGAGTTAAACCACTCCTAAACCAGAGACGACATCAGCAGAGTGTGACCTGGGCTGAGGAGAACCAGAACCGGACTGTTCCTCAGTGGTCCAAAGTCCTCTTCTCAGATGAAAGTACAGTTTTCATTTCATTTGAAGATCTAGGTTCTAGAGGCTGGAAAGAGAGTGGAGTTTTCACACCCAGTAATAATCTGGGGTAACATGTCATCTGCTGGTTCTGGTCCACTGGATTTCTGAAGTCTAGTCTACCAGGATAGTAACACCAGTAGATGGGCCTGACCAGAACCCCACAGGGGAATATGAGACACTAGAACCAACGATTCAGATGACCTGAAGGTCTCTATCAAAGCAACCTGGACTTCCAGAACCTCAGCAGAACCACAGGCCGACCTCCTTCATGCTACACAGCATTAAGTCATGCAAAAGGAACACAGACCAATCACTGAGAGGAGAAACTGAACAGGGGCGGGAGCACATTTCTGTTCAAAAATCATTTTTCTTGGTCGGATTTAAGCTTCTAAGAAGTTCAATTAGCCGTTAGTCGTCCACATTTACTCCGTTCACCTCTTCATCAGAACATGACCCAAATGCCCCGACTAAATGTCATCAGCGCTGATTAACGCCGCCCCGCATGGTGCCGCGCTGTTAGCTGCTCCAACAGTTCACCTTCTGAAACTAACAACTAAATAACACAACTTGTTTGTTTGTTATGATGGTATGAGTTACAAGAACCCTTAAATTCCCTTTGGGATTAATAAAGTACCCTTGAATTTGATTGGTCGGTTCTGCTCCATTGCAATATATATGTTAAACATCTTCTGAAAACTGGAGCATGTCGTGTAGAAAAGCTGATGCAGTTGAAAACTCACAGGTTACGGTTTTCCTGAACTGATTATATGTATTTTATATTAGCTTATGCTATGTTACGTTAGCATATGCCATTTAATATCCGCATATGATCTGCCTATCAGCAAATGCTGCACTATATTATGACTTTATGTTGGAATATCAGCATGTCATATTTCCATATAGGATGCCATGTTGGTATATGCTATGCTATTTTATAGCTGTATATGCTAGCTGTGTTAGCATATCCTACGTTCCGTTACCATATACCACTTAATATTTATTTATATTTTTTTATTTTAACGTTTCCTGTTTGGCAGTGTGGAGCTCAGAATTGGTGTCTGAGTACCAAGTAGAAGCCCAACAGATTTACTTTCACAAGCGGAGCACTACAGCTTTTGCTATAGTACTCCACTTGATATATTTTTATTTCCTGATGTTATGGACACGGAGACGGAAAATTAAGGGGAAGAAAGAAAGAAGATGGAGAGGTGGGAAACAAAAAGGCAAGAGAGAGGGTGAGTTGAAAATACAAGAGAGGAAGGGGAACAAAGAAAACACAGGAAAACATTGAAGTCTGCCTCCATACCCACAGGACGGCAGAGAGAGGGGGAAAAACAAAACACGAAAAAGGAACATCGACAAAACAAACCATCGTGAACTAAGAACTACACAACCACATCACACAAAAATGGATATAAAAATACAACAACAATGTCACAGAAAAACTCATGGTACCGATTAATCAAGCTCTAGTAATGATAACCTCAGCCCAAGAATATATCTGTAAACACCAGAGACCCCACATCTATGTGTTTGTGTTAGCATGCTGGTGCATATAAGGTTTCTCCATAAGAGTGTTCGAGAGTTTGTGTGAGCAGGCATCAATCCGTCCCCCAGGAATCGATGCAGACATGAAGGAGATCGGAGCAAAGACGTCCAAAGGACCGCCAGAGCCCCAAGTGGACCCGGCGGGGCCGACCGCATCCCCCAAGAGAGGAGCAAAGGAGAACCCCAGGGGAACATCCAGCGGCCACTATGCAGGGGCCCCGCCGGCAACCGGCCGCGCCAGGGCAGGCCGGTCCATGGACCAGGAGAGCCGGGGCCCAGGGGCGCCCCACCCCCCAGCAGGGACCCGACAAGGGACCGGCCAACAAGGGGCCCCCGGCTCCGCAGGGGCCGCGGCCGGCCGCCACCACCACCCTGGGCCAATCCCCACCGCCACCATCCCAGCGCCCCACCCCTGTCCCACGTCGGGGCAGGGAAACAAAGGGTCTTTACCTGATTTTAGTAGAAGACTAATGTAGGCAGAATTCATATTTGGTGGAAGTCGGCCATTTTCCTTGGTTTCCTGCAGCATTCGGTGGAATGTTGGTGCCAGAATATTCCAGAATTCTTTATAGAACTCTGCTGGAAATCCATCTGGGCCTGGAGGCTTGTTATTGGGCATGCCTTGGAGCGCCTCCTGGAGATCAGGCGCTGTTAGTGGTGAATCCAGATATATTATGTGCTATATGTGCTCAGCATGCTATTCTGTTAGCATAATGCTGTCACGTTCGGTTCTATGGTATGTTACGTTAGCATACGCCATGTCCTGCTAACAGATGGTTGCTAGGGTAACGGCATGTTAATGGGGGTTTCCAATGAAATCTCAGTTTTGCTGCATATCAGCCTTTTATGGTTATTTTAACATTACCAACCTGCTGCTGCTCTGAACAGAAAGGAAATGTCTCCATCCTGACTTTAGGTCCACTCCTGCAGTTTGCTGCTTCTTCTGGACTCGGATCCCTGAACCAGGAGCTGATCTGGTGGTCTGGAGGTTTCTGCAGCAGCCTCGCTAATCGCTCTTCTCCTCCTCTTTCTTTCTTTCAGGCGAAGAACAGAACAAAGAAGCGCTGCAAGATGCGGAGGAAGAAGCCCAGTGAGACTGAACAACACAAGACAAACCCTCCTCTTCCTCTCTTCTCCTTTTTTTTATTTTTATTTTTTTTACTCGTCTCCTGCAGGGTTCAGCCCTCCATCCTCCTCTACCTTTCTCACCTCCTACCTTTACATGCTCTGCCCCTTTTTTTTTTAAACATCCTCTGCGACCGTTTTTTGTTTTGCTTTACTTTGCTGCATCGTCCGTTGCCAAGTCTGCCTGCCTGTATTTGTAACACACACATACAAGGCTTTATTTAAAGAAGAAACTGTTTTGTTTTCCTGTATGTGTGTGTGTTCATGATGTGCATCGTCTCCATGCTGTCTGTTTAAAACACTTCAGTCCTCATGATCAGAGACTCCAGCCGTGATGGAAGGTGGGAGACGCCCTTTTAACACATCTGAGTTTCTTTTAGAGACGAACATCAGATTAAACCCCGTCTCTGTCCTCTTGTCTGTTTTTGCGGAGGCTGCAGAGCTTTTGCTAAAGTTGCTAATGGCTTCCTAACAGAGAGCGAACCGCTCAGCAGTCCTTGTTCTGCTGTTTGCAATCAGAAACCAGTTTGGGAAACGGGGGGGGGGGAATGCTGCATCTCCTCCCGAGTCTGTCAGGTTTTCTTCTTCTCATCCTTTCCTCTCGTTTCTTCTTCTTCTTCTCCTCGTTCCGTTGAGTATGTGTAACGTGAATCTGATTTGTACTACTGGATATTCTCACCGGAGCCACAAGTACCGTCTGTATTCTTTCTGAAACACGGCATGGAAAACATTAAACTTAAAACTGAAAACTTCAAGCTGTGTGCCGTGTGAGATGTTTCTGTTTCAACCACTAGAGGGCAGTGAAGTCCTCGCAAAGACTGATGACTTCAGCCTATTATTGTTCTGATTGTATAAAAGTGTTAATTTATTTCAGTACTTTTACATAATATTTATTATAAATGGACTTAAATGTTTAATTCTGATCATTTTGGCTTCGAGGTGATGAGGGGGAAAGAAAGTCAGAATTTGACTTCAGATCAATAAAATGCTTTTTCATCCAAAAATGGTCCTACTGATCATTTCTAAGCTCTCAGTGGGTCTGGGCTCCTTTTGCATGAATTGCTGCAGTGCTGGTAGATGGCTGCGTTGACCGTAGACTTGATTGAAACCCAGTGAACCAGAACCAGGAGATGACCCAGTGATCCAGATCCTCGCCGACTGGAAGCTTCATTCTGGACCTCCAGCAACGTAGATTCTGGTCCTTTCCACTTCTTCCTTCCAGACTCTGGGATGTTGAGCTCCAGATGAAATAAAATGGACCGCTGAGCAACGGTCCGGTTCTGGTTCTGCTCAGCGCAGGACAAGACGTTGGGCTGTGGAGATAAAAGAAGAGAGATGTCTAATTTTCATCATCGGTACACTGAGAGACAGAATGTAAATAAATTAAAAAATCGGAAATCACATTCTATGATTTTAAAAATGTTTTGTATAATGGAGCAGAAAATAAGTATTTGGTCAAAAACAAAAGTTCTCAGTACTTTGTAATGTGATGACAGGTCAAAGGTTTCCTGTAGGTCTTCACCAGGGGTCTCATTTATAAAACTTTGCGTAGAATCCCCACTAAAACCGTACTCAAGCAAGGATAAAAAAAATAATTATTTACGCCTTATAAGTATTCAGATCTTTCAAACTTAGAGTACGCAAAGCTGTACGTAAATCCGACTCTCCCTAGAAATGTGTTCAGGTCATTCTGGATCATATCCCGCCTACATACACACACCCGCTTTCTGCCATAAACGGTCAATGCAAAGGGCCTGGGGAATATTCCGATATGCTGGCGTTTCATGGGTAACCATGGTAACAGAGGCGCAGAACACGTTTTATTTCAATCAACGTTCGTCTACATAGAGCTTTACTCAGCCAGAAGGCGACCAAAGTGCTTCAGATTAAAAGACAAAAGATTAAAGTTAGCAATAAGAAAATGTGTAACAAGGCAAGAGTAAAAAATAAATTAAAGCATCACCACAAGCGATAAAATAAATATACAGTTTGAATTATATGATTACTTGTAGCATCAATAAGATTGGAATAAAAGCAAATTAAAACAAAAACTAAACAGAAAAAGCTGTTATTTGCATAACAGCTGTGTGAATGCTGTAATGCTGAATTTATTGGCCTGAAATGCTCTTAAAATTGTTGAAAATAATTTGAAATGGCTGAAAATCTCCTTTTTGAAGCTTCAGCTGAAGGAAATAAGTATAAAGTTGGACTGTAAAAAGTGCTTAAGATAGTTAAAATGGCTGCTTGGTCACATCGGCTTAAAGCTAACAATCTTTCCCACCATATTCTGTTTACTTTGCTGCAAAATAATAAAAGCTGAACGAGTGACAAGAATTAGTTTGAAGTCAGAAGAACTTCTGGAAACCAGAGTGCACCCTCTGAGCCGTTGCCGGGGCAACCCATTATAAAAAGCCTGAGAGCTGAAAAGTTTGAATGTTTTTTAATCGATCAAATCTCAAAAATGGTAAAAGATATACAAATTCTGAATAATACTGTAATAGCCCAATCTGTTGTGACTAAGTGTAAGTTTTAATCGTGTTTCTAGCTGAAAGTATGCAGGAGCTATTAAAGCTGAAAGAGGCGGAAGTTTTTGTAGAATTTTCAGGAATTGGGACCAAAAAATCAATAAAAAAATCAATTACTTGAAAATGATAGATCTAATAGGACCACTTTAGGGAATCTACATCGGCTCCCCCCATCCTGATGCTGCCACTGTCTGATCTTCAATGAGCGCCAGAACATCCATTGTGTCACTGCAGGACATATTTCTACTCATAACAATTAATGCACCATTAAGTGCAATTGCTGTATAATCTGAAGACACACATATGAACATACTGTGATATAATTCTTGAACGCAACATATTTTCATTCAGATCCCGTGTGAAGCTCTACAAGTCTGAAAATGTGTCTTAAATTCTCCATGTTTCCGTCTCACTGCGCTGCCAGGTTCCTCCGTGTCCAACAATGTGCGTCAGCAACTTAAAGCTGCACACATTTTTCCGCCACCTTTTTTTTTTTTCTATAAATGTTTCTACACACTTGGTGTAGAAAGTGACTTACATGGAGCACGTTTTGAGATTTATAAATGAGACGCCAGGTTTTCACACACTGTAGCTGGTACTTTGGCCCATTCCTCCATCCAGATGGGACTTTCATCTCCCTCCACAGATTCTCTATAGGATGGAGGTCTGGAGACTGGCTAGGCCGCTCCAGGACCTTGAAATGCTTTTCACGTAGCCACTCCTTCGTTGCCTAGGCGATGTGTATTATTGTCATGCTGGAAGATCCAGCCATGTTTCATCTTCAATGCTCAATGCCTGGTTCTGTTGGAGGTTTCTTCCTGTTAAAGGGGAGTTTTTCCTCTCCACCGTCGCTACATGCTTGCTCAGTATGAGGGATTGCTGAAGGATTGCTGTGGTTGGAAAGTCTGCATCAACGGGGCCCAACCTCACGCCAATGACTGACGCAATCTGCTGGGATTCCTTAAATAGGAAACTTTTTAACTGATTGGAATGTTTGTATAAATGTATTGAAATGACTTCTTGTTAAGAGCCTTGAGATGACATCTGTTGTGAATTGGCGCTATATAAATAAAGTGAATTGAATTGAATCCATTCTCACAATACATGGCCCCATTCATCCTTTCCTTCATACGGATCAGGCGTCCTGTCCCCTTTGCAGAAAAACAGCGCCACAGCATGATGTTTCCACCCCCGTGCTTCACAGTGGGTATGGTGTTCTTGTGATGCAGCTGCAGCATTCTTCCCCCTCCAAACACGGCGAAGACCAAAGAGTTCTATTTTGGTCTCATCTGATCACATGACTTTCTCCCAAACCTCCTCTGGATCATCAAGATGGTCTCTAGTTAACTTTAGATGGGCCTAGACATGTGCTGGCTTAAGCAGGGGGACCTTTGGAGGATTTTAATCCATGATGTGTGTGTTACTAATAGTAACCTTTGTTACTGTGGTCCCAGCTCTCTTCAGGTCAATGACCAGTATCCCCCCATGTAGTTCTGGGCGTTTTCTCACCGTTTTCTAGATGATGTGTTCCCCACCAGGTGAGATCTAGCATGGAGCCCCAAGTAGAGGGAGACAGTCAGAAATCTTGTATTTATTCAATTTTCTAAGGCCACGTCCACATGAAGCCGGTACGTTCCCTATCTGATACATTTTTTTTCCCTCGTTCTAAAAAATATTCCGTAAACACGGCGTCGCCTCAAGAAATATCTGCGTCCACACGAAACCACTGAAACAGACTGAAAATGATGTAGTATATATGCCAGACCAGTATGGGGCGCTGTAATTCTGCCAGAGAGATACACTATACACGGAGAAGAAGACTTTGAGCATTGTGCGCTGTATACGAACCAAGAATGTATTTATAACAAAGCAATAGATTTTGCTGTAATAAAGCTAGTAGGCTTAGTAGCTTCTGCAGCACGAACAAAATCATGTAGTCCGCCATTATTGTTGTTGTAGTTACGTGTGACGCAGCCGACACATGATGTGATGACATCATCGTTTCACAAACTATACGGATTGGCTGTACACACGAAACCGCAAGGATGTCGTTTTCAGATGTATCCACTTTGGGACCCGGTTTCAGTCTCCCAAAACGCCGGATCCGTGTGGACGAAATGCTAATACGACAAAAAATGTACACGTATACAGCGTCTCCGTGTGGACAGGCCCTAATAATTGCTCCAACAGTTGATCTCTTCTCACCAAGCTGCTTGCCTATTGTAGATCGGCTCATCCCAGTCTAGTGCAGGTGTACAATCTTGTTCCTGGTGTCCTTGGACAGATCTCTGGTCTTGGTCATGGTGGAGGTTGGAGTCTGACTGTTTGAAGGTGTGGACAGGTGTCTTTTATACAGATAACCAGTTCAAACAGGCGCCATTAATACAGGTAACAAGTGGATGATAGACTCTACCAGAGTCTAACTGCGCCTACATTTCATGGTGAAAAAAAGCACCAAAAGGAGGCGTGGCTTGGAGGATTTCTCTCCACCTCTCTCACCAGAGGAAAGGGAGGGAGGTTCTGTGGAGGAGGCGTGGGCGGAGACTCGGCTTCTTTTAAAAGAACTGCTTTGTTGGTGAGTTGCTCTTTAAAGAAGTAACAGGTTTGAAAAAGTACTTACTTTCTGCACCATTATACAAATAAATTTAAAAAATCATACAATATGATTTCCTGGATTTAAAAAAAAAACATTCTTTCTTACAGTTGAAGTGTACATATGATGAAAATCACAGACCTCCCTCATCTTCTTCAGTGGGACAACTGCCAAATACTTTTTGCCCCACGGTAAATCTGGGCGTTGCGCCTCTTGATGTTCAGACTCCAGCCTCAGTCCGATCCTTTTGAAGCTCCACAAACCTTTGAATAGATTTGGCTCCTAAGTCGTCTCAAGGCTACAGTCATCCCCGGTGCATCTTTATCTCCTACACTTTTTCCTTCCACTTAACTTTCCATTCTTTCTCCACTGAGCAGAGTTTACCGACAGCCGGAGTCTTCTCTGTTTTTGTTCTGGTGTCTCTTTTTAAACTTTCCCTACAGAATGTTGCACTGAGCACTAAAGTTTCTCACACTATCTATGGTTCAGGTAGAAAATGACGCTTTTTTTTTGTTTGGTACCGACCTGACCAACCAGCAGAAATTCTCCCCCAATTTTTTTTATGTATTTAAATTTCAGAGCTTTATTTTAGAAATGGCTTCTGAGATGAGTTTTACTCACTTTATGCCTGATGTCGCTTATTTAAATCAGAATGTCCAGAATTTAGCGACCCCTCTACAGCAGAACCACATGATTCTTTTCCTGTGTTTTCTTTGTTCCCCTTCCTCTCTTGTATTTTCAACTCACCCTCTCTCATGATTTTTTGTTTCCTACTTCTCTTCTTCATCTTCTTTCTTTCTTCTCCTTAATTTTCCATCTCCATGTCCATAGCATCAGGAAATAAAACCCACAGCAATTCATAATAAAGATTTCTCACACATATATATCAAGCGGAGTACTTTAGCAAAAGCTGTAGTGCTCTGATTGTGAAAGTACATTTGTTGGGCTTCTACTTGGTACTCAGACACCAATTCTGAGCTCCACACTGACAAACAGGACACGTAAAAAAACCAACAACAAAAACACCTGATTCTATCTGCTGGTGGAGATTCTCATCCATCCTAAGTGCTTCAGGCAACTGGACTTCTTCTCGTTAGGGTTGTGCACCTTTTTTTTTTTTTTCTACTACACATTTTCCTTCCACTCAACTTTCCTTCAATACACTTGGATGCAGCACTCTAAAACAACAAAAAACAACAAAAAAACCGACACATTTTAATTTGAAATATCTTTTTTTCTTTACTTAAAAAAAGATCAAAATAAAGATGAACAGTTAAAACCCGAAAGAAAAGACGCCGGTGTGACGCGTCTGGTCTAGAGACAGATGGCAGAGCAGGAGACCCGCACCGGTGTAGCTGGTTTCGTAAACATGTATGAGGACGTCTAACAGCGCCTCCGGGCGTCTCGTGTCCCGCAGATTGTCCACCTGTCTCCAGGAGAGAGGGCGTGTCTTCTTCCGGCCCCTTCCCAGAGGATCCACAGTGATTCAGCTAGGACTGGCCCTAAGTGGAGACATGGCGTCGTTCCATTGATGGCGGTAAAGTACTACCCTGATAGTACTGGTTCAAACATTTCTTCATTTTTGTTTTGTTTGTTTTTTTTAAGTTTTCTGCATAAAAAAATAGATCAAAGAATGAAAAATGGGTAATGGGTAATAATCCGAGAGCAGGAATTTGGTTTCTAGAGCCGCTCTCTGGGTCTACGTCTGCACAGTGAGGACTAAATGGGCGGGGCTTGAGGGGTGGAGCTAGTTAACATTCAGAAACTTTTACTGCAACAGGTATCAGAATATATGGGCAGTGGATACCCTTCACATTTAGAGTTTGGATGCTCCTATATTAATATAATAAACACAGAGTTCACCAGGAGGCGTCGGCTGTTTCGTTATTGCGACGAATAAAAAGAGCTCGTCTCTTCTCTACAGCGTCCGTTATGTCTGTTATGTACATGTATTTTAAAAAGCAAGCACAGCCGTGGGTATGTACAGCTCAGAATATACATATTTACTAATCTTCACAGTATTCTATATTTGCTCATATATTCAGTATCAATAAATGTAAATTTCTGCCTTTATGGATAGAAACATCTGCGCTGATATCAGAGATCGGTCCGTTTTTTTTCTCTCTCACAGCGCTCAGAAAACAACGAACATGTTTTTCAAGTGTGCAGTTTTTTTTCTTCCTCTGGTCGTCGTCTCTGATATTATTTTGTCCTCCTCCTCCTCTTCCTCTTCCTCGGTCACCGGTGGATTAAAAACGAAGATAGTAGAGGAGGGTCCCCCTCCTCCTGACCTGTAGAGACCTGGCGGCAGGTGGGTCCTGTTTTCTTGGTTGGTTCTCATCTCGCTCGGTGGTGTTGGTGTTGCAATAAGGCACTTGAGAGTTTTTTGGTTTTCAAGGAAGCTCGGAGGAAACCAGGGCCAGGCCGGAGCTCTGGCGGATGGGCGGCCCGGTGTGGACGGCCTTGGGACAGTCGGGCGTCAGCACTCGGCCGTTCTCCCCGACGCTGCCGGTGATGGACAGACGAGCCTTGTTCCTCATGGCTTCTGTGAAGGTCAGCTGAGGAGAAACACAAACAGGGGGATTTGTTTTTCACCGGAGGCTGAGATTCTGGGAAGCCGGACGGTTGCAGATTGGAGTTACGGGTCAACGAGGGCATCGGGTTTTGCTTTATTGTCTCACTTTAATGTTTCAGATCAGAAAACTTTATCACACTAAACCGCTTCGTTTATTAATAGAAGACAGGTTATCCAAAACCGAGCCGTCCTGACCTCGTTAAAAATCACATTTCTTGTTTATTTTGACCGGCCACACCCGGTTCTGATTACTGTCAGGGCTGCAGAATCAAGAAACTGCCTCAGTAGAACCTGTCCCACAACAGGAAGCAGGCTAAGTACGGAAGAGAAACAAACGTCCATCAGTCTGGAAATGGTTCCAGAACCATCTCTAAGGTTCTGGACTCCAGAGAACCTCAGTGAGAACCATGATCCACACCTGGACCAGAGGAGAACCTTCCCAGAATCACTCTAGGAGCTCATCAACGACTCATCCAGGAGGTCCAGAAGAACCCAGCACATAATCTAAAGCTCTGCAGGCCTCACCGACTCGGCTAAGGTCAGAGGTCATGATTCAACAGAAAGGAACCAGAACCACTGCTGACCCAGAAGAACACGAAGACTTCTGGGAAAATATTCTGAGGACTGAAGAGACCAAAGTGGACCTTTGTGGAAGGTTCTGGTCCCGTTACATCTGGAGTAAAACTACCAGCGTTTCAGAACCAGAACCTCATAGCTACAGTCAAACACGGCGGTGGTAGGGTGATGATCTGGGCTGCCTTTGCTGCTTCAGGACCTGGACGACTCGCTGCAACTGATGGAACCATGAGTTCTGCTCTCCTGGAGAAGAAGGTCCGACCATCGGTTTGTGACCTTCAGCTCACTCAGGTTCTGCAGCACAATGACCCAAAGCGCACCAGAAAGTCATCCGCCTCTGAATGGCTCCAAAAATAGAACTACAATGATTTTTCAAATGGCCTATTCAAAGTCCGAATGCGAATCCAAATAAAATGCTGTAGCGTGACCTTAATCAGGCAGCTCCTGCTGAAAAACCCCCCAATGGGTCTGAATTGAATTTGTTTGATGATCTGAAACATTTTAGTGGAACAAAAACAGTATAAACAAGAAATCTTTAAGGGGAAAAAAAATGTTCACAGCTTTGCGTTTAGAATGCAAACAAACCTTAATTACTCAATAAATAAAACAAAGATTAGCTGAGTTTAATTTGATGAAATAATATGAAAAGTAATAAAAATGGAGGATGATCTGTAAATCAGTGCAAACTTTTAAAAAAGCTCAGTTTAAAGATAATTTTTTTTATTGGAAATAAAATTGTTTCTTTTGTTTCTAAATGTTTTTTTTCATGCATTAAATAGCAGAAAATTGGACAAGAAACGGAAAATCACTAAAAGCTGAGAGTTTTGTAGATCGGTCCGCTCCAGGAAGGGAAAAGTTTGCACGTTAGTTTCTGATCTGATCGTTGACGATCAAGAAACTTAAAATAAACCCCTCCAATCTGCAAAAGCAGTGAAAGGAGCAGACATCCAGCACCAAAGAGGCAGAACTTCTTGTTTCCTATAAAGTGGTCTTCAGCAGCGGTTCTGTTTGGACTTTGGCTGCTTCAGATCCTGTTCAGCCCAGGATCGATCCAGTTTTTGTTTTGCAATCCATGAAACTGTGACCTAAAACCCGCGTCACATCAAATAGCGTTTTGAGAGACTAAATACCAAGAGTCAGACGCTATTTCTTTAGCTGAATCTATGAAAATACCAAAGATAACTAAAGGAAAACAGGATCCGAATCCTAATGGAGACACACCGACAAACCGACTTTGGACCGGACTCACTCGACTTTCCTTTTGACCAAATCTGTACAGTGATTGATAAATGCAAATCCCATGTGTCCTCGTAACTGTATTAGCATTTCCGTAACATTGCTGCAACAACATCACGTGAGTAACATCTTCTCTGCTCCATAATGCTCTCTGGTCGCTATGGTGATGTTTAAACATAACTTTAAAATAAAGATTATTATTACTAAAGCAAATATAAAGGCATGAAAAATCCGACTGACCACAACAGTGAATCAGTGGGAGCACTGTGGTTGTTTCTCTATAACGAGACGACCCGTCTGAGGCAGTTTTAAAGGCTTCACTGCCTCCTTAGAAAGCCGGTTGCAGCACATTAAGCATAGCGGGCTTGGTGCATAGAAATCGCCTGTTGTGGTAGATCTATATTTTAAGTATGACTCCTGGTATTGTTTGTTAAATGTAGCTTTTTCTTGCAAGTTGTAGGCTAGTCTTCTGTCCCTTCACTGGAACTTTTCCTTTTTTCAAAGAAACTTTCCAGAGAGCTCTGTTTTTAATTATTTAGCTAGCTTGTGGGTTTGTTTTGATCCGTAACATCTCACAGGACCGAGGCGAGCATCTTGTCAAGAGTGAGTTTTATCCGGATGTAATGCAGAGAATCCGGTTATTTTTCAAAATAAAACATCGTTTAGACTCGGATAATAAATAAAACGGAAATACTGTAAGTTATTGATTCTTTACAAATGACCCATGGACCGGTACCAGTCCTCTGGGTTAGAACATAATGACAAGGGTAACTTTTTAAGTAGCCGCACTGATCGCTCAGATAAGATGCTAAAGCAGTTTAAAATTGTGACTTTTTGCAGAGATTTCTCCCTCTAACAGTTGTATTCTACCTTTGCTTCTAATATTTAATGGTTACTAAAGACCGGAAGGTTAGAAAAAAGTATTTTTACGGCGGTTCTTCCATCCTTGTTCTTTCTGAGAAATGTGGACTTCCCATGAAGCTTTACTGAACCAAACCTCGGGCATTTCTGACCAGATTCTGATCAGTGCATCTGGATATGTTAGTACCAACAAGGAGCAAACAGTCGATGATCCTGTTTCAAGTCTTTACTGGATGTTTTCCTCTTTTAGGCAGTCTGGATCTGCTGCAGATATGTTTTTAAACCAAACTCTTCTTGGTCCACCGACCGTCACAGTCAGGTTCAAGTGCCGGACTGAGAAGCAGCCTAAGTCCTAAGAAAAACTGAATTGATGCAATCTGCTGGGTTTCCTAAGATGGAAAACTTTAAAACTGATTGGAATGTATGTGTGATTGAATTGAAATTACCTGTAAAGCGCCTTGAGACGACATGTGTTGTGAATTGGCGCTATACAAATAAACTGAATTGAATTGAAGACCTTCAGGAAGCCTGTAGAGCTAAAAGTCTGACTCTTTGGAAGTAAAACATGAAACATTAAAGGGGTTCTGCTTAGTTCTGTAGGCATATGTATGCAGCCACTTAACTCTGAATAAACCCATTACCAACAGAATGATTTCACAGTGATAGGCGCAGGAAAGACAGGGAGGCTGACTGAGCAACAGTGAAGCTAATGAGGAGTTTATGCTGATGGGGGACACAACGTTGGACAGATATAGACTGGGGACAGAGATCTGGAAGTCATAGAGGAAGTCAAGGATAATGTTCTGGAGGGTTCTGTTCCTGGGAACATGAATTCCATCAAAGGGGGTTTCTTTGACATCCTAGTACAGACTTTAGACGGAGTGTCTCTTACTTATCTAAGACCTTTAAAAGGACACTGAGGCTGTTTCCTATGTGGAATTAAAGTTTGAAGACAACGTAAAAATGGACAAATGCTCTGCCATTCGATGTCTCGGCACTGTAAAGGTGAGACATTGGTCCTAATTTATCTCGTCTCTCCTCGAGGCTGAGAGCATCACCTCAGGGCTGACACTTAAAAAGAAAGAATACCAGATACAGCACGCTCAGCACTTATTGGCACTCCTGCTTGAATTCCTGTTTTACCCTAAACCTGTTGGCACCCTTATCACCCCCCATTAAACATGGTTTTACTATTTTCAGTTGATCAGAGCGTTTAGGAGCTTCTAACTGCTGAAGGATGTCGCAACAGTAGCCTGAGCACTCCAGGTAAGACGGGTCTCATGATACAGAGAGTTACCAGACCAAGCTAACGTGGAGGCTAACTCTTCTGGACATGCCAGGGAGAAGGAAAGTTCCCAACTCTGGTTCCTTTATGAGCAAAAAAGAGAAATGTGTTTTCAGGATTCTGGTCACAAAGAAACTAACTGGGCTAAGCATGCTACTAGCATGAAGGACCTAGCATAGCATTAGTATTAAGGACTGAGATGGTTTGGACATGTTCAGAGGAGAGACGACGGTTATAACGGTTGAAAGGATGCTGAGGTTGGAGCCACCAGACAGAAGGCAGAGAGGAAGACCAAAAAGGAGATTTATGGATGAAAGAGGACATGAAGTAAGTTGGTGTGAGGGCAGACGATGCAGAGGACAGGACTAAATGGAGACAGGTGATTGGCTGTGGCGACCTCTGAAGGGAAAAGCCGAAAGAGAAGAAGAATCCCCCACGGTTGCGACGCCAATGGCCGGGGCCGAACCTTTTTGTGGCTTTCATAGAAAGGATGTCAATTCATGGTCATGATTAGAGGGGTGTCTGGTTTGGGAACTTGTGGATTTTTGCTTTTTGCAGCTGATGTAGTAGCTGGACCATGACCTCCAGCGTGCACTGGAGAGGTTTACAGCCAGAATGAGAGTCTACTCTTAGAAGTCTGAGGTGGTTCTCAATCACCGAAAGCCAGACTCCTCCCTTCAGGTTGGGGGTCTGTTTAGGTATCTTGTTGTCTTGTTCACGAGTGATTGGGTCTAAGTCTGCAGTAATGCAGAGACTCCTCTGGTCTGCCGGCTAAAGATGGGGTGTAAGTAGAACTCCAGCACCAAGGAGTCAGTTGAGGTGGTTCGTGAATCTGATCCAGATGCCTCCGAGGCCGTTTGCAGGTTTACTGGACACATCCCACTCGGGGGGGGGGGGAAGCAGAACCAGTGGGTTTCCCTCCAGGTCACACAGAACCCAATGGATAGACTGTTGTTGTTTATTAGTTTTAGATCTCAAAATTGTTTCCATGACTCATTTTAAGAACTATTTTAGTAATTATTGAAGGTCTTTATACAAATTAAAATTAGCCAATAGCTAGACGAGGTTCCACAGTCCAGTTAACATGGGATTGAATAAATAAAGTACAATTTTTATTGGGGTGCCAATAATTGTGGAAGGTGCTGTAGGTTAAAATATTTCTGTATTATATCTACAGTGGTTTCTGTGTTGAGAATTAGAAATGTGTGTTTTTGTTTCTGTGTGAGGAATGAGGTCCAGTCTCTGTAGCCACACAAACTGCGAAGCGTTTGACGACATCATGTCTGAGGATGACTCATCAGTTCCTGTCACACCGAGGCGAAGGGAGGAAGCTCAAACGCAGACCAGGACGTCACATCAGCACAAAGTGAGCAGCTAGGACAGGGAGGTGGGAAGCGCTTTTGCCACTGGTCACCACAGTCACCATGCATGGCGGGGCGAGGACAGGGAGGCGAGGCGACAGGTTTCACTTACAGTCTGTGTGCAGGGAGCTAGTGAAGGGAGAGCAAAGGATGGGGTGAAGCTTCTAGGAAAACCACATCTACATCTTAGCCTCCCCGTCGCTGCCATAACCATTGAAAACCTCACTAAATTCGGCTAAGTTGTGGATGCTGCCGCCGCGCCTGGGGCTCTGGCTCTGGCTAGGCTCTGGACTATTGCGGGGGCTGCCGGAGCGGCAGGGGTAGCAGCGGCGGTGGGAGTGGTGGTAATGGGGGTGTTGGGGCGGGGTTTGGGACGGGGACTGGGCCTCCACCTTCATTCTTTTGGCCTCGTTGCGCGACTTGTAGCAGAATTCGATGAGGGCCACCAGCATGGCCAAACCCAGGCCCCCGACCAGGATGTAGAAGACCCCCGCCACGTTGCTCAGGCTGAGGGCCTGGGACGACTTGTCCTGTTTCCAGTGAGGAGAGAAGAAAATGAAATCAGGAAAAGGATCGCACAGAGAGGTCAAAGCATCAATAAATATACATCAGACAGAGTAAAACAGATTGCCATCATGCACTCACAAACACCCTGGGCTCATACTTTTCACCAAACTACCGTCAGCCGTTTTCACATTTACCTGAACTACATTAACTCACAATAATAATGAATGAAACCAAATTTTAAAAAAAGATTTTCTCACTTACCCCCAGTTCACTTGTACTATGGGTTTTTACTAGGGATGTCTGATATTATCGTCCAATATTGCGTTAAAATGTAACATCGGAAATTATTGCTATTTTACTTTTGTAACGACACGACTTTTATAAGCACGTTAAGACATGACATTACGTTCCAAAGCTCCCGCCTCCCAGCTTCTAGCTGGAGGGCAAAAAGACAGACCACCACTATTATTTGCTGTCAGCTGTCAACAAATTGTGCAAAACAGCGGTTAAATAAAATCTAGTCAGTGTGGTTAACACGTGCAGCACTGTAGCCTGCACACATAGACAAAAGAAAGAAATTTAAAAGGTTTCCAGCTGATGAAATACGCAGAAGAATAGTTAATATCCATGAAAAGAGTAGGACTGATCAGTCTAAATCCTGGGAGCCAAAGTCTCATGATAGAATCTGATCAGTTCACTTCCTTAGAGGTATGTAGAAGTTGAAATCAAATATAGCCTAAATAATTTCATAAGAACATTTAAATTATGTAAATTAACCTGCCAGTGTGCAAAGCCACATCTACTGCTAACATAGTTAGCATGTAACACTAATACATATATGGAAAATACACACACTTTTATGATCATGAAACTGATCCATTTAAAAACTTATATATCATTGTAGATATGTACAAAAACAATGTTGATGTTAATCAGATAATTGTCAATATCCCCACCCTGAACTGCCGGCCAATTTTGAGGACTGTCATCCCATCATAGCTAGTTAGCTATTTGAAACTGGTCTGGAAGCTTTGCACTAAATACAGTTAGCTGTGCGCTAAATACAGTTAGCTGTGGGCTAAATACAGTTAGCTTTGCACTTAATACAGTTAGCTTTGCGCTACAAACAGTTAGATTTACACGAAATACAGTTAGCTGTGCGCTAAATACAGTTAGCTTTGCACTTAATACAGTTAGCTTTGCGCTAAAAACAGTTAGATTTACACGAAATACTGTTAGCTGTGCACTAAATACAGTTAGCTTTGCGCTAAGAACATTTAGTTTTGCACTAAGAACATTTAGTTTTGCACTAAATACAGTTAGCTGTGCGCTAAATTCAGTTAGCTTTGCACTTAATACAGTTAGCTTTGTGCTAAATACAGTTAGCTTTGCGCTAAAAACAGTTAGCTTTGCACTAAATACAATTAGCTGTGCGCTAAATAGTTAGCTTTGCACTAAATATAGTTAGCTTTGCACTAAATACAGTTAGCTGTGCGCAAAATACAGTTACCTTTGCACCTAATACAGTTAGCTTTGCGCTAAAAACAGTTAGATTTACACGAAATACAGTTAGCTGTGCACTAAATACAGTTAGCTTTGCGCTAAGAACATTTAGTTTTACACTAAATATAGTTAGCTGTGCATCAAATGCAGTTAGCTTTGCGCTAAATAGTTAGCTTTGCACTAATTACAGTTAGCTTTGCGCTAAATGCAGTTAGCGTTGCACTAAATACAGTTAGCTGTGCGCTAAATACAGTTAGCTTTGCACTTAATACAGTTAGCTTTGCGCTAAAAACAGTTAGCTTTGCGCTAACAACTGTTAGTTTTGCACTAAATACAATTAGCTGTGCGCTAAATAGTTAGCTTTGCGCTAAATATAGTTAGCTTTGCACTACTTACAGTTAGCTTTGCGCTAAATACAGTAAGCTTTGCGCTAAATATAGTTAGTTTTGCACTAATTACAGTTACCTTGGCACTAAATATAGTTAGCTTTGCACTAAATACATTTAGCTGTGCGCAAAATACAGTTAGCTTTGCACTTAAAACAGTTAGCTTTGCGCTAAAAACAATTAGATTTACACGAAATACAGTTAGCTGTGCACTAAATACAGTTAGCTTTGCGCTAAGAACATTTAGTTTTGCACTAAATATAGTTAGCTGTGCATCAAATGCAGTTAGCTTTGCGCTAAATAGTTAGCTTTGCACTAATTACAGTTAGCTTTGCGCTAAATGCAGTTAGCGTTGCACTAAATACAGTTAGCTGTGCGCTAAATACAGTTAGCTTTGCACTTAATACAGTTAGCTTTGCGCTAAAAACAGTTAGCTTTGCGCTAACAACTGTTAGTTTTGCACTAAATACAATTAGCTGTGCGCTAAATAGTTAGCTTTGCGCTAAATATAGTTAGCTTTGCACTACTTACAGTTAGCTTTGCGCTAAATACAGTAAGCTTTGCGCTAAATATAGTTAGTTTTGCACTAATTACAGTTACCTTGGCACTAAATATAGTTAGCTTTGCACTAAATACATTTAGCTGTGCGCAAAATACAGTTAGCTTTGCACTTAAAACAGTTAGCTTTGCGCTAAAAACAATTAGATTTACACGAAATACAGTTAGCTGTGCACTAAATACAGTTAGCTTTGTGCTAAAAACAGTTAGTTTTGCACTAAATATAGTTAGCTGTGCGTTAAATGCAGTTAGCTTTGCGCTAATATAGTTAGCTTTACACTAATTACAGTTAGCTTTGCGTTAAATACAGTTAGTTTTGCACTAAATACAGTTAGCTGTGCGCTAAGTACAGTTAGCTTTCCGCTAAATACAGTTAGTTTTGCACTAAATAGTTAGCTGTGCGCTAAGTACAGTTAGCTTTGCGCTAAATACAGTTAGTTTTGCACTAAATACAGTTAGCTGTGCGCTAAGTACAGTTATCTTTGCGCTAAATACAGTTAGCTATGCAGTATATCTTTTTCAATCATCTGCACAGAGGTGATCTAAATCAGTAATCTCTATATCCCTAGGTTTCATTTTGTTAGCGGAATCGTTCAACCGCGGTAGCATGGCTCCTTTTGCCCTCCAGCGAAAACGATAACATTCAACGTGCGTATCCTTACTTTCACGCCATGCACGGGCTAGACGTCGCGTACCTTCGGGTCAAATCTGCTTTTTTTTTTTCAACACACTTTCTATGTACATATACATATTATACATCACTGGAAAGCTAAGATTCTTGTGATTCCAATGCTGCATGCCAATAAAATATGTCAAAATATAACGGATCAGATTTTCAGACATATTTGTTTATTTGACAAAACTCGCATTATATCCTGTGGCTTCTGCATTTCTGAGCCAACCTTGAACGTTTAGGTAGACGTCTATCAGCGGTATTGGTTTATATATGTATCTGAAAATTAAGCTTTAGACTTTATCGGATATCAGTAAAAAAAAACAATATCGAACATCCCTAGTTTTTTGTGTATTTAGGCATAGTGAACCTTGGTCTGCGTATGGTTTAAACTGTAAAAAATATAAAAGGCTTTTAACTTGTTTTCCTTAAATTCTGACATTAAATTCATATAAACTTATCCTGTTTTAGGTAATCAGGAATTACATATATTATTAGTTTTTGCTAAATGTCATAATAATCAAAATGAGAGCGAGTCTTTCTTCAAGTTCAGAAGTTTACATACACATCAGTAATTGGTAGAATTTCATTAACACTGGCTTGGTTTCAAATGCTTTGGTTTTCCATCCAGAAGATTCTCAAAACAGTTTACTGGGACTTTGGGCCATTCCTCCCCACAGAACCGGTGGATCTGGGTTATGTTGGCAGCCTGGCTTAAGTTTTAGAGTGGCCTAGTCAAAATCTGAACTTCTGAATCTGAATGAGATGGCTACAGCTGGAGCTTAAACAGGCAGTTCAATGCTGGAAAAAATCTCCAGTGTGTCTGAATGAAGTCGGCAGAGCAGAGCGGGTCAGAACCCGTCCTCAGGTATCAGGTGTCAGCTGCTGCTACCAAGGGGGCCATTAGGTTTAGGGGGTGATTAGTTTTTCACACAGGGCCAGGTCGGTTTGAACAGATTTATTATACCTTTAATACATTTTATCATTTAAAAACTGCTTTTTTATTTACTCTGATTGTTTCTGATGTTAACATTTGTTTGATCTGAATAAAAGGGGGGATATTTTTTTACAGCATTGTTGAGTACATAGAAAATGTGTAGCTGAGGTTCAAACACTTACTACCTGTTATTTTATGCTTGTAAACTCAGCAAAGAAAGAAACATCCTCTGACTTTCAACTGTTTTTACTTTCAGTAAACTTAATGTGTGTAAATATTTGTATGAACACTAAAAGAGTCAACACCATAAGACATAAACTAAAAATGCTTCACAGACATGTGACTAACAGAAATAGAATAATGTGTCCTTGAATGAAGGGAGGCTCAAAATGAAAAGTACCAGTCAGTATCTGGTGTGGCCACCAGCTGCTTGAAGTACTGCAGTGCATCTCCTCCTCATGGACCAGATGTGTCAGTTCTTGCTGTGAGAAGTTACCCCACTCTTCCACCAAGGCACTTGCAAGTTCCTGGACATTTCTGGGGGGAATGGCCCTAGCCCTCACCCTGTGATCCAACAGGTCCCAGACGTGCTCAATGGGATTGAGATCCGGGCTCTTCGCTGGCCATGGCAGAACACTGACATTGCTGTCATGCAGAAACTCACGCACAGAACGAGCAGTATGGCTGGTGGCATTGTCCTGCTGGAGGATCATGTCCGGATGAGCATGCATAAAGGGTACCACATGAGGGAGGAGGATGTCTTCCCTGTACCGCAAGGCATTGAGATTGCCTGCAATGACAACAAGCTCAGTCCGATGGTGATGTGATATACCGCCCCAGACCATGACGGACCCCCACCTCCAAATCCATCCCGCTCCAGGGTACAGGCCTCGGTGTAACGCTCATTCCTTCTACGATAAACACGAATCCGTCCATCACCCCTGGTGAGACAAAACCGTGACTCATCAGTGAAGAGCACTTTTTGCCACTCCTGTCTGGTCCAGCGAAGGTGGGTTTGTGCCCATAGGGGGCGTTGTTGCTGGTGATGTCTGGTAAGGACCTGCCTTACAACAGGCCTACAAGCCCTCAGTCCAGCCTCTCTCAGCCTATTGCGGACAGTCTGAGCACTGATGGAGGGATTGTGTGTTCCTGGTGTGACTCTGGCAGTTGTTGTGGCCATCCTGTACCTGTCACGCAGGTGTGATATTCGGATGTACCGATCCTGTGCAGGTGTTGTTACACGTGGTCTTCCACTGCGAGGATGATCAGCTGTCCTTCCTGTCTCCCTGTAGCGCTGTCTTAGGCGTCTCACAGTGCGGACATTAGCCACATCAGCAGTCCTCATGCCTCCCCGCAGCATGCCTAATGCACGTTCACGCAGATGAGCAGGGACCCTGGGCATCTTTCTTTGGGTGTTTTTCACAGTCGGTAGACAAGTCTCTTTAGTGTCCTGCGTTTTTAGAACTGTGACCTTAAATACCTACTTTCTGTAAGCTGTTAAGGTCTTAACGACCATTCCACAGGTGCATGTTAATTAATTGATTATGGTTAATTGAACATGCATGGAAAACATTGTTTAAACCCTTTACAATGAAGATCTGTAAAGTTATTTGGATTTTTACAACATTATTGTTGAAATACACAGTCCTGAAAAAGGGACGTTTCTTTTTTTGCTGAGTTTATCTTTCTTTGTACCCTGAGGTCAGCGAGAAAATCCGGTTTCATGTTTTTTTTTAAACGAACTGCTCCTATAATTTCTCCCCTTTAACCACATCCTGTTCTTTTTTATTTATTTTTTTATTTTACTCCCGACCTTTGAACTCTTATTTTGCTCGGCCAGATGGGGCCGATCTGAGCTCCTGACTCTCGTTCCTACTTGCGGTTAATCTTCCTCTCTGATAAATCACCATCACATCCTTCACATTCAACCCACGGCCTCCTGGCACCAAACGGCTGCCTGTCATGCTCGTTCTCATTTCTACATAATGCTGTTTGTTTGTGTGTGCTGCTTGGTTCTGATTAGAAATGTGGAGGGTGCATGCAGCTTTGCCTAAATGAAGCTTCCTCCGTGCTGCAGAGCATCAGCAGAGCGGATCAGCCGAAGGTTCTGGACTGAGAGCATTCTGTGTCGGGTCTGAACATGCCTTCTGAGCCTCTGTGGCGGTAAGTAAAGTCGCTGTGACACATCCCGTCATGGCCAAAGGTTTCTAGAGTGACACAAATGTTTCTTTTAACATGTTTACTGTTTGTTAACTGTTAATCCACGGCTCCATTTTGGGCCCTGTTTTATATTTTACGATTTCGATAAATGACTTGTGTCAAAGCATAGTTGAGGCTAAGTAACATTTTTATGACACTGTTTTATACTGTTCCGCTTCATCTATAGCAGGCGTACCCAATCCTGGTCCTCGAGATCTACCATCCTGCAAATTTTAGATGTATCCCAGCTCCCACACACCTGAATCAAATTGTTCAATTCCCTCATCAGCAGTCTGTTCAGCTCTACAGAGGCCTGGTAAAGAGGCCTTCATTTGATTCAGCTGTGATGAGAAGGGATGCACCGAAAAGTTTCTGGATGGTAGATCTCCAGGACCAGGGCTGGGCACCCCTGATCTATAGCTAGTGCCACAGAGAAATTGGAAACTGCTTTTAACATCATACAGAAAAATCTTTACCATCTGCAACTTGTGCTAAACTCTGAAAAAATAGAAATGATGTGTTTTCTAAATCAAGAACCATGGACAACGTTTTTCAGATTGTTACGCTAGATGAGAAGGTCATTGAACGAGCATCAGTCTACAAATATCTCGGCATTTTCCTAGAAGAAAATTTGTCTTTCAGGCATCATATACAGTGTTTATCAAAGAAACTTACAGTAAACTTGGGTTTTTATTATCGAAACAAAGCCTGTTTCTCGTTTAGTATACAAGCAACATTGTTGTCAATATTTGATTATGGTGATATTTTATACATGCATGCCAAGCAATCTATTTTGAAAACACCGGCTTGCATTGGTATATTTCCCTTTTTTTAAGGCTATATTATGTGAATTGCCTCCTAACTCCTAAGATTCCCAACAGAAGCTGTAATCTGCGATCACATTCTGTTTGAAATCCCACGGCCACGAACTGTTTTTGGTGAAAGTTTTTGCACCCTCATCTTGCTCTAAATATCGGACCCACGATTTTAAATCCGTTCATTTACCAACAATGACACAGTTCCAAGCCAGGATAAAGAGTTATTTAATGACCAGATGCACGTGTGTTTTAACTGAGCGCTGCAGGCGAGCATGTTCAGATGATGTTGTGATTTTAATCTGTTTTTGCTGTATGTTGTCTGTTTTTATGTTGTACTTCTTTTATCTGGAAGTGTTTTTTAGTTGGTGTCTTGGCTACGAGTCAATTGCCAAATAGATTTTAATCTCAATTATTCCCAGTGAAATAAAAGGTTAAGAAAGAAACTGAAGCATCTCCACACATGGACAGTATCAGGACACCTCTCTGTGGGCAGCAGAGACCTTTTCTGGTCCCACACAAACAGGAAGCATCATTACATGTATTTAGCTCCAGTGTGCTCCTGCTGCTGCTCATCCTTGATGGGGTTTTTTTCTGGACAAGGAGAACTTTTACTTTTGAACTCAGTATCAACGTATTTATTGTATAAAGCAAACAGTACATAGATGCCAGAGGTCGGAACGAGATGAAACGAAAACCGGGTTCACCTTATGGCCTATGGCTTGTGTCTGCGTTCAAAAAAATAAATATAAAATTCTGTGTGACTTTAACTTCACAGTTACAATGCACAAATACTTTTGCACCATAAATACCTCCGTATCTGATACCGAGTACTGGATCTGGGTCCTAATTAAGACATTGTTGGAAACCTGGCATCAGAATAAACTGAGCTCCTGATTCCTGTCGTTGGTCTAACTGTCTATAACCAGGCATGCCGCCCCCACCCCCAATACGCAGTGCAACTGACATGACTTTAGTTGTTCTAACACATCTGGTTAAGGGTTCTTCAACCTTTCCAGCAACGTTCAGAGTGAAGGAGCGACTGTGTTGGCTGCTGCAGTTTGTCGTCTACCTGTATCATGTGATCGGCTCTGTGCCCAGATTGGTTCACACAAAATGCTACAGAAGGAGCAGCACAGAGAGCAGCTGAAACACCACTCACTGAATTTTATGACGTTGAAAAGCCGGAGAACGAGATTAACTGGAATTATAGTGAAACGCTTTGATCTGATTTATCAACACTCCCTGCCCACTTTATTACGTCTACCTTCATAGTACCAAGTAGGACCTCCTTTTGCCTTCACAACCTCCTAATTCTTCATGCCACAGATTCAAAAAAATGTCAGAAACATTCCTTTGATATTCTGGTTCATTCTGACATGATAGAATCACACAGTTGCTGCAGATTTGTCAGCTGAACATCCATGATTAGAACCTCCTGTTCCTCCACATCCTAAAGGTTTTCTCTGTTGGACTGAGATCTGCTGACTGGAGACCATTAAAAGTCAGAGAGCCCCCCAGTCTCTATTATAAGAACAGTCTGAATGTTAAATATTTGTTTCTTTACTGGAAAGATCAGCTGCCTGTTTAAATTCTTTATTTTTTTTGCAGCGTAACTGATACATTATCATGTGATTATCACATGATAATAAAAAGAAAAACTTTACTCGATGCAGCTAAAGCCTCGGGTCCTGGACTGGGCCTCTGTTAGGGCTGGAGTCAGTTAGGAAAATGTAAAACTTTAACATAAATGCTGATTATTATGCTGACAACAACGATGAGGATTAATTCTCATTTTCGTCACCAGTCTCCTCTAGCTTTCTGATGTAGGTAGCTAAGCTCTACATCCGTGTGAGCAACAAGGATGCTGAGAGCCTCTCCAAGGGCCCAGATGTACTATTAAAAAGCAGAATCTTAATCCATAACACTTTAAAAGTATTTCCGCCCACCAAGTAATAGATCCAAACAGTCTTCTGTGCTTTCGCAAACTCCAATGACGACCGGGATCAGATATATGGTGCAGCTCTAGATCCGGCTTACGCGGATCTGTTCAGAACCTCTTCTAGACCGCTGTTGCAGGTTTACCCTCCCAACTACCTCCGGTCTTCATGCAGCCGAGGTGTTCTAATGCATGTATCCCACTAATGCCTGTTGATGCATATTCAATACATACCAAGGATCATATGTGCTGCCATCTACTGGTTGGAGTTATACACAGTCATGCCTGATTTTACTCATTTGCTTAGTTACAAACATCATTTTATATCTGCTGTATGTCCTTGATGCAAGCTTACATCCAAAATATCTGTTTCCTTATTTAATTGTTGATAAATTCAGGTAATGAGTAAAACTGTTTAAGCTAATAACGCTTTTTGCCGTGAATTAATCAGCATTTCATAAAAACCTGCATTTGTGTCACTGCAGAAACTGGAGGCCACAGCGGCTGTGGGTGGCGTTCATGCCTCGTGTTGGTCATGCTGTGTCCGCCAGGTTAAGCTTCTACCTGCATGTCTGCCATTGGCTGACAGGACAGAGTGCAAAGACACAAAGAGAGGAGGGATGGGGGAGGAACCCAGGCTGGTGGAGACTGACCTTACTTCCAGAGTCCTTGGGTCCACACTCCCCTTTATCGTACCACCATTTGTTTTTCAGTTTGTCTAAGACTCCTGCTTCACTCAGTTTCAATACGGCAAGGTTTACGGGCGTTCTTCAAATCAGGGGAGGGCGGGGTGGGGAAAATAACATAAATAACATCATAGGACATGTTATTTTATGTTATTCAGTCAGAAGAAGCCCAACAAGAGCAACCCAGTACTCTTCAAAAACAAACAAAGGCAGTTAGGGGCCCCACTGATGGTACATGTCTCTTTGCTCAGTGATCATCTGATTCCAGGTTGGTTTGGAGATGGGGGCCAAGCTAACAGACATATATATGTATACGTGTGGGGCCCCGCGCTGCGACGCTTTTTCTGGAACGGGCGCATACTGCCGGGACCTTTCTAAGTACAACGGCGGAGGCCGGTGCTGCTGAACCAGAATCCATTGGCGAATGTTTTCTGCTCCAGCAGCGCTCCTCGCTCTTCATCAGACATTATCAGTTCCCTCAGGGGTCGACCCGGCAGATGCTCCAGTTCCCAACAAACATCCCTCTCCTACCCCACATCACGGTCACAGCGACATCGCGGCTAACCTTCTCGCCACCGCCTCCGCTGCCACATTCTCCTTTGTCGTACCACCACTTGTTTTTCAATTTGTCCAACAGGCCCTGCTCATTGAGCTTTAGCACTGCCAGGTTAACTGCACTTCTTGGAAACGATAAAGCATATTGGGTGAGAGGGGTGAGTATGCTGTCCAATTTGGGAGGGGGAGGAAGAAAATGGGGGAGAGGGGAGGGGAAGTCAGAGAGGGACAAGGGTGAAAATAAAGTTAATCCAGTTTAAAAGACCTGAATGCACTCTAAGCACAAACCTCTCCTTCAGCGGTGGCTTTATTTTGCTTTCATTCTTGAGGTAAAGATGACGAACGTACGGACTAAAACACCGACACACGTCATCACGTTCCCAAACACAAACTTTTTATTCATTGGACAAACCGACGAGAACAAACAAAACGATCAACAGGCCGTTGATCTCAGTCTTAACCGAGTAGCAGTTTTCAACCAACTCAAGGTAAGTTCCATCAAAGACATGAAAATACTTCAGAATGCCTGGAGAACCACAGATCTGGGCTGCTGTCAGTTATTATCCAGATCTGGTCCATTTAAAGGAGTCATGACCTGTAATTTTCACTTTTCCACGAGAAAAAATGTATGTTATGATTGCCTAATGATTATACACTGGCCGGGAAGCCGATAGCGTTTGTTTAAAGCTTTTACCCTTGGGTTCGTCAACCAGCCCACGTGGACTCAAATACGCGACGTTAATTTCTGGCCGACTTGACGTCAAGTCGGTGCAGGATATATCATATATAGACATCGCAGACCTATGCTGCAGGAAGCCCGCCCCGCTCCTCTCCCCCTCATATTCAGTCGAGCGCTGCCATTACCGAATTCCGATTTGAAGTACGAACTCGAGCTCCGTTTGGAAAAAGGGGCCATTCCAACAATCAGAGACTTGCCTGCAATTGAAACGGTAAGGCTGTGTTTTTATTGCTCTGCTGTGTGTAACAAACAGCAGCTAACTGCTAATGTGGCTATTGTATGCTAGCGGGAGTAGTAGCTTCGAGGACAACACCGGTAATGGCTGCTACTTTGCAAACAACAAATGACCTAGAATGCCACCAATCAACGCGCCCCTCATTTGCATTATTACAATGACCGTCCACGACAGCCACAATATCGCATCAGATCTCGCGAGACAATAATGCCTTCAGAAATAAGGGTCAGAGGAGCTCTGTGTTTAATTTTTTCACTCTATTTCAACTTTTCTTTTTTAGAAGAGCCTGAAAGACTATAATAGAGCGTGGGTATCCAAGGTAACAGTAGGTTATAACTCCTTTAAAGGGAAACGAAGAAATCAAACAGCTCAGGACTTCTGTACTGAAGGCCAAAGGAAGATATTAATTTGTAAAATAAATAAACATACAAGGATTGGTTAAAAATCTATCTATCTATCTATCTATCTATCTATCTATCTATCTATCTATCTATCTATCTATCTATCTATCTATCTATCTATCTATCTATCTATCTATCTATCTATCTATCTATCTATCTATCTATCTATCTATCTATCTATCTATCTATCTATCTATCTATCTATCTATCTATCTATCTATCTATCTATCTATCTATAGTTGCTGTTGAGATTTCTAAATTTCAGTCTTCTACCAAAAACGCTTCATCAACAGTCAAAACTGCTGAAAACAGAATCTGAACACTATTGCCACCTAGTGGACGGGATGCAAAGCTGCACTAACAGCAATTAAAGATATTCTGCAGCTGAGATAAAAATCTGATTCCTTTCCCTAGTTTAAAAGATTACAGTTATAGATAAACTGTGATTACAGGGACACGCAGATCACCTATTAGAGGTGCAGGTCAAAGGTCAGAGTGTGTTTTAATGAGCTGACTTCACTCTACTGCCGTCACATTCAGCTGCTCGAGGAATGCCAGGCTGACGATAAGCAGACACTGACCAGCACAGCTTCATACATGAAATCAAATATGTCTTCTGTCTGGGTGTCTCCTGAAGAGGCATCCGTAAGGAAATAAAAGAAAACCTGCATGTTTTTCCTTCCACTTCGCCACTATGTGCTGCTTACTGCTGGTTGGCTGTGATGAAACAAGATTTGAACAGCGGTGTAAATGTTTCTGCAGGAGTTGCTCCTTCTCTCATCTTCCCTTTGCCTAAATCATTACAGTATCACTCACCAAAGTATCACTCGTAGAAGGTAGTTTGGACGAGTTTAATAAAATGATCCAGTGTTTCTGAGCCAAATATGAGTCAAATATCCTGTAAAATAAGTTGTAACTTTCTGATTTTTCTCTACCGGCTGCTGTGGAGAGGTTTGTCTTCTTGTGCTTTTAGATCCTTTTCATTTCTTTGAATCATTGAGAAAATTAAAAACATTCGGCAATGGGAGCAGATTACAGACAGATGCAACACCATAAGAGCTGCTGATTTTCAGGGTGGAGCCATGTGAACGTCCAGCCTCGGAGGCAACAGGCCAGTCGGCTCTGCTGATCGGTTTTCCTCGCTGATATCCAGGGAGTGGCTGACAGAAAATGACGATCCCCTCCAGGGAAATCCCGAGATGAAAGCCTGGAGGAGAGGACCACCAGGATCTGTCAGAGACTCCGTCTGGTCAAAGCAGCTCCAGGAAACTCCAACCAACGGGGTCCTCCGTAAAAAACTGCGTCCTCAGTAAATATTAGTTACGGGAATATCTGGTGTTTGCATGTTAGAGCGAATAATATAAATAATAACTTCACTACTGCCTCAGGAATACATTAATGTGTAAACCCACGAAACACTGCATCAAAACATCTGGACACGTCTGCCCCTAGTGGTGAGGAGGAGCTAGAGGTCCAGTCAGGAGACTTTGATCCAGGACTGGATGAGTTAAGAAAAAGATCTGTGGATGGATGCATGATGGATGGATGCATGATGGATGGATGGATGATAGATGAATGCATGATGGATGGATGGATGCATAGATGGATGATGGATGGATGCATGATGGATGGATGGATGATGGATGGATGCATGATGGATGGATGGATGATAGATGAATGCATGATGGATGGATGGATGCATAGATGGATGATGGATGGATGCATGATGGATGGATGGATGATAGATGGATTCATGATGGATGGATGGATGAATGATGGATGGATGCATAGATGAATGCATGATGGATGGATGGATGAATGATGGATGGATGCATAGATGGATGATGGATGGATTGATGAATGATGGATGGATGCATAGATGGATGATGGATGGATGGATGAATGATGGATGGATGGATGAATGATGGATGGATGGATGCATGATGTTTGGATGGATGTCTGGATGGATGAATGAATGAATGATGGATGGATAAATGATGGATGGACAAATGAATGAATGATGGATGGATGAATGAATGAATGATGGATGGAAGATGGATGGATGGATGGATTGATGGACGGATGCATGATGGATGGATGAATGATGGATGGTTGAATAATGGATGGATGGATGAATGAATGAATGAATGAATGATGGATGGATGGATGGATGGATGAATGATGGATGGATGAATGATGGATGGATGGATGGATGAATGATAGATGGATGGATGAATGATGGATGGATGGATGATGGATGGATGGATGAATAATGGATGGATGATGGATGGATGAATGATGGATGGATGATGGATGGATGCATGATGGATGGATGGGTGAATGATGGATGGATGGATGGATGAATGATGGATGGATGATGGATGGATGAATAATGGATGGATGGATGAATGATAGATGGATGAATAATGGATGGATGGATAGATGGATGAATGATGGATGGATGATGGATGGATGCATGATGGATGGATGGATGAATAATAGATGGATGGATGAATGAGTGATGGATGGATGGATGGATGGATGATGGATGGATGAATGGATGGATGAATGATGGATGGATGATGGATAGATGTATGAATAATGGATGGATGGATGAATGATAGATGGATGAAAAATGGATGGATGGATGAATAATTGATGGATGGATGGATGGATGATGGATGAATAATGGATGGATGGATGGATGGATGGATGAATGATGGATGGATGCATGATTCATGGATGGATGGATGATGCATGGATGAATGATAGATGGATGAATAAAGGATGGATGGATGATGGATGGATGAATGGATGGATGATGGATAGATGGATGAATAATGGATGGATGGATGAATAATGGATGGACGGATGGATGAATGATGGATGGATGATGGATGGATGAATAATGGATGGATGGATGAATGATAGATGGATGAATAATGAATGGATGGATGGATGAATGGATAGATGGACGATGGATGGATGAATGGATGGATGAATGATGGATGGATGATGGATAGATGGATGAATAATGGATGGATGGATGAATGATGGATGGATGAATGATGCATGGATGCATAGATGGATGCATGATGTTTGGATGGATGTCTGGATGAATGAATGATGGATTGATGGATGAATGAATGAATGAATGATGGATGGATGAATGATGGATGGATGAATGAATGATGGATGGAAGATGGATGGATGGATGGATGGATGAATGAATGATGGATGGATGTCTGGGTGGATGAATGATGATGGATGAATGAACAAATGATGGATGGATGGATGAATGAATGAGTGATGGATGGATGATGGATGGATGAATGAATGAATGAAGGATGGATGGATGGAGGGATGAATGAATGAATGATGGATGGAAGATGGATGGATGGATGGATGAATGAACAAATGATGGATGGAAGATGGATGAATGAATGAATGAATGATGGATGGATGGATGGATGGATGAATGAATGAATGATGGATGGATGAATGAATGATGGATGGAAGATGGATGGATGAATGAATGAATGATGGATGGATGCATGATGTTTGGATGGATGTCTGGATGGATGAATGATGGATGGATGGATGAATGAATGATAGATGGATGAATGAATGATGGATGGATGAATGAATGAATGATGGATGGAAGATGGATGGATGAATGAATGAATGAATGATGGATGGAAGATGGATGGATGGATGATGGATGGATGGATGAATGATGGATGGATTGATGGATGAATGGACAGATGCATGATGGATGGATGGATGAATGATGGATGGATGGATGGATGAATGAATGATGGATGAATGAATGAATGATGGATGAAAGATGGATGAATGAATGGTGGATGGATGGATGAATGAATGATGGATGAATGAATGAATGAATGAATGAATGATGGATAAATGAATGATGGATGAATGATGGATGAAAGAATGAACGATGGATGAAAGATGGATGAATGAATGGTGGATGGATGGATGAAAGAATGAATGATGGATGAATGAATGAATGATGGATAAATGAATGATGAATGAATGATGGATGAATGAATGAATGATGGATAAATGAATGATGGATGGATGGATGAAAGAATGAATGATGGATGAATGAATGAATGAATGATGGATGAATGATGAACGATGGATGAATGATGAATGATGGATGAATGATTGATGAATGAATGAATGATGGATGAATGAATGAATGAATGAATGATGGATAAATGAATGATGGATGAACGATGGATGAATGATGGATGAATGATGGATGAATGAATGAATGAATGATGGATGGATGAATGATGGATGAATGAATGATGAATGAATGAATGATGGATAAATGATGGATGAATGAATGAATGAATGAATGAATAATGAATGAATGAATGATGGATGAATGAATGATGAATGATGGATGGATTGATAGATGAATGATGGATGAAAGAATGAATGAATGAATGAATGAATGATGGATGGATGGATTGATGGATGAATGATGAATGAAAGAATGAATGATGGATGAATGAATGAATGAATGAATGATTGAATGAATGAATGATGGATGGATTAATGGATGAATGATGGATGAAGGAATGAATGATGGATGAATGAATGAATGAATGATGGATGAAAGATGGATGAATGATAGATGAATGAAAGAATGAATGAATGATGGACAAATGAATGATGGATGAATTATGGATGAATGATGGATAAATGAATGATGGATGAATGAATGAATGATGGATAAATGAATGATGGATGAAAGAATGAATGATGGATGAATGAATGAATGATGGATGAAAGATGGATGAATGAATGGTGGATGGATGAAAGAATGAATGATGGATGAATGAATGAATGAATGAATGATTGAATGAATGAATGAATGATGGATGGATTGATGGATGAATGATGGATGAAAGAATGAATGATGGATGAATGAATGAATGAATGATGGATGAAAGATGGATGAATGATAGATGAATGAAATAATGAATGAATGATGGACAAATGAATGTTGGATGAATTATAGATGAATGATGGATAAATGAATGACGGATGAAAGAATGAATGATGGATAAATGAATGAATGAATGATGGATGAAAGATGGATGAATGAATGGTGGATGGATGGATGAATGAATGAATGATGGACAAATGAATGATGGATGAATGATAGATAAATGAATGACGGATGAAAGAATGATGGATGAAAGAATGAATAAATGATGGATGAAAGAATGGTGGATGGATGGATGAAAGAATGAATGATGGATGAATGAATGATGGATGAATGATGGATGAATGATGGATGAATGAATGAATGAATGATGGATAAATAAATGATGAATGAATGAATGAATGAATGAATGAATGAATGTTGGATGAATGAATGAATGAATGATGGATGAATGATGGATGAATGAATGAATGAATGAATGATGGATAAATGGATGATGAATGAATGAATGAATGAATGATGGATAAATGAATGATGGATGAATGAATGATGGATGAATGATGAATGAATGAATGAATGAATGAATGAATGATGGATAAATGAATGATGGATGAATGAATGAATGAATGAATGAATGAATGAATGAATGATGGATAAATGAATGATGGATGAATGATGAATGAATGAATGAATGATGGATAAATGAATGATGGATGAATGATGGATGAATAAATGAATGATGGATGAATGATGAATGAATGAATGAATGATGGATGAATGAATGATGGATGAATGAATGATGGATGAATGATGAATGAATGAATGAATGATGGATAAATGAATGATGGATGAATGAATGATGGATGAATGATGGATGGATAAATGAATGATGGATGAATGATGAATGAATGAATGATGGATAAATGAATGATGGATGAATGAATGATGGATGAATGATGGATGGATAAATGAATGATGGATGAATGATGAATGAATGATTGAATGATGGATAAATGATGGATGGATAAATGAATGATGGATGAATGATGAATGAATGAATGAATGATGGATAAATGAATGATGGATGAATGAATGATGGATGAATGATGAATGAATGAATGATGGATGAATGATGGATAAATGAATGATGGATGAATGAATGAATGATGGATGAAAGATGGATGAATGAATGAATGATGGATGAATGAATGATGGATGAATGATGAATGAATGAATGAATGATGGATGAATGAATGAATGATGGATGAAAGATGGATGAATGAATGAATGATGGATAAATGAATGATGGATGAATGAATGATGGATGAATGAATGATGGATGAATGATGGATGAATTAATGAATGATGGATGAATGAATGAATGATGGATGAAAGATGGATGAATGATGGATGAATGAATGAATGATGGATGAAAGATGGATGAATGATGGATGAAAGATGGATGAATGAATGAATGATGGATGAATGAATGATGGATGAATGATGGATAAATGAATGATGGATGAATGAATGATGGATGAATGAATGATGGATGAATGATGGATGGCTCTCTGGAGGCTGTGATGGACCTTCAGCTGGACCTTCAGATGGTTCCAGAACTTTAGCACAGTGATAATAACCAGACAGTGAACTGAGAAGAAACACAGAAGATCTCCTAAACTAGGCAGCTGAAGCTCCATGCAGGTAAATAGCAGCGAGCTCAGATATTTACCTGGACTGGAGATCTGGAGAGAGGAGATGAAACAGAAAGCACCCTCGCATCATCACAGCGTAGCCCCTCATGCATGCAGCTAATAACCCCGCCCCATGAAGCAGCGAGCAGACATAGAGATAGAAAGGCGGCACGCCAGGGAAGGTGGAATACCATAACAACAAGTCGGACATATTGTTACACTATTCCACCCACCTTAACTGTGAACCCTTGGGCGTGGCCACGCCGTAGCCCTTGGAATCCAGGTTCCCTCCCACTTTCATGGTGTCGCAGGGCTTCCTCTGCTCCGTGTACTCGTTCATGGTGGACTCCAGCAGGAAGGCGTACTTCCCCTTGGACTTGCGGACTCGCGCCACCCCTTCGGCCGTGGTCTTGGTGAAGACCGTGGGCTCGGCGGACTTCATGTAGCCCCACATCTTCTCGTAGACGGCGATCTTGGAGCGCTGCGGGGGAGTCGACAGGGTTCAAAGGCAAAAAGCAAACGGCCTCCGTGTTGTCCTGTTACAACCAACCGTTGGGTTTCGTGGGACACACCAACACAGAGAGCTGCGTAACTGAGAGGAGAAGTATTCAGCCCCCTTTACTGCGATACCCTCAAACGAAACCCAGTTCTAACTGGGTTAGGTTCTGCAACAACATCTTCCAGAGCTCTGGTCCCTCCACCATCTGGACATGGATTGAGGATGAACCACCTGCAGTCCAACCAGGAGATGGACGTCCCCCCTGGACTCACAGGAGAGCCTAAATCAGAGAAGCTGGTGACTCTGGAGGAGCTGCAGAGATGTTCAAGAACTCCTGTTTGCAGGTTTTCACAAGACATGCTCTGATCACACCACCTACATCATCTTTGAAACGCGGTGGTGGCAGCATCATGCTATGGGACGAGGGAGCTAAATCCAAGACCTGAGACTGGGGTGGAGGTCCACCTTCCAGCAGGACAACCACCCTGAACATCCAGCCAGAGATATTACGGGATGGTTCAGATCAGAGCAGATTTATGGGTCGGAATGGCCTAGTCAAAGTCCAGACCTGAATCCCACTGAGACTCTGATGTTCTCCAGAGGACTGGGTCAGGGGGCTGAATTCAAACTTTTCAGATCTAACCAGGGGTGTTTCTCAATGTCAAGGCACCTCGCCTACTAAGGCAATGCCTCTGTAGGCGAGGTGCCTTGTTTACCAGGACACTGTCCTTCCTTGGTCAAAGAAAACGGTTAAATGGGACAGACTTACATCACGTGACCGCGCTCTGTTTACGTGCCGCACATCGTTATACTTTATACGTATACATTTCAATATAGATGTATAACGAGAGCTTTATTTTTTAAATTGTGTACATATTGGTTAAATAAAATGTGAAAGCGAGTTAGTACCTGCTAGCAACCGAAGCTGCAACTGCTAAGCAACTAACCAAACATAGATAACTGCTTTGGATCTAAAATGACTCGACTTACATTTAAATTAAAAATTCGAAAATACCGCGATGAACTCTGGGAAATGTTTGACCGAGGGAAGGCATCATGGAACCTCCCATGTATCCTCGGTCAGTTAGCTAAACGGCAGACAGACGGAGGACAGACGCCTCGGTAGCACATGAACACTGGAACACGCCTTGGCGTCCCTGATGACGTATCTCCTAGGCAACAGGGGCGGAGCCAAGGCATCGAGGAAACACCCCAGGTCTCATTCTGCTTCCTCCTCACAGTTCGGTGCTGCTCTGTGTTGGTCTGTGACTCGTTTTGGTTGTAAGGAGACAAAATGAGGGAAAAGCATCAGAAAATACGTCAATCAGCTTTTTAAAACACAGTTTGACGACAGAAGTTTTACGTTTCGTGGGATTTTGTCAGTGCGTCTGTGCGACTCCATTGGTTCTCCTACCTTCCCCCGGAGCGGAACGCTAACCGCTAACTCACCCTGAAGAACTCTTTGGTGGAGCCCGAGTCCAGCGTGCCGTAGGCGATGTCGGTCTGCTTGGCCAGATCCTCGGCGCTCTCGATGGGGGAGACCATCCTCTCCACGGTGAGGAAGGCGGCCAGGTTGGCCGTGTAGGACGAGATGATGATGAGGGTGAAGAACCACCACACCCCTCCAACTATCCGCCCGGATAGAGACCTTTGGGGTGGAGGGAGATGATGGGGGGAGGTAGAGCAGGACGTGATGAGTGGGAAAAAACAGGAATAGGAAGAGAGGAAGGGGCGATAGAAGAGAAAAGAACCTGTCAGCATGGAAGTAGATTAGTGCTGTAGTAACATCTGCAAGTCATTTCTGCGTCACTGTTATTTATTAACTTATAAATATCACAGTTTCAAACTAAATATTTAGTTAAGCAAGCTAAATATTAAGTTTACAAAGTAAATATTTAGCTCCAGGCTAAATATTTAATTTCAAACTAAATATTTAGGTAATATTTGTCATCCCGTAACTGGTGGGTTACCGGTTCGAACCCCCGCTCCGTCCATTCTGGTCATTGCTAAGTATTTACTTTGAAACTTAATATTTAGCCTGCTAACTAAATATTTACCTTAAAATTAAATATTTAGTTAGCAAGCTAAATATTAAGTTTTCAAAGTAAATATTTAAATAACAAGCTAAATATTTAGTTTGGATCCAAACTACATATTTAATTTCAAACTGAATATTTAGTTAGCAAGCTAAATATTTAGTTTTTAGACAATAAGCTAAATATTTTGTTAATAAATTATTATTTAGCACTAAACTAAAAATTTAATTTTAAACTAAATATTTAAGTAATATTTTTCGTCCTGTGGTTCGAACCCCCGCTCCGTCCGTCTGGTTCATAGCTAAATATTTAGTTTGCAACTTAATATTTAGCTTGCTAACTAAATATTTAGTTTAAAATCAAATATTTAGTTAGCAAGCGAAATATTAAGTTTAACAAGCTAAATATTTTGTTTGGAAACTAAATATTTGGTTTTAAACTAAATATTTAGCTAGCTAGCTAGCTAAATATTTAGTTTATAAATTATCATTTAGCTCCAAACTAAATATTTAATTTCAAACTAAATAGCAAGCTAAATATTAAGTTTACAAAGTAAATATTTAGATAACAAGCTAAATATTAGGTTTACAAAGTAAATATTTAGATAACAAGCTAAATATTTAATTTACAATGTAAATATTTACATAACAAGCTAAATATTTGGTTTACAAAGGAAATATTTAATTTCAAACTAAATATTTAGTTAGCAAGCTAAAAATTAAGTTCACAAAGTAAATATTTAGATAACAAGCTAAATATTAGGTTTACAAAGTAAATATTTAGATAACAAGCTAAATATTTAATTTACAATGTAAATATTTACATAACAAGCTAAATATTTGGTTTACAAAGGAAATATTTAATTTCAAACTAAATTTTTAGTTAGCAAGCTAAATATTAAGTTCACAAATCAAATATTTAGACAATAAGCTAAATATTTTGCTAATAAGTTATTATTTAGCTCTAAACTAAATATTTAATTTTAAACTAAATATTTTAGTAATATTTTTCGTCCCGTAGTTCGAACCCCTGCTCCATGTGTCTGGGTTATTGCTAAATATTTAGTTTGAAACGTAATACTTAGCTTGCTAACTAAATATTTAAGTTGAAATTAAATATTTAGTTAGCAAGCGAAATGTTAAGTTTACAAAGTAAATATTTAGATAAGAAGCTAAATATTTAGCTTGGAAACTAAATATTTGATTTCAAACTAAATATTTAGCTAGATAGTTAGCTAAATATTTAGTTTGAAATGAAATATTTTGTTACTAAATAAACTAAATATTTTGCTGGCAAGCTAAAATGAAAGCTAAATATATAGCTTCGAAGTAAATGTTTAACTCAAATCTCAATATTCAATTCAATGCGCCATCTGGTGTACTAACAGATATCTATTGATATCCTACCCACAGCTTTTCTAAAGAAAGTTTTCCCTGTAATTGGGTCTGATCTGATTCAAATAGTGAACTCATCACTGCTATCAGGTGTCTTCCCCCAGGCTTTAAAAACAGCCGTTATTAAACCACTGCTAAAAAAGAATAATCTGGACAACACGTTAATGCAGAACTACAGGCTGATCTCTAATCTTCCATTCATCAGTAAAATTATTGAAAAAGCTGTTTCAGCAGTTAAATAGCTTCCTAACAATGACCAACCGCTTTTATGTTTTCCAGTCTGGTTTCCGTGGTAACCACAGCACAGAGACTGCCCTCATCAAAGTATTCAATGACATCCACATAAATACAGACTGTGGTAGAACCACAGTGCTGGTTCTGTTGGACCTCAGTATTGATCATTATATATTATTGGAACGAATGGAGAGCTGGGTCAGACTCTCTGGTACAGGACTTGGCTGGTTCGAGTCTTACCTAAAGAACAGGGACTTCTATGTGTCAATAGGAAACTTTTCATCAGAACAAACAGAAATCACATGTGGTGTGCCCCAGGGCTCCATCCTGGGGCCCCTCTTATTTAATATCTACATGCTCCCACTAGGCAAGATTATAGCAACCAATAAGATTAGCTACCATAACTATGCGGATGACACTCAGCTCTACATTACGATGTCACCAGGTGACTCTGAACCCATTCAAACCCTAAATCAATGCATTGACCAAATCAATGGATGGATGTGCCATAACTTTCTCCAGCTGAATAGAAACAAAAATGAAGTAATTATTTTTGGACCTAAAGAGGAACGATCAACAATCAGCACACAGCTTCAGTTAATCCAGCTAGAAACTATTGATCAGGCCTGAAATCTAGGTGTAGTAATGGACTCAGACCTGAACCTCCAGGGTCACATAAAGGTCAATAACAAGGTCAGCCTTCTATCACCTGAAGAACATTTCTAGGATTAAAGGACTGATGTTGCAACAGGACCTAGAAAAACTCCTCCATGTGTTTATCTTTTGTCAGATTGATTACTGCAACAGCGTCTTCACAGGTCTGCCTAAAAAGTCAGTCAGACAGCTGCAGCTGATCCAGAACGCTGCTGCTCGTGTTCCTCACTAGAACCAGGAAAGTAGAGCACATCACCCCAGTTCTAAAGTCCTTACACTGGCTCCCTGTAGCTCAGAGAATAGACTTCTAAATACTTTTACTAGTTTATAAATCATTACATGGCTTAGCACCAAAGTATGTTGAAGATCTGTTGTCACGGTACCAACCACCAAGACCACTCAGGTCCTCCAACTCTAGCCTACTAAACATCCCTAGACTCAGAACTAAACATGGAGAAGCAGCTTTCAGTTTTTTAAAAATCACCAAATCATGTAAAGCACCTTGAATTACCCTGCTGTTGAAAGTGTGCTATGCAAATAAAATTACCTTGCCTTGCCTATTAGAAGAATGCGCCCCGTTTTGCCAAATGCAAAAGTTTGTTAGTTCATATTACAATATCAGAACAGCACACGTCACGATTATGAAGTGTGCAGCCATCTAATATCCTTGCCAAATACCAAGACAAAAAAAAGAAGAAGAATGAAGTGGATTGTTTTGGTGGAGTCTAAATTTAGCACATTATTACCTCTTGAATGAAAATTAGAGATTTAGGACGTGGAAGTGGATTTTAACATCGCTCAAGGACTTTAAGAGATTATATCGATATAAAGAGAATAGCTTATTGAGCTTATTGAGGTCACTGAAAAGTTTGCCCAGATGAAAGATCTGCATTTTTTTTCCCAAGAAGAACAAGACTGCAGAGTGACCCTTTATTTGTAATTTCATGTAGGCTATAAAAAAGGTTTCATTCTTCAATTATGTTTACATAAAATGGTGTTTGTGTGCTATTTTATGTGTTTCATTTGATATTGAATCAATATTAAATTAATCACAATCAATATTATTGATTAAAGTCAGATTGTGTGCATCACAGAAGAATTAGTTGCTGCTGGAGTTAAACATTTAATTTGTAAACTAAATATTTGGTTAGAAACTGTGACATTTATGAATGAATAAATAAACAACATGGACGCTGATACGACTTATTTATCTTATTACAGGCTAAATAGCCTAAATTATTGCTGTTAATTTTTTAACTGTGTTACGTTACAAACGCCACCCCATAGATATGAAGCACGGAGGCTGATCAACCACAAGGTGGAGCTGTGCCACCATTCCCAGCTGCCAGAGCTGCGTTTACCCCTCATTAGGGCAGAGCGCCTCATAAAAACCTCCACATGTTTCTACTGAGCAGGTCTGATAAAGAGCAGGAGCCTCGGCTCTGGTTCCTGACGGGGATGAAGAGCGCTGCAGCTATTCCTCTTCTTCTCTCTCGTTTTCCCCTCCTCGCTGGGGGAAGACGGATAGCTCGCTGCTCGGGGAGCAGAGGAAGGTCGTGAGGAGAATCTTAAGGCGTAAATGCTGCATTGAGGAGAACAAACAAGGCCTCCCCTCGGTGCGAATCAGACGGCGAGGGGGAGACAGGACCCCGAGGCCTCGGTGTCAGGCCAGGAGGGATGGAGGGAAGATAGGACTGTCTGTCCTAAAGCTCACAGGACACCGTTTAGGAAAACATCCTCCCCCTCCACCACCACCATGCTGAAGCATTTCTCTGGAAGCTCCAGTCGTCTCCGCCTGAGCTGCAGCGGAGCATGTCTCCTCCACACGCTGAGCGAACTTTGCCCATGAAATAGACTTATTGATGTGTTAGCTCTGGATTTGAATACAAATGACTCCCCTGCTCTCCTCCTCAAGTCTGTTTCTGTGGGTTTTTGTAGAGTTCAGCAGTGAAATATCAGCAGACAGGGTGCACTGTGGGAAATTTTGAATAAGAACTGCTTTATTAGAGGAGGAAATTAATGTTTATGCAGCTTAATATAACGACGATAATTCTTCGAGTAAAGAAATATTTAAAATGCAGTCATCTATCGCTCTGCTAGTTTCCTGGGTTTAATGACTTGTTTTACAGACGGAGCTGCAGTTGGTAGCCAGAAGGTTCTGGGTTCGAATCTGGGGAACTTCCTGCATGTTCTGCTGTTGAATGCGTGGGTTCTCTCTGGGTACTTCCTGTTAGGTTCATTGGTCTCTCTAAACCACTCAGGTCCTCTAATTCCAGTCGACTCAACATCCCTAGAATCAGAACCAAACATGGAGAAGCAGCTTTCAGTTTCTATGCTCCTCTAATCTGGAACAAACTTCCAGACGAGTGTAGAGCTGCTGAAACACTAAGTTCTGTTAAATCACACCTATTTAGAACTACATCTGTTTAGAGCTGCCTTTGAGTAATGCTTTCATGCATCACGTTTTGTCTGTGCTTCATGCTTTATTGCTGTTTTTACTTTATAAGCTTTGTCTGTGTTTTACTGCTATTTTTATTTCACCCCCTTAATCATGTAAAGCACCTTGAATTACCTTGTTGTTGAAAGTGTGCTACCTGAGACCTCCTCTAAACACACTTCTGATTGCCTGTTTTAATAGTTAAAACACCAAATATACCTTAATATGCATTAATTTGCACCGTGGAAACAGTCTTAGCGCTACCGCAGAAGTTAACATCTACAGTCTTCCTCTTCTCTGCACCTGCGGGTTCAGCCAAACAGCACCAAGGAAAATGAATGGTGCTTTTGCAAACGGCAGCCAATAGCGTGTCAGATAGCATCGGTTCGAGTGTTCCAGCTTCCAAAGCCGCATTTCCTTAGAATATTTAATGATCTACGGTAAAACCCACAAGTTGGTTAATTTTTTTCACCTTCCACAGAAAAATCCTGGAATAATGAACCGCGGGTCAGTAATCTGGGAGAAACGAGGAATAATTAGTGAAGAGGGAACCCCGGTCTTTTTATATTCTGATCAGCCGGTTAACATTATCTGCCAATAATCCACAGATATGTTGAGTATAAAACCTCTCCTTGTCTTTCTCACAGAAAGTACCCCTCGCTCAGTGTTTCCATGTTGTGACGAGGCTTTTGCTGCACTCTGTGGTTCTGCTGGAGGTTTCTTCCAGTTAGAAGAGAGTCGTTCATCTCCACTGTCACCATTTGCTTACTTAGGATGTGGGACTGCTGCAGATTGATGCTAACGTTTTACATTAAAGGTCTGACTGATACTGGATCGTCCTGGAATCCACTCATAGGGTCTGATTACAACAGGATGAAGCTGATTTCTGTATAACTGTGCATGAATTGGACCGGAGAAAACATTGATTGGTGAATTGGTGACATAGAAACTGACCTGAATTAGTTGGACAGAAAAGGCTCAATGATCAGGTTTCAGCTGTTCCTCTGGTGGAGATCCAGTTATATATATATATTTCATAAAAAAAATTAGTAATAATTTAAAAAAAAGAAACGTTAGTTTGTTTTATATATATATATATATATTTATTTTTTAATATTTTAAAAATGTTATTTTAAAAAATTTGTAATAAGTTTAAAAAAGAAACATTGTTTTTTATATATATATTTTTTCTTTATTTTTTATTAGAAGATATATATATTTTTTTAAAGCATTAAAAATGTTTTTTCCCGTTATTTTTTAAATACTAAAAAAATTGCAATAATAAAAAAATGGAAAACATTAGTTTTTTGTTATTAAATAAATATATTTATTATTTTTTTCTGAAATATTTTTTCACAAATTAAAAAAGAAAAGAAACGTTAGTTGTTTTTTATTTTTGGGGTGAGGTGGCGTGGGGGACAGTGATTCTCTCTCGTCTCTTCTGTCTTGTCTCTCCAGACTAAACTCTGCTCACCGTCTCCTGTTGTCTCCTTCCTTCTCTCTGCTGCTTTCTTCAGACTGAATCCGCCGTGGTTTTGGGAGGTGTGATGCAGGAACACGAGGACGAAATGTCTCTCTGAACCCAGTGCTGTGTGTTAGCTGGCTGATAGCTCTGACTCTGATCCGCGGCGACGAGCTGCTGCGTCCTGATGGGCCTGAAGTAAACCGAGTCGATGGAAGGTTGGTGGAGGAAAGCAACCTCCACTGCTTTTATTCTTCTATTTTTCTACGACTTGGCCCGTCATCCACACGGCGGCATCAAAAACGATTCTTTCTAAAAACTGAACATTTGCGTTTTCTCCGTTTTAAGCGTTTGCTTGTGGACAGAAATAACCAGAGCTTTAGGTTTTAGGTCTGCGACAAAAATGCTCCAACATCACATGAACGGCCTGCGTTTACGCTCAGAAACTCTTGTTGTTTGCTTGTTTTTAAAATCTCAATTACTGCTCTATGTAGCAGTTATAAAGTAGAAAGTTACTCTGATTGGATAATATTTGGGGGAACTACTGCCCCCTACAGGTTGAAATGCAGATGAATGTGCTTAATAACGCAGTTCTGCGGATAGGTGTGGACGGGTTTTTTAAATTTTTTTAAACGAGGTGGTGAGGCTACATGTTTACATGGCCTTCATTTGATTGAAACTTTGTTGATTGCAAATTTGATTCTTTCCATAATGGAGAAGAAATGTTTTGTTTTGTAACACAAATTTGTTTTTTCCCCAAAAACGATCCAATAAGTGTATATATCAAAAGTTTTGAGCCATGACAGGCTAAATTATTGGTGTAACTTTACAAACGGCACCACATTGTTTTTCATTATGTGGTAGCTGCTGCATCTAAGCAGTATAAAAGGACCGGAAAAGGTTTGTAATACACCTTCAGTTCTTTGTAATTAAAGGTTTGTCAAATAGTTTCTATGTGTTTAAAGAGCAACTCACCCCCTCTACAGGAGTCTAACCCCGCCCACTTTTCCTGTTTGAGAAAAGTGCCAAAAGGAGGCGTGGCCTGGCAGACAGGCAATGCTTGATTAAAAATCAAGTGCAGTGTAGAATTGTAACCTGAAGAGGGCTCCACAATGATGGTTTTAGGGAGAAAATTTATATATTTACAAAGATTCATGACAAACACCAAATTAATGACCAGACATGTAGGCAGCACTATTAGACACTCATAATACAGTTTATCAGCAAAACAAAAGTGGATTTGGGGGTGAGTTCCTCTTTAAGGAAACCAGCAGTTATCCAGATATGATTTCAGCGCAGAATTAAACCCAGAAAGTAGAAGAAAGCCCCATTTCTCTCCGATGCTGTGGTGAAACTCGTTGGATGTCAGGACATATGAGCTGAGTTCTCCCTGAGCGATGGAAACAGGAAACCCCAGACAGAAGAGTATTACATGAAAGAAAGTGGAAGCTAAACAGAAATTTGCTCCAGAGTTGCTGCAACAAGGTTCTGCACAGCAGCCCGCTGAGCCTTGGGGAAAAGAGAAAACTCAATATTGACCAAAAAAACAACAACAACAAAACAAACACTTTCAGTAATTAGTCGGTGGTTTTCCACCATTGGTGCAATTTAAACTTGTTTGTATTCGTTAAATAGGAGCGAAGCTCTGCATCAGATTCTTCCGGTCCCAACCCTAACCTTACCAGAGTCAACGTTACACATTTCCCTGATATTTCTATTGTAACCTCTATTTAAAAAAAAACCTCAGGTCGCTCTATTAGGTACACCTGTTCAACAGGTTATTACCGGTGAATCAGGAGAGCCAATGAGATGGCAGCATCTCGGTGCTTTTAGTCATCTAGATGTGGCGCAGATGAAATGAATGAGGAAGACTGAGGGGATTAAAGTGATTTTTAAACGTAGCGCGGATCTGTTGGTGCCGAGTATTGCAGAACCGGAGGATCTGTTGGGAATTTTAAAATACCAAACACCTCAGGTTTACAGAAAATGGTCCAAAAAGAGAGAAAACATCCACAGTATCAACCAACTTTCAAGGCAAGGGCAAGGCAAGCCAATTTTATTTGTACAGCACACTTTCAACAGCAGTGTAATTCAAGGTGCTTAACATGATTTGGTGATTTAAAAAACAAAAAACAATGGAAGTTAAAAGTAAAAGAAACACACATTACACATGATACACAAAAAAGCAAGAGAGCATGAACACATTTCATACATATGACATCAATCATTTACTTGACACAATTGATCAGACGTGAGTAGTAACTGGTTACATTTACTTTTTGAAAATAAATGTTCTTTTATGAGCAGCTTTACTACTTTTTGCTTTCACTTGAGTAATACTGTTATGAAGTATCGCGACTCTTATGGTGCATTCACACCGCACACTTTGTCTGCGTCAGCATACGCTCCCAACGCATCTAGTTTGACGCATGTACGTTGAGCAAAAAAGATTTGATAACTTACCCGACATCCCGATCTCTGCAGCGCTCTTCATCCAAGCAAGTTCCTTTACATTCCTGTCTTCATACAAAAACGAGGACGGATCATACAATTCTCTGCGATTGCAGACGGCTACAATGAGCTTGTCCTCCATTGTTGAAAATGTTTTTTTTCCTGCTCCCGCTTCATTCAAGATACGTGTGGTGACGTCGCAGTGCAGTGAGACGCTCTGATTGGTTGGCGCACTGCGTCAAGTCCGTCAAAAGTTCAGCTAGCTGGGCGCTAATGCTAGACAAACAAACCGCATTTACCAATTGAAAAAACACACACAGAACTCTTGGACGTCGATGTGACGGCAGAAATTATACGTGAAATTTAAATGCATCTCACAGATGAGCAATTAGAAAATGGAGGAGGTTGTTTTGATGGAGAGCGACACACCGGGAGCTTTTCTTGATGGCGACCCTGCTAATTATCGATAGCCAGAACTGAAGCGCCGGCTCTAATGTCGCGGTCAAAAGGAAAATGTGTCGCTACGAGAGGCTGTTGAAAAGGTTTGGAGATGTATTACAATAAAAATACAGGTTTATCCTGGAGTGGATGGTGGTAAATGGTTATGAACTGAAAAATAAAAGGTCTCGCTAGCCAAACAACACCCGCTACAGCCGTTACCGTGGCGAAGCCTGACAGCGGCTGGTCCACCAAGTTACTAATTCAAATTCAAAAATACTTTATTGATCCCAGATGGAAATGAAGTGTTGCTGTAGCTCATATAATTAATTCTTTAAGGAGTTGTTGTAGATGATGATGGCTGTGGGCAGGAAGGATTTCCTGTAGCGGTCTGTGTTGCAGCGAAACTGAAGAAGCCTCCGACTGAAGACGCTCTGTTGTCGTATGACGCCGGTTGTCTCATAAAGAGGATGCTCAGGGTTGTCCATCATTTTTTTAAGTATAATTTCATAATTCCATGAGTAAATCTAAGTGGCAAAAGGTTCATTTGACATGTAGTTTGTGTTTTTTGTACCCTGTTGTAGAGATTTATGCATTTATATATTTATTATTTAATTTTAAATTTTCTCATTATTTTATGATTTGTTCCTCATAACTTTCTCCGACATCCAGTAGCGGATCTAGAAAAATATTTATGGGGTGGCAAGAAAGGGGCAAGAATTTTTCAGGGGTGGCACCATATGCCAGAATTTTATATATATATATATATATATATATATATATATATATATATATATATATATATATATATATATATATATATATATATATATATATATATTGGTTTTATTGATCAGTCAAACACATGCTTCTAAACTTAAAGCTGTTCTTGAACCATTTTGAGTAGAGACATGGCTGGGGTCTCTTTAGAAAGCAAACACTCTAAAATTTATCCCAGAACTGTGTTAATATCTCTGAGTGTGAATGTTACCAAGCAATATGAATTTTAATACACTGAAAAATTATTTTTTTTATGTCCGATTATTTATTTTATATAAATACATGCTGTAAAAATGGCTTTAAAATAGGTTTGGACCTAAAACACACTGTGGGTCTAAAGCCTAAAGTATTACCTTCATCCACATCAAATTTGACAGCAATAAATCAAAAAATTAATATTCTGCACACATTTTTATAACTACAGGTCAAAGGTGGTCAAAAGTGTGCCATATGCGCCATCTCCTGGGTAAATGCCGTAGTCCTCACTGAATTAAAAATATCGTCAGAATCATAACTGCATCTTACCATATAAAGCTCCACGGCTTCCTTCAATGTTGTATTTTGATCATAAAGGCTGTTTGGACACGGTGCTGAAACAGTAAGTTAATGGTACGCACTGTGCGTAATCTCTTCATGAATAAGACATTTTACGTACGTCATATACTATGGCAGCGAATAAGTCCGCCCGGTCAAGTTATATATCTGCGTTTACAGCATTACATTGGCTATTTGATGCGTCAATCATCAGAGTTCTGGACCGCGATTGGTCCGAGTTACTTACCATAACGTGACTTTTCATCCATGCGCCATTGGTCGGAGATCTATCGTATGTAAATAAACCGGATACATTTTTTATTTTTCTTCTTCTGGGCATGCTCAGTGACCTTTGTAGGCAGAAGTGGAAGCGAAGGAATCGGAAACAAAGCCGTAAAGACTACAAAAATGGCCATAGACATTTCGGGAGCACATTTTCACTGTTTATTTTACTTTTTTTTAATCAGTTTTACTGTTGTCCTGGACTAATCACTTTATTGGAGGACTTTACTCGGACCCTTATTGATGTAAAAAGACAATTTTTATTCGAAATGGATCGGTTTTGTCACGTTTATTGGACTACAAAGTGGTGAGTTCCATTTTTTTATACCTCCGTCAGGAGGCAAAAGCGCTCACTGTGTCTTCAGTTATGATTGTATCCTTGATCGCCATCCATAATTGGAATCACAAGACTCTTAGCTTTCCAATGATATAAAATATGTATAGGTTCAAAGAAGTTAGAAGTCCGAAAACCGACGGATTTAAACTAGAAAATGGGCTGGGCCCGCCCGTGGGCCCACAGAACGTTAACGAGTTTGAATTCATAGCTGCTAGGGTGGCAGCAGGGGTGGCAAGGCTTTCTGTTAGGGTGGTAACTGCCACCCTATGCCACCCCAGTAGATCCGCCCATGCCGACATCCGATCTGGGTATCTAGAGTCCGATTTGCACAACCCCCAACTGCAGTGCTCAGTTCCTTCCTGTTTAAACATCTTTAGGAGACGAAACTACAACTTTGTGAAGATCGGAGCGACTCGGACCCGTAGGCACCCATGCAAAATGCCTGCTTGTTTGTCTAGGGCTACCTCCCAGAATGCATTGCGACGTTAGATCACAATCTATTTTGAGCAACTGTGAAAGCCGCTATTGGAAGAAAAACACATATATTTTCTCCATAAATGCACCCTGTTCTAACAGAGTACATACATTACCTACTGTAAGTATTAGTTTCATAAATTTTATATACAAAAGACTGTATGTTTTTAAAATAAATGGTATGCATTTTATGTCATTATTTTGTTGTGCTTCTCATGCTTGTTTTTTCATATTTTGTATAATTTTATTGTGAATTTTGTGTCTGTGAAAAGCGCTTCATGAATAAACTTTACTTGCTTTGTGAAATACCAGAATTTGCTCATAAAATTATATTTTTCTCTATCTGATGACATCATCACTTACTCAGTACTTAAGAAGCCTTATTACAAAATACTTTCTTACTTTTTTACTTGAGTAAAAACATATTAAAGTAGTGCTACTCTTACCTGAGTACAATTTTTGGCCACTCTACCTACCTCTGCAATTAATGCACCAATTAGTGCAATTGCTGTATAATCTGAAGACATACATATGAGCTTACTGTGATATTGTTGGTAAAAATCTGGCAAAACCATATATCGCGATACTATGAGTAAGACTATACATTGTGATTTTTAAAACTGAATTTAACTGTAGAAAAACTGTCCCATCATTCTAAACACTCCAACCTGTTTCATACTTTAACACATCCAGTTTTATTAATAGATCTAGTTGATCCACTGGAACGAAGAAGGTGGAAACAGCCATAAAACTACCAGTACAAAAATTACTTTAATCAATAATGGTTCCATTTAAATCCTAAAAAAAAAAAATTATATATTTTTTGGAATATCTATACAATATTGGGAAATAAAATATCGCGATTAATCGGTGTATCTATATTTTCTTACATCCCTATGTGATATGATTCTTAAATGCAACATATTTTCATTCAGATTCTCATTTGAATTCTCAGTTCAGAGACGGGGGCTGACTGTTGGTTGTGTGTTCGTGTGTGCGTGGGAGGGTCTACAAGTCCGAAAATGTGGCTTAAATTCACGATTTTGCCATCTCACTGCACTGCCAGTGTCCTCCGTGTCCAAAATGTGCATAAGCAGCAACGTCCTTGGTGTGCTAAAAGGGCAACTCACCCCCCTACCAGAGTCTTACTCCACCTACATTTCTGGTTTGAAAAATGGAGGCGTGGCCTGGCGGACCGAGGGACTCGCGGCTGGGCGGGGCCAACGCTTCCTTGATATTCCAACTTCAACTCGCTATGGAGGCTTGGGCGGAGACTGGGCCTGTTTGACGTCAGCCATCGCCGCAGAGCTAATAGTAACGCCTAATTCAAATTCAAGTGCAGTATGGAGTTTTAACCTGAAGAGGGCGCCGCGGTGAAAGTTTTTGGTAGAAAATTTATATTGTTAGTAAAATGTACAAAAATAAAAAAAATAATGACCAGACATGTAGATTGCACTATTAGACACTCATTTATACAGTTTATTAGCAAAATAAAAGTCGATTTCGGGGTGAGTTGCACATTTTTTTCCCGCATGTTGTTTTTCTATAAACCCCAAACTCGCCGTAGAAAGTGACTTACGCAGTTTTCAGACCCCGTTTGGCACGTAAGCAAGTTTTATAAATGAGTTTCCTATTTGTCCAGTAATGTGACCCGCTATAACAAGCTAACATTTGCATCGGCTACAAGCTAATTTTAACAAAACCAATTTCCCATGTCCAAGTTTAAGTCCTATTGTTTGAAGGATATTATAGAGTAATAGATATATCGTAGATAGAAAACACAGCACCACTGTTTGACATCAGACGCCGGTATCAACATACCTCCTGGTTGGTTACATTGAGGAGGAAGAAAGATCTGTTATAAAATGCACAAACAAAGTTTTTGCTTCTCTAGTTTTTTAACATTTTCCGGCAGACCAGGTAAAAGAATTGGGTGAGAAGAGCAAAGTAGGAGACGTCCGTTTCCTGCTGAAGGGGGCAAAGGGAAAGCTCTTACACCGTAGCGCAGATCTAAAATATTATGAAGGAAATGCAGCTTTGTAAGCTGAAATAGACGATGCTACCTGATACGCTATTGGCTGGCGTTTGCAAATCTGCCAATCCAGGAGCGCCATTCGTTCACTTTCCTAGGCTCTGATTGGCTGTACCCTCAACAGCGGAGATAAGGAAAATCATGTCTGTTAGCTTCTGTGGTAGCGCTAAGATGATTTCCACTGTGTGTATTAATGCATATTAAGATGTATTCGGTGTGTGAACTATTAAAACAGGTAGTTCAGAATCAAAATCAGAAAGGGTTTACTGCCAAATGTTGGGTAGGTTTACAACATCAGGAAATTGCTGCAGTACTTTGTATAAAAATAGAAATATAATATGCTAAACAGATTGATATATACATGAGTGCAGGTAACGATCGGTGCAAATCAGACAGGTGCAAAAAATAAATAAAAATAACTGAAACAGAGCGGGTGGTGGGAACAGTCTTAGGGTTATTGTTCAGGTATTCTGGGGCGGCTGTGGTCCCTAATCTTTGAATACCGAGGATTCTCTGAATTTCAATGCAAAGACATTAAAGTTGTTGATGTTTCATCTTGATAGCAGCGATCTGTTTGAGCAGTCTCCATCTAATGTGACTGCAGAGCCACAAACGGGCTGATTCACATTTAAAATCTTTCTGAGAGCAAACATCCCGGCTTCAAAGTGCCTCCTGGAACAATCAGCATATAGATTATACGGCATACGAAATGATGGGGTCGTGCAGCTCGCGTTGGTGTTTTCCTTCTTTCCATCTGCAGCCACAAAAAACGATTCGTCTTATGAGAAAATCAGATGGAGGCGCTTGGATGAAAGTCCAGAGATAATAATCAGAATAAAAGCAAAGCGAATCTCTCTTCAGGATTATTAATATACCAGTTATCACTGACCAGTGAGCCGAACACACTGATGCGAGGCTGGAAAGCTTTAAAGCGTCTCCACTTTTATTTCTGTTAAAACAAACGGACGTTAAAATCTTCAGGCCGTCTCTGCGGGTTTGCAGGTAGATTAGTGGAAGCAGAAAGAAGACGGGAGGAGTGAAGGGACAGGGACAAGCTTGTCCCAGAGTGGAGGCTGAATAAATGAGGAGCTGCTGCTCTGCTCCCTGGATGATACCTGGAGTGAAACCACAATGTTTGACTTATTTATGGGAGCAGAGCCAACTGCTGGTCCGAGCCTCTGCTCCAGAGTCCCGTCCAATTTAAGCCTGCCCCATTTAGGCGCTGCGTAAAAATAAGAAACCGCTTCACGTCCCCATGCAGCTCTGCATCTACAGGCTGCACTTTACCTTAAACGTCTGAATTTAGGAATAAACCGCTGACCTTCCAGATTAAAAGCTCCAATGAAAACATCCAGTATATCTGTAAAGTGCTTTGTGATGCAATTATTGTATAAAAAGCGCTTTATAAATAAAGTTTGATTTGATTTATAGGACAGTAGAAATCGACTAATGAATATGTAACTGAGGTAATAATAACCCAACCAATATTTCAGAATAATTTAACACAATCCAAGGCTTCCTAGATCTTATTTACAATTAACGACTATTTATAAAGATGGTAAGAGGGGTAAAAAATATGTTTTTAAACTATTTTATTTATTATAACAGTGTGAAAAAATAATGCAGAGCTGTATCATTATAAATTAAATAAATAAATACTGTTTATTAATAAATAATTGATAAATACTCCATCAGATTAAAAAAATGTCTTTAGAAAAAAAACAACTAAATAAATATATAATATATTTAATATATACATCTTTTGTTTTATTTGGTCAGAACCATCTGGAGTATATGGAGTATGCGTTTACACTCAGAAACAGCATTTATTCCCTCAGAGATGTGATGGCATTATCGATTGTCCAAGCGCTTTTTGCTTGCTTGTTTTTACAAGATCAATTACTGCTCTATGTAGAAGTTACTCTGAGTGGATAGGATTTGGGGGAACTACTGCCCCCTACAGGTTTGGCATGTCTACGAATGTGCTTAACAACACACTTATGCGGTTAGGTGTGGATGTAGTTTTTTTTTTTTACGGGATGGTGAGAATATTTGTTTTTTAAAAACCCGGCTACATCTGAACATAGTCTTAGAAACCGAGGCTTTTAAGAGGGATGTGTGGGAGTAATTTAAAATTATTTTTGCCAAACAAAAGTTTTCAATCACTCCGAGGCTGCATTTGAATGGCAGCCAGAGAGATGTTTGTTTACATATTGAGCCCAAGTCTCGTCCCCGTCCGGTCGGCGAATGGGTTCCCTGCCAAAAAATTATAATTAATGAATGAAAGTCAATGGAGCGATGAAAGTTATTTTCTTCTTCGCTTTACCTTACGCCCTGAGGTGGGTAGAGTTGCCAAACAATTGTACTCAAGTAAAAGTACAAAAAAGTAATCCCAAAAAAATTACTCAAGTAAGAGTAAAACAATATTTGGTAAAAAGGCTACTCAAGTATTGAGTACTTGTTCTGAGATCGTAGCATATGATTTAATATTTAGAAAATATGAAATTGGACAAAAATGTAAAGCTATGTGCAAATTCTAAAGACTAAAACAAACACAAATTCATGACATAATTGTAAAATAACATTTAATGAGAAACATTTTTCCACATAAATTCCCCCCCCCAAAATAAAACTAATGTAACCAATACTTACAGTAGATAGTGTATATATATTAGACCAGGGTAAGGTCCCCCCACTTGACCTCCAAATGGCTCAAAAGCCAGATAGAAAATAATGGTAAAATGATAAAGCTTGTGTATGAACAAGAGGTCACACGTCAACATAAATATGTGTGAGTCTCATGCATTTTTTTTTATTAAAACAAGTATTCAGTTTCATACAGTAAAGTTACTCGCTGTGGGTAGAGGAGCCAGAAACTTTACTCATGTAAGAGCAGCGATACTTCATAAAAATATTACTCCAGTAAAAGTAAAAAGGAACATTTCAAACGGGATCAGAAAATAACTTCTATCGCTCCATTGACTCTCATTCATCTTTTTTGACAGCAGGGGACCCATGGACCGGAAGTAGCTGGGCGTGGCTTAGGCTCCAGATAGCATCATCATCATTAGCACAGGCTAGCAAAATATCAAAGCAGAAAACTCTAAATTGAGTCTCAGCTTTCAGGCTTCGGGCCTACGGTGAACCGGGCCCAATGAGAGCCTCCAGGACAGCCCATAATATGCAGGACGAGTGCTGCAAATGAAGCCAGCGTGCAGAATAGGGCCTTACCGATTCGCCATAAATGGATTAATGCGATGTGAAACGTGGAAAATCGATAGCGATTCATAAGTGTTGAAAAATCTATTATTTTTCATAATTAAAAGAGAAAAACATAAAAGTCGGGCGTGCCGCACTGACAATTTTAGGGGACGGACCGGCGGAAACATCATGGCTGCAGCGCGAAATTAACAAAATACAGCAAATATTTTGCACTTTAGTTGCGAAAGAAGCGTCTCTGTTGTTGTTTATCATGTTAGCAGCAGCATGTTCCACCTTATCGGTTCTATCCGGGGCGTCCTCCCCGAGCTGCAGCTCATGTTTACCAGACGTCAGCCCAAGTGGAGCTTTAAGTCTGAAACAGGAAGGAAATGTCCTTCATTCCATCCCATAATATGTGGCGGAGAGCAGCGTACTCATAGCTGGTAGATTAGTTTATGTGTATGACTAATTGGTGCATTGGTCAAAATGACACAAAAACTATGAAAACGCTGCAAAGTTACGAGTTCTGGATTAAATGACAGCAAAAAAAAAAAAAGGAAAAAAAAGACTGGAGTATAAACTTTAACCGTCTTTGGGAGAATGCTGCTTTTTATTTTTTTATTACTTTGAATAGAAAAATATTATTTATTTTCTCAGAATATAATTTCAGTTTTTTGTGTAATTTTTGTCCTGTATAAAAAGGGAGCTATTATTGTTACAGGTTTATTTTCTAATAAAGAAGATTAATTATTTCTATCTAGATTTTAAAGTAATTTCTGTGCTGGTTGACTTATAAAAGCTGATCTGAAGTTTATTTAATTTTTCTTTTTAACCACATAGAGCAGGAATTCTTTAAATATGTTAAAATCAAAAGTTTTCTTTAAATAAACAGAAAATGATTGATGTGTTTAAGGATTGGACCAAGTTTCCTCTCCTCAAAATAGAGTCACCCTATATTATATTTAAATTGCCAACACGTGTTTCCTTTAGCTTTCGTTGAAAATATGACCTTGATATGATTATGAAACATATTTTGGACATGTGTTGGTTTGATTTGTGGTTTAACATGAAGAAAAGACAGTTTAGATGCTTCAATTAATGGAAACTGGATGGATTTGAGATGAGAAAGTAGCCATGGAAGGAATAAAGGAAAATATGCAACAGAAATAATCGTTTTATAATCGAATTGAAATCGTGAGGCACCCAAAGATGGGGCAGCACTAGTGCAGAGAGGCGCTGCTGACATGAGCAATAAGCCATGCAGCAGAGCAGCACTGTGGCGGGCTGGATAACAGTTAAAGCTAATTGGCGCTGCACTGATAGAGCGGCGTGACCGAGGGAGATAGAGGAGCTTCAAACGCTGCAGGTTCTTCTGGCCTCGGATTCAGAAAAGTTTCGCCTCATCTGCAGCCGTCAGGAACGGTTGCTTCACAATCTGAGCTAATCGGCGCTAATCAGGAGCAAACGCGAGGAATGGCGGCACGACTCGGAGGTCGTCTGTCTGCTGGAGGAAGCCGGAACCACCTGCAGCAGTGAGGACCTTCGACCCTCGAGGAGAGGCGAGATGTTCCTGCAGAAAAAAAACTAACTTCTCCTCCATTCATCTGGGATTTGTAGTCAATTAAAAGGACTTTCATGTCACCGTTTCATTTGAGCTCTCTTGTTCTCCTGTAACCATTGGAGACCGGGATATTAATCACTGAATTAATTATTGCGGGCCGCCTTGAGGGAGCAGAGGGGGGTATTAACCCCTATTAAAAGGAGAGGAGGACTATTTCCAGCTCTGTCCTTCCTGTCAGAGATGTGGGGAAAATTAGTGAAGAAGATCTAGATTAGGAACGGGAGATTAATGTTCCTGAAGGGACAGAATCAGACCGGACGGCCACACGGAGCTGTGAAAAAGTATTTACGCCCCCTCCCTCCCCACAGATCGATCTCAGAGACATTTTCAGTCCAACACAGGTTCATATCAAACTAAGATTTCTAACAAGGGTTTCGTTCATGAAGGGAAAAATCAATCAGAACGATGCCTGCTTAACATGAAACTGGAAATAAAAATTGGCATTGAAAAATATAACAGTAACAGAAAAATATTCATTCTGAATCTGAAATAAATGTTGTGAAACTTTCTGCACTGAAAGTGAAACAAAAACTGAAAGTGAAAAGAGTTTCAATGAAATTCAAAATATATAAACTGAAACAAATAACTCCCTTACAATAAAGCTTTCACACTTTTCTCTTTTTTTACGATGCCAATTGTTTTTTCTACAATTCCAATAGTTTTTTCTACAATACCAATCGTTTTTTTCAAGTGTCACCTGCTTTCAGTTGTCAGTGAGTTGGGCCATTTTATGACCCGTTTTCTAAACCAGCAAACAACGATCACTTGTAGCGGCTTTACCAACCAGGCCACCGCGTAAGTCAAACAGAGCCTCTTTCTACCTGTATATTTTAACGGTAAATGCAAGGAAAGGAAACAAAATATCAAGTTAAAGTTTACAGACAGTTATAGCTGTGTGTTTAGAAATTCGGCCTTAAAAGTAAACAGAGTGTCTGCCTCACGGACTAAAGCTGGGAGCTGGTTCCACAGGAGAGGAGCCTGATAACTAAAAGATCTGCCTCCCATTCTACTTTTAGAAATCCTAGGAACTACAAGTAAACCTGCAGTCTGAGAGCAAAGGGCTCTGTTAGGAACATATGGACCAATCAGATCTCTGATGTATGATGGAGCTGATTATTATGGGCTTTATATGGAAGAAGAAGGATCTTAGATTCTATTCTGGATTTAACAGGGAGCCAATGAAGGGAAGCTAAAACAGGAGAAATGTGATCTCTCTTTTTAATATTCATCAGAACTCTTGCTGCCGCATTTTGGATCAACTGAAGGCTTTTAATGGCATTTTGTGGACTACCTGATAGTAAAGAATTACAGTAGTCCAGCCTTGAGGTAACAAATGCATGGACTAGTTTCTCAGCATCACTCCTGGACAGGATGTTTCTAATTTTAAACAGTACATTCTGTTATTTCGACTGTTAACTTTGTTTTCTCTCAGTGTTTTTCTCTCCATAGAAGATATACCTGGTCTGGTATCCTGCTTGGCTGCAATGCCCTGTTGGACGGGGGGCATCGACTGGGATGATCCTCCCAGTAACTGAACATCCACTGTGTCCTGTTATCAACTTTTTACTTTCTGTAACATAGAAAGTTCTCTTATATCAGATCTTCTGTTCTTTCTGTCTCTGTTCTGTCTTCTCAAACCCCCAGACGGTCGTGGCAGATGGCCGCTCCTACTGAGCCTGGTTCTGTTGGAGGTTTCTTCCTGTTAAAGGGGAGTTTTTCCTCTCCACCGTCGCTACATGCTTGCTCAGTATGAGGGATTGCTGAAGGATTGCTGTGGTTGGAAAGTCTGCATCAACGGGGCCCAACCTCACGCCAATGACTGACGCAATCTGCTGGGATTCCTTAAATAGGAAACTTTTTAACTGATTGGAATGTTTGTATAAATGTATTGAAATGACTTCTTGTTAAGAGCCTTGAGATGACATCTGTTGTGAATCGGCGCTATATAAATAAACTGAATTGAATTGAATTAATTTTAGCAATATTCCTGAGGTAAAAGAAGGAAATCCTAGAAACCTGTTTAATATGGGATTTAATCTCATGTCTTGGTCAAAAATAACGCCGAGGTTCTTTACGTTATTACTGGAGGCCAATTTAGCTTAGCTAAGCTGTTTCTTTTTCAGAGCTTCTGGTCCTTTTTGGAGGGCTTTGTGGGGGAACCTTATGGCGGGGCCCTATCAATTTTCAATTTCCCTTTTCTTTTCTTTTTTTTCACAGGTACAGCGAAATTTAAAATTTGCTCTCTTTTCAGTGCATTATCCATAAAAAAGTTTAAATAAAATACCTAAAACAGTGGCCGAAGCCCACACACCCGCAGACGTCACACATATATGCAGCCGGTGCATTTCAACCTCATAAAAACAGTTTGCAGTGTCCATCGGAGGTCTGAAAATGCCCAAAAACGTAAAAAAGGTTGCTAGAAATGTCAGTGTTAAAGACATTTTTGTTTTATTGGTTTTGAAAGAAAAAGCATTCAAGTTGGCTCCACAGCGCCCCCTAGAGACCAGCACAACTCAACAGTTTCACCTACACCTGTGAAAGATGTGTCAGTCTTTAGGTGCGGCGCGGCGAAGTCCACATCATCTGATCTGCACCAAATGGATAAATTTGGGGTGGTTGCTTGTTGCCCTGTGAGGTCAAGCTGGGATAGAGGGACCTCTCCTGTTGATGGACTGGGTTGTGGGGGCGGGGCCTATGAGACATTGTTGTACGGCTTTAAGGTTCTTATCTGCAGGACACAGGCGGGGATGTGGTGGTCCGCACACATGTTCTCCTGGAAGAAGTGTGCTTCATCATCATCACAGACACAGGCATACACCTTAATCCCCTCTATAAGTGGTTTACGTGAGGCCTGGCTGTAATTTCAGAGATGCATTAACGTACCTCGGGGTCCTCCATGTTGTTTCTCTGCTCTCCTCCTGTGTGGGTGGCCGCGGCTGAAAGATACAGGCCGATTTGGTCGTCCTTTCATCTCCCAAGTATCTTACCAACTCTATTACACTACAACAACAACAGCAGCCATGAGGGCTTAAAACAGATAAAGGAAACGGCATACGAAGGAGCTGATAAAGGAGCAGCTTCCTAAAATAACCCGAGCAAACCACCAGCAGGAAGTTTAAGCTTGACAAAGCCATTCAAACAGCTAAGATAGGCTTTGCACCAAATGAGAAACCACAGGGAATTATGGGTTTTATAACAGTCTGAAGACTTCACCGTGTCTCAGAACGGAGAGCGTAAAAGACGGACAGGGAGCCTGATGTTTGATGTCACAACAAAGATGGCTTCCACTGCACAATAAACTGCAAAAGCCAAATTCTGCAGCCTTCCAACCGGGTGCTCCATGTTCACTTGGGCACCAGTCTGCAGCTGTCAAGGTTTTATCCTTCTGAAACAAGGGAGGAGAAGTCCCAGACATTAAATGAAGCAGGTTTCTGAAAAGCTCGTCTGGACAAAAAAACAGCAGAACCTGAATAAAACAAACAAATGCACGCGAGACAACCTAAGAACGAGCAGAGCAAATCAATACCAGCAGTGATAAAGACACGAGAAGTATGACACCACAATTACAGCGCACAGAGTGGCAGATATCACAGCGCAACACATCAAAACAAGCGTCGTAGCTTTGGCTTTTCACATCTACTTTATGCTTGGTTATAGTCCCCATGCCAAGTCCCTTATCAACTAAAAACTCATTTCTAAAACCCAGAAGGACGACTTCAGCATTTTTGGGAAGCATCGTCGTCTATCTAATGAGAGGGAAAGACTGGTATAATGTTGCAGAGCTCTGCAAAAGACATTTCAATAATCATCCTTTAACATCTGAAGTAATTTTCTGCAATTATTCTTTTCTCCTTGTCTCAGATCACTTGCAGCTGTTATCGTTTCAGCATTAAAACTCCTCTGGGAATCCGCGTGTCTGTCTTTTTGAGAGTTTTTCCCCCATTTAAACTGGGCTTGTGTTGAGCAAGTATGAACAATCAGTATCCTACCAGACACAGGCAGCAGTCAGATTGATCTCAGTTTGGGGAAACAGCCGACGTTTCGCATGGGAGACTCAAGCTAACAGCTACATAGACAGAACTTCATGCATCTAAAGCAAATTAAATTTGAAACCTTTGCATTTTAAGCAAATGCTCTGTGAGGTCATTTTACAGCTGAATATCTGACAGTATTTTCTTATCCAAGCAACCAAAACTGCTGAAAGTATGCTGCCATGTTGTGCAGCTCTTTGCAGCGTAATCTCAGAATAGCATCAACAAACAGTAAAAACTGAAAGAAAGGCAAACAAAGTGATTTTAGGATTCCGGTATGAGCGTGCTCATATGGAGGAAGAAATGCTGGTAAAAGAGAGGGAAACACAGATGACCAGTATTGACAGAAATGCCAACCACTGGTGTATCAACAATGATCATGTTCTTTTATAAAGGTTTTGTGGTAAGCTGGTGAACTGAATCAAATTAGCAGTTAGCTTCACCATGAGTAGCAGTTAGCTTGTCTCCAGTTAGCAATTAGCTTCACAATGAATAGCAGTTAGCATGTCTCCAGTTTGGAGTTAGCTTCACCTTAAAGTGGAACTGAACCCAGTAAAAAATCATAACCCCGCCCCCAGACAACATTTGAAAAATTCTACAAAGTGGGCGGTGCCAGGAAGCACGGAGGGGCGTGGCCAAGTGTAGAGGGGTAGAGGGAGGCTTAATGGAGCCCAGCGGCCGCGAGCCGTATCAACTCGAGCCGCTGGCTCAGGGCGCTGAGTCAGCGCTGCCCGAGGCTGAGGGAGACAGGACGGGTCCGGTCTCTGAGTGGTAATGCTAACATAGGCTAACGTTCAAAACTGTTTGTTAGCTATGCTAACTAAGTGCTAAGGTGATAATAATGGTAACCTGAAAAACGCAATCCAACTCCAAACTCGCCACGGGGCCGGTATATTTGATAATTTTTTTACCCAAACCCACGGGCCGAGTCTGTGAGACAATGCCAGTGACGTAAAGAGTGGAAAAGATGTACATTGGATTGGTAAATACCCATTTATACAGTTTATAGGCAAAGAAAAGTTGTTTTGGGGTTTAGACACTCTTTAAGTAGCTGTTAGCTTGTTACCAGTTTGAAGTAAGCTTCACTATGAGTAGCTGTTAGCTTGTCTAAGGGGTTAGTTAGCTTCATTATAGCGGCCGCTGTTAGCTTGTCTAAGGGAGTAGTTAGCTTCACTATAAGTAGCTGTTAGCTTGTCTAAGGGAGTAGTTAGCTTCACTATAAGTAGCTGTTAGCTCGTCTAAGGGGGTAGTTAGCTTCACTATAAGTAGCTGTTAGCTCGTCTAAGGGGGTAGTTAGCTTCACTATAAGTAGCTGTTAGCTCGTCTAAGGGGGTAGTTAGCTTCACTATAAGTAGCTGTTAGCTCGTCTAAGGGGGTAGTTAGCTTCACTATAAGTAGCTGTTAGCTCGTCTAAGGGGGTAGTTAGCTTCACTATAAGTAGCTGTTAGCTCGTCTAAGGGAGTAGTTAGCTCCACTATAAGTAGCTGTTAGCTTGTCTAAGGGGGTAGTTAGCTTCACTATAAGTAGCTGTTAGCTCGTCTAAGGGGGTAGTTAGCTTCACTATAAGTAGCTGTTAGCTTGTCTAAGGGGGTAGTTAGCTTCACTATAAGTAGCTGTTAGCTTGTCTAAGGGAGTAGTTAGCTTCACTATAAGTAGCTGTTAGCTTGTCTAAGGGAGTAGTTAGCTCCACTATAAGTAGCTGTTAGCTTGTCTAAGGGAGTAGTTAGCTTGATTACAGGGAGCCCTCTGTTAAATAGTCATTCAGTAGCTTTTAGCTTTGATCCCATGAGAAGTTCTCAGATTCTTCAGACTGAGATCCCTCCGACTGCTGCCTCCTGCAGGCAGATAAATCCACAGCCTATGTTGGGCTTCTTTCTTTTAACATTAAACATCTACTTATTACAGTGGACCCGTGGGGGTTAGGGACCAAAGGTGCCCGCGAATAGCTAAAATCTGCAAACACTTGAGACCACCTCTAACAATTGCTTATAACTGCCTATTTTAATAGTTCCAACACCAAACATTCGATAATATGGATAGACATGTCACAATAAACAATAAATGAATTAATGGCATAATAAATTCAAATGATCTTAATAATTTTTCCACCCACGATAATTTCCATTTGCATACTTTTTTGTTTTCCTCGCGTGTCTTTTGTACCACAGAGAATGAAAGAAATAAGATAGAAATTAAAGTTTATTGAACGTTCAGAGGGTGTGCATGCATTATTACAACATTAGTTGAAAATGGTCTCAAAAAGACAATATTATCGTTTATTGCAATAATTTGCAAAATTTGTTATCGTGACAAAACGGAAACTGTCTTGGCACTTACATCTACAGTCTACTTTATGTCCACTCTTGGGGGTACAGCCAATCAGTGACAGGAATTGGGTGCTTTGTAAACGTCAGCCAGTAGTGTGTCAGGTAGCATTGTGCCTAGGAATGTCAGCTTCCAAAGCTGCATTTTCTTTAGAATATTTAGGATAGGCTCTACAGAAAAATCAGCAAATGAGCAAATTTTCTGCAAATAATTTGGACTGATGTTCCAAAGAAAAATCCACGGGGGTCCGATGTGTGTGGACAAGAACATTTTATTTGTGGTGTCCCCTAAGCGTTCCCAAAAAGGCTGTTCCTCCAATGCAAACGTCTTCGTGTTAATCCAAACCTACCGGCTTTATGCTGCTGTCATAATAACCCGTGACACGCCCACATTCAAGTCACATGAACAAAGTCACATTGTGAGGATTAAAACCTTCAGGATTGATGGGCTTCCACTGCCACAAACTACTGCTTGTCACGGCGGGGTGTTAACACTCGCTCAGCTCCCATTTGTGTCAATCAGGCATGTTTGAAATATTGATGAAGGACTTAATTGGATTGACAGGCCGGGGATTTAAGCACACACACCGCTCACACAGAGAGAGCACCAACTTATCTGTATGATCCAGATAATGCAGCCTGACATTATGTCAAACTGTGAATATAATTGGCCAGGAGGTCATGTACGCCCTGAGGGGATGAAGTCTGAGCAGAGTTTGTGGCAAACACTTAACAACTCTTGCACTTCTGAGATGAAAGTTTGGTGGGAGAGTGTTCTCACCTGGGGGAGATGTCACAGCCCTGCTGCATGAAGGCGCCCAGGGAGAACCAGAGAGAGTTGAAGATCCCAAACTCATTGGGGGGCTGGTCGCTTGGCGGACCGTCGGTGCCCTCCTCGGGCTCCTCGGTGTGCCATTCGTACGGGCTGAAGCGGCTGACCAGGAAGAGCACCACGCTCACGCCGATATAGGCGAACACGATGCACATCCAGATCTCGTAGGCCAATGGGTCCAGGAAGGAGAACACGCCCGGCTTAGACTTCTGGGGCTTCTTGATCATGATGGAGATGCCGAGCGACATGAAGGGTTTGGAGAAATCGATCACCTCCTCCCGGACCAGCGTGATTGTCAAAGGGGCCACAGCAATTTCCGCTTTCTGTGGGAATCAAGAGCAATCGGATTAGTCTCTATGTCGAGATTAAGTCAAGACGGATGGAGTTGGGGAAATAAAGAACAAAATGGTCCGAGGCTTAGCTGCAGCTCTGAGAATCAGCAGGAAGGATAAAATAATGTCAGAGAAATATGCTTAGAGCGCAGGACAGCAGGGAGAAAGGGGATTGTGTCACCTCTGTGGAAAAGTGCACAGTAGCTCGCTGAAAATCCACCAACCAGATTACAGTCAGCAACCTTGGCAGCACAGGGCTTACTCTCACACAGAACTTAAACTCTCATTACGGCCATCCGACTGGCTGGGAACGGTGGAAACAGAACCAGAGGAGAGAAAACGGCAGAGATTAAAGTTCCTCCATCCTCAGCGGAACGCACTAAGACGACAGCCTTGGCGTTTGCTAAAATACTCGCTGGGTTAAAGAGGCGAAGGCTGGCAGCTTGAGTCCTTTCAGGGAACAAATGAACCATATGTGGAAAACAGTGCTGATCATTTCCACGTCCCTGGATGTTCCCTGAACCACAGCTCCGACCAGCGGTCGCACTAATCAAATGTTTTACGCATTTGACCGTCTTTTCTAACCGGTGACGGAAAACCTGAAGGCTGTCGGTCATTTTGACAGATTAGTATTCACACCTCTGACCACTTGGTGCAGACGCGTACAGATTTTCTACTTTAGGCAGAGAGTTCGGGTAGCTAAATCAATCAAAAATACAAAGATTCCCATGAGAGCATCATCTCAGACCTGGACACTGTACTCCATGCATCCCCCAGAGTTACTGAGGCTTTGGAGCGCATCAGTGTCGCACCAAACAGCGGCACACGTTGGGGGATTTCCTCCCTCTGAAGCGATAGCTCGGGGGTCAGGAAACGGTTCGTTCAGAGAGTCTTTCCGACTTCTGATCGCTTCAACGGGAGAAATGTTCCCTGCTTTCACAACCTTAGCTGAAGTGGAGCTTTAACTCCAGTCTCCAGTGTGGCAGCCAGGCGCGGATTCAACCTCCAGAACAACATCTAAACCCCCAAGAGAAGTCATCTGTATGGGGCAAAAACCCAAAACCTCTGCAGAGATCCCACTATTTGGTTACGAACAAGCAGGCGATCATTTCAGATCCATGAGGAGCAGGAGGAAGATGTGAGACTGAGAGTTCAGGCCACAGCAGGTGAACTGTTCAGATTTTAAGTGCAATTTTTACATGTAGTTCTCTGTTCAACTTGTTCGGATTTAATATTATTAAAAATGAATAAAAAAATAAATACTATTGAATTTGTGATATATATCATTTTAAAAAATGAGGGGTAAAAATAAATTCTGACTGGATGTTTTTTTTTTTTACCCCGTCGGTCATAATGATGGACAACATAAAAGTCTAGCGCCACCTCTGGCGCCATCCTAACCCACACTTTCATCCCCAACCTGCTTCCTTATTCTGCTTTCAAGCTATATTATCCTATATGTTCACCTGAAACACATGCAGAGGATTTATTTCACTGTATTTAAAGTTATGAGAGTGAAAAAAGTATTTGCACCCTTGTAGATTTCTTCACCCCCTAAACCCATAACTGGTTGTGTCATCCCTGGCAACAACAGCAGCCACCAGGGGGCTTCAGGTCTGTCTGAGGTCGTGCCACAGCACCTCAAGAAGATTTAAGTCTGGACTTTGACTAGCCTCCAGGAGTAATTCTGGTGGGTCGGCCTCTCCTGGGAAAGGTTCTCCACTGTTCCAGGTGTTCTCCAGGTGTTGTTATTTCAATAATTAAAAGGGGGGAACAATCAGGTTTTCACATTAAATCAGGTTGGCTTGGATAACCTGATGAACTGAAGGCGGGACAAAGATGCAGACACAGAAGTTCTGGATGAGCTTCTCATCATTTCTTCACATCTCTGTAAGTGGAAAAAGGACAAAAGAGCCCCAGACGAGGGTACCAGGAGTATCTAAATGTGACATCTAAACACTAGAAAATGAGTCTACTTCTTTGCACGAAATTAATTATTATTCCAACCCATAATGATGTCTTAGGCTGACTGTCCTTCTGGTCATGATGGAGCTAGAGGAGCTGAGCTTCTTGCTGCTTTCATTCTGCACACAGCGCTCCATCAGTCCTGACACTTCCCAAACTGTGACTGAGCTCCCACTCTCTGCAGTCCGCTCCATCGTGAGTCACCGCAGACCAGAGGAGGGCGAGGCGAGAAGAACAAAAAGAGACAAAAACCCGAGGAATCACTTTGGTTCAATTCCTCAAGAACCATGAAGCAGATTTCTGTCCTGCTGCTTATTTAAAATATCGGAGAACCCATTGAATATTCAGTTTATTAAGTAAATGGTCACAGTTTGATCTCTAACTAAAGAGATTTAATTGCTGCTGTGGGTGGAACAATCAGATGTTAGGTTTTGGGGGGGTGAACCAGTTTGGTATTGATGTTTTTTCATTCACTCAGGTTCTGAACAGGTCCGATCTGAAACATCTACGAATGAAAAGGTAAAATCACAAGAAATCTGTAAGGGGGGAAAAACTTTTTATCAGCTCTGCATTCCTTTGTACCTCTACTCTATTACTTCTGGAGCCTTCTCTTTGTCAAAAACAGCTCCTTGGTCTACCTGAGCAGCTCTTCACGAAGTCTCTCAGAAACAGACGTTAAATTTAAAGGGGACATATTATGCAAATTTCACTTTTTTCTTCCTTTTGTGTTGCAATTTGGGTCTCTGCTGCCCCTATAAACACTCAAAACATAAATGAAATTTGCAAAGTTTTGTTGTCACAAATCTTGTGCTTCTAAAAGCCGTTTGAAAAAGGGATTTATTGTGACGTCACAATAAGCGGAATTTGCATATGACTGCCCCTCGCCAGGCAAACCCCGCCCACCACCTAACAAACTTCGCCCATCAATTCAAATTCCATGCCATTCTCATGTGTGGTAAACCTGCAGCCTAGCAACAGGATGTGTGGGCGTGGTCTGCAACCGCTAATTTGCATAAAAGTGACAGAGCCCTCTAAACAGCTCATTCTGAAAGGGACTGAAATAGTCAAAAATTGAGCTGCTGAGATCGCTTTACATGAGAGTGATCTTGTGCAACTTCATAAACATGTTTTGTACAGACCATAGAGCTGTTATAACTTGTTTAAAAAGAGGCAACATATCTCTCCTTTAAAGCAGAGAAACATCTGACGAAGCATCAGGCTGAGAGGTAAACAAAGGTCACACCTACCCCGTACACCAGCTCCCCGACCATGCCGTTCCAGATCTTCGTCTCTGGGTCCCTGGCGCCATACTTTCCATCCGGGACGATGGAGATCTTGTACTTGATCCCGATGTGTTTGGCGATCTCCGAGGCCAGGTCCACACAGTATCCCTCGTACTGGTCGTTGCCCTCGTACATCTCCCAGTTCTTCTTTAGCATCACATAGGGACCCTCCTACATGACCAGCGAAACCAAACCGTCAGACAGACCGACAGGCAGCAACGGCTTTGAACTGATACGCCAACAGTCACAGAGAATGCTGGTTTTCCAGGTGAGGGAGTGTTTTTCTTTTATTCTAGCGGTTCTATGGAGCAATGATCTGATGAAAGCCTCTCAGTTCTGTAGCGTTTAGCTGCCAGAAGTGGAAGGTAAATTCAGGAGCAAAATTATGGCGTCAAAACAGGATCAGCTCAATGTGTATGGAAAAAAAATAGACCCTAAACTCAAAAATTTGAGATTGTAGATTTGGACAACAACAAAAAAACAAAAGTGAATTCAAAAAAAATATTGTAAACTTGAAAAGAAAAGGATTACATGAATGCAGCTCAGGTTGCAAGTTATATATATATATATATATATATATATATAAATAAATATCTTGTGATACGATATGTATCATGATACAGGGGAGGCGATACAATATATCGCGATATTATGAGTAAGGCTTTATATTGTGATTTTTAAAACTCAATTTAACTGTCCCAAAACTGTCCCATCATTCTAAACACGCCAACCTGTTTCATACTTTAACACATCCAGTTTTATTACTAGATCTAGTTGATCCACTGGAACCAAGAAGGTGAAAACAGCCACAAAGCTAACAGTCATACTGGTAGTTGGTGGTTTCCTTCAAATCCTAAAAAACAAATATAAAAAAACCCAAATCAATATTTTGCTTTTGAATATCGATACAATATCGGGAAATAAAATATCGCAATATATCGGTGTATCGATATATTTCTTTTTACATTCCTAATATATATATAATTTTTGGGGAATATTTTTTCTTGGTTTTAAATTAAAGTTTACAATTTTTTATTTTGTTTGCAATAAAAAAAAAATCAAATTTAGTGTCTATTTTTCGAGTTTTAAATCCGTTTTTTATTCACCTTCAGCTAATCCTGTTTTTACACCATACAGAATCCTGTTAAAAACAGAACATTGCTCGTTATAACAAGACTTTCATTTTAACGAGACAAGCTTTATATCTCCTTGCAGTTATGTATATACACCAAAAACATATATTTGTATTGTAAAACATTTATTTTCTCAATAAAAATATTGAATTATAAATTAGAACATATTTTGGTTTTTATGAGATATGAATCTCATTATAATGAGAAACTTTCTTGTTTTCATGAGAAACTGCTCCTGAATTTATTTCCTAGTTCTGGCAGTTAAAGGCTTCCGTAGTTCCATTGGGATCACTAAAATGCTGACAGCTCCTTGCCATTCCACCAACAGCCTGAAGGTGGCAGAAACAAATCCAAGAGTCACCAATATCTGGCTGAAGAAAACAGTCAAAAAATATTCAAATATGTTTGATTTTAATTGGAAAATTGGAAAAAAATAATAGTTTTTCCTGGTAAGGTCATATGACAAGTAAAACTTATTAATCAGCCAATTAACTGTAAAACAGGGGCACGTATTTGAAACATGAGTTACATCGTGGTATGAGGGTGTTGGTCGACAAGAAAAATAAATCCACAGATCCTCCAAGATTAAAGGAAATATTTAATCCATGCAGAACAATCAAAGCTGAATTTTGATAACACACAACAAATAAAAAATCACATCAAGTCCAGAATATTTAACACAGTATTTGATGATGATGTTTTAGTTGCAATTTAATCAGTTACAACGTCTCAAAGAAACTTTGTCATATTTTTACCCATAACAAACACAGTAAATTATGTGACAGATCAATACAAAGTAGTACATCACTGTGAAGTACAGTTAAAATGACCGACTAGTGGAGGGCTCGACTACTACTGTCCAGAGGTCACAACCTCACACCTGAGCTGTGGATCTCTGCAGCTCCTCAAGAGCCAGCGTGGTCCTCCTGGCTGCTTGTCTGATTAAAACTCTCCTGTCAGTCCAGGTGGACGTCCATGTCCTGGTAAGTTTGCAGGAGCTCCGTCCTCTCTCCACGTTCAGATGATGGATTGAACTGAGCTTATGGAGATGTTGTTGTAGAACATAACCCTGCTTTACCCTCTGATGTTCTCTGAAGAACCTCTGAGACCAGAACCAGAACAGCTGGACTCTGGTTACTGATTAGGTTTCTTCTTGTTGGAGTGAATATCAGATTTTTAAACCATGTATTGTCTCCATATCAACACTATTGTGGTTTAAATCTGTTAGAAAGATTAAGTCTGGCTCTAGTTCCTGTGCTTCAGTACAGTTTAGTAAGATAAATGGATTCATTTTGGACCCAATAACTGGGAAATGTTCAAAGCTTGGGATGTTGTTGTATAACCCAAACCTGCTTTAAACTGGACCAGAACCTCCTCCCTGTCCTGTCTGCTGGGTTCCTTGGTCTCCATGTTTGTTGGGGTTACGAATAAAAGGCAATCATTATCATCCCACCTCATAATTAGGCTCTACTTTGTGTTGGTCTGTCACATAGAATCCCAATGAAACACACAAGTTTGTTGGATACAACCATCCGCCCCTAATGGCCCGTTTACAAGGAGCTCCTCTGCCCCCTAGGAACCATTTGGGTTTCAGAGTTTCCCTCAAGGACACTCCACCATCTGGACAGAAGAAGCCCCGCATTGAATCACCAACCATGTAATTACTGAGTGGCTCAGTCTACTTCCTGGAGCAGGAGGCATCATGCTGGGGTTAATTTAGAGCCGTGTTACAGGTGTGACTGTAAAATCCACCACCCGCCGGGATTCTTTATGGACAAGTGAAGGCAGTTTGTTGCTGAAGCTCATTTTCCAACCTAAATACATACATTTTTTAAAGATTTGTGAACAGGCGCTGTAGGGCCAGCTCATAGTCTGATTATCTGTTTGACATTATGTTTAAGAGTCCTCCCCAGTGAGTGTCAGGGTTAAAGGAGGTACAGGGTCAAATTTCAGCTGCTTCAACCTTCTCACTTACACAGAACCAGAACATAAAGGTGAGTTTATCACATTAAAATAATTCACAGATGGTTTAATGAATCAAACAGTTGGAACATTAGACTGATGGTTGACATGAATTCCCTCAATGGCATGACCGACAAACAGAACTGGTGTGGAGTACAGTGTACCAAGTCGTCAAAGCAATACAGATAGTTAAACCCCTTCATTAATTTATGTAGGACATCAGTATTGATAAACTTGCACAGGTTTAAGCTAATTTGATAATGGAAGAAGACTTCCATTAAGGAGAGTTTTGAATTCCCTAAAGGATCTAGGAGCTATTACACTCAGACTAAACAGGGTTGGATGTTATTTAACCATCAACCTCTTTCATTTCTTCTAAAAAGCAAAAACCAATAAGAGGGTACCAAAGATATCTTTTCAAAATGAACAAAAGAAATAAACTCAGTAACCAAATCTTCTCCTCTTTATACAATTAGCTCACCTTCCTATGCATCAGACACCCTAAAATACATCATAATTTGATCTCCAGATGAACCAGGCTGACGTACATTCACATCACTGCTACAGAATTTATATAACTGCTACACAAACGTTCCTACAGTGAGCCTTATTTCATGCTACGCTATGCAGCCGCTTGGTCTGTACTGACGAAGATTCACCCACTTGACTGTAGAGGCTGACATACCAGAAGACGTGGCCTTGTCTTCTGAATAATTCAATAATTATCTGACCTCTTGGGGGGCACTCATGGGCTGTGTACAGACCACTGAACCATTATTTGGCAGTTGAGGTTATGGTGCGGTATCAGGATCGAAATCAAAACTATTGTGAACCCAGTGGCCGGTGGCGTTTGTAAAGTTACTCAGTGAAAAGTTAACAGCAATAATTTGGGTTATTTAGCCTGTCACAGGAGAAAAATGGGAGTTCATTTTTCTAAGTCATATTTGTATATTATTCATTTATAAATGTCACAGTTTCAAACTAAATATTTAGTTGGCAAGCTAAACTGGCAAGCTAAATATACTGTACAGCTAGAAATAAAGATTTAACTCAGACCTAAATATTTCGCTATGATGCAAATTAATTTGCCAAGAAGCAGAAGTGGAATATCAAAATAAAAGCTGGGTCCCTTAAAACTCGATACAAACACCTGCTGCCGGTGCATCACTGTTGCTGTAGATCCATCAGTAAACATCTGTATTGCTGTTTAAACAGCTCATTCTATGTTTTAAGCTCAAATGTTGGACATGTCAGGAGCAAGATAAACAATGATAAAGTCTTGCCATCAGTTTATATACAGATTCGCAAGACCCAGCCTTTATTTTGGTAGTCTACTTCCACTTGTCGGTAAGTAAATTTACATATTAGCAAAAATATTTAGCTCTGTGCTAAATATTTTGTTCCAAGCTAAATATTTAGCTAGCAAGCTAAACTGGCTAGCTAAATATGTAGCTTCAAATAAAATATTTATTCTATTTACTTAAATTAATCTTTATTCAGCATCCCTAGAATCAGAACCAAACATGGAGAAGCAGCTTTCAGTTTCTTTGCTCCTCTAATCTGGAACAAACTTCCAGAAAACTGCAAAGCTGCTGAAACACGGAGTTCTTTTAAATCACAACTAAAAACGTATCTGTTTAGAGCTGCCTTTGATTACTGTTTTAACGTATCATATGTTTTGTGTATGCTTCATGCTTTATTGATGTTTCATAAATTTATGCAATGTTTTTATGCTTTGTCATATGCTTTGTGTTTTATGCTTTATTGCTGTTTTTACTTTATCCCCTAGTCATGTAAAGGCACCTTGAATTACCTTGTTGTTGAAAGTGTTGCTATAAAAATAAAATTGCCTTGCCTTGTTTGTAGACAAAAAATTAGTTGACAAGCTAAATGTTTAGTTTGTAAACTAAATATTTAGCTTGCTAACTAAATATTTAACTTTGAAACTGTGACATTTATGAACACCCATTTATTTATCTTATGACAGGCTAAATAATCCAAACCTCCATGGTGTGTTAAAATTTCCCCCCCAGGTTTCATGGGAAGTAGCAAGTCTTCTCAAGTCAAAAGGCGCAAGTCCAAGTAAAGTCACGAGTCCTTGATGTTAAAGTCCAAGTCGAGTTGCAAGTCTTTGTACATTTTATCAAGTCGAGTCTGAAGTCATCAAATTCATGACTCGAGTCTGAATCGAGTCCAAGTCACATGACTCGAGTCCAAGTCACATGACTCGAGTCCAAGTCACATGACTCGAGTTCACACCTCTACTGATCTGATTGATGATGGACTGGACACTGAGAAACCCCTCACTTGGGTTCGCATCGGAGAGGCTACTGACTAACATGCCTAGGCTGGTCATCCGCTGGATCAGGTGCATACTTTTTTTTTTTTTAAAGAAAACTTTATCTAGAAAAATGGTTGACATACAGTATCCGTTCTCAGTTACCGACGGCCAGCAGCTCAGTTTCCTGTGCCAACCGATCATTAATCGGATCATTAGCTGGCTTAACTTTGTCCCAAACAAGATGTCACTCTTTGATCCGCATCTCCGACTGTGAACGTCCACCCTGCTGCTCATGGTGTGTGGAGGACATAAACCAGCGTTCTCATCCACACTTCTTCATCTCAGTTCCAAGTGTTTTCAAGCTGTTTCATTATCTCTGACCGTAGATATGGGAACATTTAGGTGAGCAGCAGTTTCCTTCAATGCATTTCCTCACTTATGGAGATAAATGAAAGACGTTTTCTTGTCTTACCCATGTTGAAGAGCGGCGAGTTAGTGTAAAGAGAGTTTTAATGTGTTCCAGAGAGGCTGAGAAGAAGACTGATGATCTGCTGAACGTAAACACAGAGCAGTGAGGCGGGAAAACACAGATTTAGAGCAGAAGTGAGAAACGAGCTGCGGTCAGAGGGGACGACTTATTACCAGAACCAAGCTAGGCTCGGCTCGACCGGTTCTGCATCTCTTCAGAGAGGCGTCTCAACGCTTCTCTCCGCTCACGTTCCCAAACTCCTGTCGTTAGAAGGCAGCTTGTTCAGCGTGTTGCTTGTTGAGAGCGATTCATTGCAGAGACGCGTTTGGCTGACATGGCCCCGGGGCCCCAGCGAGGTAAAGCAAACACTCCTCGGTCGGCAGGGAGAATGAAAATGCTCGGCTGAGCCTGCGGCAGAACTAAATATAACCGCACAACATAATGACGGAGCACAGAACCGGCGTCGGGTCAGAATGCAGCAGCGTGCCTTCAGAACTACATGTTTTGAACTGCTTCCAGGAGGAAATCACTGAGATTAACGTGGTTATGATTATGAAACGGGTTATTAACTGAATCTAATGATGGGGCAGCACAACATAGCGATAAGAACAGGCATGTTGTTCCGGGTAAAAGTTTCAAAGCCTCCGCTCCTCCACAGAGTAAGTGGTCAGCGACTGTTCTGACCACTCAGGGTCACTGCTGAAGGAGGTGGGTGGTGTTACGGGAATATTTCTGTATAATTACGATTTAATTAATTATTCCCCGTCTCAGTGAGTGCATCTAGAATACCAGGCAAGGCAACTTTATTTGTATAGCACACTTTCAACCACAAGGCAATTCAATTCAGATTCACTGCAATGGCTCCCCGTATGTTGTAGCAGGAGACCTGAGACCTGCACATATACAGCTGGAGATATTATGGGATGGTTTAGATCAAAGCAAATTCATGTTCAAATCTAAATCCAACTGGAATCTCAAGACTTAAAAATTCATCTTCACAGTTGTTGTCCATCAAGAGTCCAACTGAGCTGTAGATGTCGGCAAATGTTCAAACTTCCTGAAAAACCTGCAGAGGAGGGAGGTTCTACAGATGCATGCCACACTTTTCAGATTTCTGTTTGCAATAAATGTTGTAAACCGTGAATCGTTTCCCTTCCACTTCCCACAGCTGCTGCTTTGCGTTGGTTTCACTCGTTAAAACCCCACAAACTACATTAAAGTGGATAAAACTACATCAACTGAAACAAAACGATAAATATTTGTCATTAAAACGTGTTTTAGTATCAGACTGGTCCAGTTAGGTGGTGGTGGTGGGGAGAGAACAGAGAGCGATCCTTCAGAGGTCTTCACATTAAAGGCCAGCACGGGCCAACAGCCGGATCAATAATCACAACTCCACTGCTTCACTCGCCGCCTAATGAGACAAATTAAACACGCCGCCCAGAACCAGAACACGACCCGTGGCCCGCTGGACCATCCAGATCCATACGTACCCACAGGGGGAGCGGTTTGCTGGGTCTGTGTTCGGGTGTTTGTGCTGCAAACAATCCGCTGCTCGTCTTGTTTGGTCAGCAGCGGTAATCAGCGCCGGTCCAAATGACTCACCCCCACCAAGTCTCGCTCATCAGCAGCCTCTCCGTGCAATGTTCCGCTTTTTATTTCATGAACAGAAGATGAAGCCCTTCTGTTTGTTTTACCCCGCCTGAAGAGAAGCTCCATGAGGATCCAGACAGAAAATCAGGAAGTATTAAGTACATGTGGACTTTTATATAAAAATACATGGATCAAAATAAATCTGGTTATATTTTCAAGCTTTCTTATGAAACATCAACAACAAATTGAGCTCACACGTCAAGGCGAACAAAATATGAGAGACGAGATTTTCAGAGGAGAACGTTCCGGGATATGGAAGCTAATGTGTACCATAATTTAAATAATTTTTTTTTTCTTTTCACAATACAACTGCGAACAGTTTTTTCACTTTTTTACTTCTTCAAAATCGCCCATTCTGTGACTTTATGAAAACGTTAAAGAAAAGGACATTCCTCCATTATTCAAACTGAGTTGGTGATCGGAGCGTATGGAGAGAAAATAGTCTTAAAACATCTGTGTGTACGTAATACTTTCTAACTTGTGTCAGCGTGTCTGTGTGTAGCTTTGGCTACTTGTGTGTGTAAAACATGATTTGACAGAAACATGACAGAAAATGACATTACCAAACCAAAGGTTTGTGTAGAAACAGGAGTTCTCCTACAATAAACTGTAGGTGTGTGTCTGTGTTAAATATGTTTGCTCTTCATTCAGTGAATTTACTCACAGTGGGTAGAGTATCAAGACGTTTTACTCAAGTAAGAGTAGGAATACTTCAAAAATAATATTACTAAAGTAAAAGTAAAAAGTATGGGGTAGTAAAGCTACTTTTAAAAGTAATTTCTTTCCAAAAAATTACTCAAATGTAACTGAGTAAATGTAATTAGTTACTACCCACCTCTGGAGTGATGTATCGTCATTGTCGGGTGGCCGAACACCACACACTGTCGGACCAACACTGTTATATCCCTGATTTCCACGTGTGTGCTCTCTCAGGGTTTGGAAATCGTTCAAACATTTTAAAATCTAGCTGTGTAAAAGGTCCTCCGAAATAAAACACCTCCTCACTGCCCAGAAGGCCGAATCCCAGCGGGATCTTCTCCACAGTTTGCTCCTTGTGGCAAATTGGCAATGAGCTGGGTTTAAATTGTACACAGTCCATGAGGGCTTTAGGCCAGGTCTGGTCAATATAATGACAGCCAGACTTTGTCGATGTCCGATTGTGTTGGTGCATCACCCTGGCAGGCAGTAACAGCCAGAGACCTCACAGATGTCTGTTATCTTACAGAGCTTCAACCTTCATTCAAACAAAACACAACGAATGGGGAGTAAAACCTACAGAGTGAAAACACCGGGCTGTAAAAACTGTAAACACCCTCTGCAGCTCGGATCATTTTACAGCCATAATATGGGTTTGAAACGTAGGCTGCTGATAAAATGCTTTCTTCTAAGTTTATGCAACTTATGTTAAAAATGAAAAACAGTGACTTTATTACTATGCCACTACTTTGTTATAATGAGTTCACTGTTTTTGTGTGTTTTTTTTTTTTTTTTTGACACCCTGTCAAGATGAAGATCTCAGGTCGGGTTTGGTACTCAGGTTTTGTGGTTTATGGCTGATTTGGCTGCTGTACCTCTTTAGTCTTGAAGCCTGTCTCTCTACAAAGCAACTGAATTCCGATTCATGGTATTTAGATAATATAGAAATAGAAAAATGTAGCACATAGCTGTTTATTGTTTAACTGGAGCTGTGTAGAGTAAATAACAGTCAGTATCTCACCTGCAGTGGGCAACAGTTGAAAATGATCTCACTTTGAAGTAGGCAAAACCCTCATGAAAGCAAAGCTAAAAGGTTCCCTATTATCCAAGCAGCAAACAAGAGGAAGGCTAACAGCTAACTAGAGTCAATCTAGCAGCAAACCTAGGTCATGCTAAAATTTAGCTAACGTCAAGCTAAAATCCACCTGCACTCAAGCTAACAACTAGCTAGAGTCAGTTAACTAGAGTCGATCTAGCAGCAAACTTCTGTCAAGCTAACATTTAGCTAAAGTCAAGCTGACAGCTAGAGTCAGCTAAGTAGAGTCAATCTAGCAGAAAACCTAAATCATGCTAACATTTACCCAAGGTCAAGCTAAAATCCACCTGCACTCAAGCTAGCTACAGTGAACCAACTAGAGTTAATCTAGCAGCATACGGGAGTCAAGCTAACAACCACCTACTATCAAGGTAACAGCAGACTTCAGTCAAGCTAACATTTAGCTAAAGTCAAGCTTATAACCCACTACACTATAGCTAACAGTTAATTAAATTCAATATAGCAGCAAACTTCTGTCAAGCTAACATTTAGCTAAAGTCAGGCTGACAGATAGCTATAGGCAGCTAGAGTCAGCTAACTAGAGTCAATCTAGCTCTAAATGAAGTAAACTAACATCCAACTAAAGTCAGGCTGAGAGCTTAAACTCTTTCTATCAACAAACCAGTATCAAGCTAACAGCTAGCTACAGTCTAGTTAAAAGCTACTCAACATTAAGCTACCCACAAACTGTAGTCAAACAGCTAATTGGACTCAAGTAAATTTAAGATAACACTATAGTGACCATATTTTGATGTCCAAATAAGAGGAGACTTGACCCAGTCTTTAAACACTTCAGTCATACTCTGTTTACTTAAAGAAGACTTTAGATTTTAACATATTTTAAGCGTTCCTTCTGTATGTGGTTAGAAATCAAAGCCCCCCAGATGCGTGAAAAGAACATGGAAAGTGGAAATGTCTTCGAAAAACATCAAGGAGCAAATTACAATAAGCCAACAGCTAACTAGGGTCACTCTAGCAGCAAACCCAAGTCATGCTAACATTTAGCTAAGGTCAAGGTAAAATCCAGTTACACTCAAGCTAACAGCTAGCTAGAATCATCTAACTACAGTCATCTATCAGCAAACTTTAGTCAAGCTAACAACAAACTTCAGTCAAGCTAACATTTACCTAAAGCCAAGCTAACAACCTGCTACACTCCAGCTACACTACATTCACGCTAATAGCTAATTAGAATCAAGCTAAAAGCTAGCTAGAGTCTAGTTAAAACTATTCACAAACTGAATGCAAACAGCTAATTGGAGTGAAGTAAATTTAAACTCCCTGGTATATATCTAGGAGCAAACTAGAGTAAGCTAACACCTATTTAACCTAGCTGCAAGCTGGAGTCAATCTTTCAGAAAATTAGTCACATTTTCAGCTAGCTAGAGTCAAACTGACAAACAACTAGAGTAAAGCTAACAGCTAAAAAGTTTTAAGGTAATTTGGAGATTTAGAGAACATTGACAATGAGGACAGGAGTGAACAAAAATGGCCAAATCATGCATGTGAAAATATCTACGCAGTTTTCACTTTTCATATTTTAAGTCCTAAAGGTTTGATTGTTTTCCAGTTGAACTGAACAGGATGTGTCACATTAAGAAAAAAAAAGGTTAAAAAATGATTTATCTTGGTTCTATTTCTTTTCATATCACAAAATGATTACACATGAACTATTCACTATAATTATGTTTAATTTAAGAAAAAACACAGAGATTAGGTACATTTTAGGACTACAAACTTTCTTTTAACCAGATCAAATGCTAATGCCTAGTTTAAAGCCTCAGTCTTTAGTCCTACAGCTGCAAAATTGCATTAGTCTATTAATCTAGCCATTGTTCATGTGGTAGAAAAAAATTAGAAGCTTTATATTTTCAGAAGACAAACAGGTATCACGTTTCACTAAGTCTGTGCCAAACACACGACTGACAAACATGCTGATCCAACATTAAAAGCAGTAATGAAAAGAAGTCGTCACAGAGAAACTGTAAAATCATGCTACATAGGAAGGTGATGGATATGAATTGGGATGATTATGGTAGCATTAGTCTGTCTAAGCTGTTTCAAGGCTTAGAGGGAATCCTCTGAGTGTGTAATATACTGTAAGTAAGAGCTGGTAGTCTGAGAAAGTGATGGATTTAGAGCAAACATCTATTCTGTTACTTTACAGTCCAGGATCCATCAGTCTTTGAGAAAAAAAACATCCAGTTTTACACCTACATGGAGCACTGTGCGAGACCAGCTGCAAACACAAACACACACAAACAGAAAGGTGTAGAGCTGAAATGGGAGCTTGTTTGTGAAGAGGCGGCACGCTGTTAGGAGTTGGAGACCCATTTCAGCCTTAAAAGATGTCCATCCATGATCCCCGTCCTCTCAAAAACAACACAAAAAAAACTTCTTTTTCCTTCATATGCATTTCATTTCCCTCTCCGGGGGCTCCATTACGGCTCTGAGTGGCTCCATTTCTTGCTCAGATTTCTGAACAGGGGGTCCATTAACATAGCTGCTGTGTCTCTCCTCTTGCTCGGGTTCTTTAGGGCCTCATTTCAGCTCGGGATGTTGTGTCCATCACTCCTACTACTTTCATATCCTGCTTGCGTCCAACTGGGGATCAGTTTCTTAAAATGGGGTTCCTCATCAGGGGCTGAAAAGAGGGAGGATTGTGCTGAGCTGTGACTCTCCATTTCCCACCTCCTCCTTCCTATCCTTTCTTTCTTTCTTTCTTTCTTTCTTTCTTTCTTTCTTTCTTTCTTTCTTTCTTTCTTTCTTTCTTTCTTTCTTTCTTTCTTTCTTTCTTTCTTTCCTTCTTTCTTTCTTTCTTTCTTTCTTTCTTTCTTTCTCCACTCTGCTGCTACATGTAACGCTCAACATCTGGCTGCAAAGCTCAAGTCAGCCATCTCAGAGTCACTGCTACAGCCAAAGATTCACATGCCATGCAAAAGGCCATTCAGTGTGACAAATGCTGCAAATGCTTCTGATCATTTTGTCATTTGGTTGTGGTGCAGGTAGCTTAGTGTTGTTATAAAAGAACAAAACCTACATTCAGGTGTGGAGAACCTGTTCTATATTCAGCTGATGCCTTAACAGAACTTACAGTCTGATAAATAAAAACAGTTTTTCACGAGTTTCTTGACTGAAGATGCAAATGTAACAAAGCGGTATTAGTAAAGTAATAATGAGGGCATCGCACAGAAATATGTATTCATAGAAACCTTTAAAAGAAGCAACTTTTGCTTAAGAAGGTGTCTGAGAAACTCCAAAGTATTACAGATTTAAAGTGCAAGAAGTGGTGCTGCATGCGCGAGTGTGTGTGCGTGCTGGCAAGCTCATGCTGGTCTCTTACCATGATGGTAGTCACAATAACGGTCCGGTTCTCCATGCCAGTGGTGTCATTTGGAAGCAGCGGGGACTCCTGGATCAGGACCAGCTTGTCTGCATCGTTCCAATAGCCGATCTGCAGGGAGAGCAAAGCATGAGAACCCAATGCCATCCACTAATACTCGAATCATCTGGGAGATTAATTATTATTGATTGGATATCACAGATGTTTACTGGGGATGTTTTTGGTGACAGAACAGAGAACCTTGTCCTTCTCAGATAGCCAACATGGAGCGACGAAGCTTCTCTAACAGTTCAGACAGGAAGCTTTATTTGCTCTATGACTGAAACAGTCGAATGCATTAGCCAAATAATTAGATTTTGATCAAAAAACGTCCATAATCCAATTAGTTTTGTAAGAACCCATCCCATAAATGTCAGGTGAGTCTCCATCTGAGAGGTTTGGTCATCTCAGAACAATCACACACAACCCAGTTAGCTAAACACCGTGTTGAAATTCAATTCAATTCAATTCAAAAATATTTTATTGATCCCAGAGGGAAATGAAGTGTTGGTATAGCTCATATAATTAATTCTTTAAGGAGTTGTTGTAGATGATGATGGCTGTGGGCAGGAAGGATTTCCTGTTGCAGTCTGTATTGCAGTGAAACTGAAGAAGCCTCCGACTGAAGACGCTCTGTTGTTGTATGACTGTCTCATGAAGAGGATGCTCCATATTTTTTTTGATTTTGTGAAGAATGCTTCTTTGCATCATCATCTCCAGATTTTCCACAGCCGTCCCAAGAACAGAACCAGAACCTTCTTTATCAGGTTGTTGAGCCTTTTTAAGTCCCTGGCTCTGATGCTGCTACCCCAACAGATGACGGCTGAAGAGATTAAACTCTCCACAACAGACTTGTAGAAGATCTGCAGCATCTTGCTGCAAACCCTTAAGGACCTAAGCTTCCTCAAGAAGTCCAGTCTGCTCTGTCCCTTCTTGTAGACGGCTTCACTGTTCAGTCTCCAGTTCAGTCTGTTGTTAAGGTGAACTCCGAGGTATTTATACTCCTCAACCACCTCCACTTCTTCTCCCATGATGGAAACAGTGTTTGACTTATCCCTGTTTCTTCTGAAATCTACAATCATCTCCTTTGTTTTGTTCACATACAAGTTGAGACGATTGTTTCCACACCATGTCACAAAGCGGCCCACCAGCTCTCTGTGTTCAGCTTCTTGTCCATCTCTGATACACCCGACAATTGCAGAGTCATCTGAGTATTTCTGCAGATGACAGGTCTCTGATTTGTACTGGAAGTGTGAGGTGTACAGAGTGAAAAGGAATGGTGAGAGTACGGTCCCCTGTGGTGCTCCTGTGCTGCTGACCACCTGGTTTGACACACAATTCTTCAGTCTCACAAATTGTGGTCTGTTGGTCAGGTAGTCATTGATCCAGGCGATTGTTGAGGGCTCCACCTGTGTCTTCAGGAGTTTCTGACAAAGCAAATCAGGCTGAATTGTTTTAAATGCACTGGAGAAATCAAAGAACATGATCCTCACAGTGCTGCCTGCTTTGTCCAGATGACAGTGGGTTGGTTGAAGTAGGTGGATGATGACATCTTCAACTCCAACTCCACAGCGATAAGCAAACTGCAGTGGGTCCTGATACGTTCTTGTTCGCTTACTCAGGGGGGCCAACAGGAGTCTCTCCAGGGCCTTCATGATGTGGGATGTCAGGGCAACAGGTCTATAGTCATTGATGACTGATGGGTGAGTTCTCTTTGGTACTGGAACAAGGCAGGATGTCTTCCACAACACTGGAACCTTCTCCTGAGTTAGGCTAAGGTTGAAGAGGTGCTGCAGAATCCCACAGAGCTGCTCTGCACAGGCCTTCAGGACTCTGGGGCTGACACCATCTGGACCTGCAGCCTTGTTCCGGTTCAGTTTCTCCAGCTGCCTCTTCACCTGACTTTTGGAGACAGACAAGTGGGAGGGGGAGGCAAAGGGGGTAGCAGCATCTCCTGACTTGGTTGAAGTCAAACTTGTGGAATTAGAAGAGTCCATGGCTGAGGTGAAGGATAAAACATCCGAGGTGTAACAGGAAAGCTGTTGATCAGCGGAGAGTGGGATGTCGGTTTGGCTGGGAACAGGAGAGGAGGATGCTGAGCTAGTTCCTGAACTGAACCTGTTGAAGAATGTGTTCAGTTCTCTGTCCAGACTTCCATCTATCCAATCCTTCCTGTCCTTAAAACCTGTGATCTTTTTCATTCCTGACCAGACATCTAGGATATTGTTCCTCTGTAGTTTGTTCTCCAGCTTCTTCCTGTATGCCTCCTTGCTGTCTCTGATCTTGACCTTAAGTTACTTCTGTATACTCCTCAGTAATTCCCTGTCTCCCTCCCTGAAGGCTATTTTTTCCTTGTTTAGCAGTTCCTTCAGGTCACTGGTGATCCAGGGTTTGATATTAGGTTAGCATCTCACTGTTCTGGTGGGGATGATGTTATCCAAACAGAAGTTTATATAGTCAGTCACACACTCAGTCATGGCATTGATGTCCTCTCCATGTGCTTGGCAAAGAGTCATCCAGTCTGTGGTTGCAAAACAACCCTGCAGGGCTTCTTCAGCTTCCTGTGACCATTTTCTCAAGTTCGTTTTGTCACAGGTTGCCTCTGAACAAGTGGTTTATATGCTGAACAGAGAAAAACAAGATTGTGATCTGATTTTCCCAGAGGAGGTCTTGGTTTGGATGTGTATGAATCCTTTACATTTGCATAAAACAAATTCAAGGTCTTGTTTTCTCTTGTTGTGGAGCTGACAAACTGTTGAAATGTTGGAAGTGTAGTAGAGAGCGAAGCATGATTAAAATCACCAGATATTGCCACAAATGCATTGGGGTGCTGTGTCTGTAGCTTAGCAACAACGGAACTGAGGACATCACATGCAGTGTCAGCAACGGCTGAAGGTGGAATGTAAACAACTGCCAAAATTACAGTGGTGAACTCTCTTGGTAAATAATATGGACGAAAACTCACTGCCAAGAGTTCGACATCTGGGCTGCAGAGACGACACTTCACAGTAACATGTCCTGGATGACACCATCTGTTGTTTACAAGCACTGCTACTCCACCTCCTTTTCTTTTCCTGCTCGTCTTCAGATCTCAGTCTGCTCGTACAGTCAGGAAGCCTGGCAGACAGACGTTGGAGTCGGGGATATGATCCAGCAGCAGACATGCTCAGTAAAACACATAACACTGCATTCACGGTACTCTGGCTGAGTCCTTGTAAGGGCTTTGAGTTCATCCATCTTGTTAGCCAGTGATCTTACGTTGCCCATTATGATCGATGGAAGAGATGGCTTGAACTTCCTCTTTCTCTGTCTCCTTTTCGCTCCTGCTCTGGATCCACATCTCTTTCTTCTCAACTCATCAGGGATTTGTGGCTTCAGTTGAGGTATTATTTCAGCTTTTGCGATGTTAATCAGCTGCTCCCGGCTGTAAACCACATTGTTGCCATGGTTACGCATCATAACAAATTGTCAAAAAGGGTAAAATTTTCAGCAAAAATCCTTCCAGCTTCACAGCACCAAAAATTAGAAAGTATACAGGTAGAAAAAATTCAATCTTCTTTAAGAAAAAAGAGGAACCAATGTACAAAAAAACAAAACTTAATATGTAGCCAACAGAGCCACTCCAACATGCAGCCACCCAGAGCAGCGCAGTTCTAGAATTATCTACCAGTTAGGAAATAGTTCTTATTTCACTCCTTGCTCATTTTTAAGTGAAACATTAACTCATCATCATACATGTGGCTTTTCACTAAACGTTACCACATTAGCATCAGCGCTCCATCATTGCCTGGTTAAATGTATTTAATGTATTTGTGGTGCGGAGCGTGGGATAGTCCCGGTGGGACAGAGGCCGTCACACCTCCGGGGGTTCGATTCCTGGACCCTTGCAGCATTTCTTCCCACCCTTCTCTCTGCCCATGCCCAGTCAAAATACTTTTGAGAACCCATAATTTAAAACATGGTTATCAGACGGTTTTATTTCTGAAATTATTTCATACGTATGAAATGACGTTAAAAAAAAACGTGATCATGTTACAGAGATTGGGAACCACAGTCGCCCTCGATTAGCTAAAATCCATGAATACTTAAGAAAATAGTAAAGATTTCCTTAAAAAATACTTGTAACCGCCTATTTTAATAGTTCAAACACCAAATATACCTTAATATGCGTTAATACGTAGTGGAAACCATCTTAGTACTAGAAGCTAACATCTGCAGTCTTCCTTATCTCTGCTATTGGGAGTTCAGCCAATCAGCACTAACAAAAATGAATGTTGCTCCTGGATTGGCTGCTTCAGATACACCAACCAATCGTGTGTAAAATAGCTGGGTGTGTGTAGCTATCTCAGCTTCTGAAGCGACATTTTCTTTAAAAATATTTTAGATCTGCTCTATGGAAAAATCCATGAGTAAGCAATTTTTCTACCAATAATTTGGAGTCACGAAAAATCTGTGAATAATGAACCTCGAATAGGCGGGGGGTCCACTGTCTTTGGTTTTATTAATTAGCATTTGAGTTTTACAGTATTACTAAGTTTCTGATATGTTTTTTACTCATTCAAATTAAACATTAGTGAATAATTAGCTAATGATTGGCTAGTGATTAGCTACTGATCAGCTAATTATTAGCTAAGGATTGATTAGCTAATCATTAGTCCTTGAGCTATGAACTTTGAACACAATTTAAATTTTGTTCTAGGACATAGTTTCAAAAAAACAGCATTTTAACCAAGATCTAAATGGTAGTAGATTAGATAAATGTTCTAGAAGGCTTTCATTAGCATTTAGCATTAGCAATTCATATAAAGCAGTTAGCATGAGTAATTATTTGTTTCTAATGAAATCCTTAATGAATTTAGCCACTTAGTAGCACATCAGTCCCGTCGGTATGTAAGACTGAGCTGCCTGTGTCTTTGAAAATGAGCTTTGATTGGTTTCTGATGGTTTAAATCTCCTCTGAATAGTTCCATATGTAATTAGTCTTTAAGTTTACTCCCTAAGGCAAGGCAATTTTATTTGTATATCACAGTTTCAACAACAAGGTGATTCAAGGTGCTTTACATGATTAAGTGGTAAAATAAAAATAGCAAACAAAGCATACAAAATAAAAACAGCAATAAAGCAAGAAGCACACACAGATACATCAAAGCATTACAAAGCATCTAATGTAAAAACAGCAGTAAAACAAGAAGCATACACAAAACATGATACAACAAAGCATCACTCAAATGCAGCTCTAAACAGATACGTTTTTAGTTGTGATTTAAAAGAACTCAGTGTTTCAGCAGCTTTGCAGTCGTCAGGAAGTTTGTTCCAGATTAGAGGAGAATAGAAACTGAAAGCTGCTTCTCCATGTTTGGTTCTGATTCTAGGGATGTTGAATAAAGATTAATTTAATCCTAGAAATGTTCTTCAGGTGATAGAAGGCTGACCTTGTTATTGACCTTTATGTGACCCTGGAGGTTCAGGTCTGAGTCCATTACTACACCTAGATTTCAGGCCTGATCAGTAGTTTCTAGCTGGATTAACTGAAGCTGTGTGCTGATTGTTGATCGTTTCTCTTTAGGTCCCTAGTGAAATGTTCTCCCTGGTTCTCCAGACTGAAACTATTTCACAAGCTGCATTCTGACCCTTAAACAGCATTTTAACCATTACAGTTTGAAGATATCTCCCTGTCTTTTACATTAAGAGAAAGGAAGTGGCGTACAGGATGTGTTGCAGTCACACTATTGTCATACTGTGATTAGAGGATGAAGGTGTGGGAAGGGTGATACCTGATTTTATTGTAAGAAGCTGGTATCTGAAAAGCAATATTGTGTCAGATTGATATAGAGATCGTAGCGCATGCACATGCTTTGACAGCTGCTGTAAACAGCCATAATTCAGACAGTGTGGAGGTGGTGGGGACGAGGAGTGGATGACTGAAGGACATGGAGAATGTGGCGGAGAGGCTTTGACCCTGCACAAACACACACTTACACCCACGCATGGGCTGCATCCTGCAGCAGCCCTCGGTGTGGTGGAGCAGGACAGGCCAAAGCAGCTTTTGATTGATGGGAACGCCTCTTCTCCCTCTCCTCCACCAGCCTACCCTGATTGCCTTCTGTTTCACTTCATCCTCTCCCCATCACTCTCTCAGCCACTCTCTTTACTGCCTCCTTTCTGACTCTGTTTCTTCAACACATCCATCCTCTCAGACGCGAAGCGGAGATCCTGCCTAGGGCCGTTTAGTGCGCCTTACTTATGATAACAGAAAATGCCACAATACACATTAAATCCTACCGACAATAAACCACTTCATCTATCACAGCAGCCTGTACACATCTTTGATATTATTATGATTTAAGGGCAGTGAAGAAGCGGAGGTACTCTTAATTCTGACCCCTGTTTTTTTAAAGCAGCCAATGCTATGAATGCTATAAAAGCTGTGAAAAGCAGCAGCAAGTATTACAGATACATTTCAGTGTTATGTAAATTAATTGATTAAAGTGTAACTGAACCCCATGAAAAGGAGGCATGGAGGGGCGTGGCCAAGTGTGGCGGATGAGCGTAGGGGGGAACGTGGGGGTGTGTTCAGGAGGACAGTGACACCTCGCTTAATCTGACACTGAAACATGGACAGTGACCAAAGTGACGTTGGCAGTTTTGCAGCTGATCGATCTGATCAACATTCATCTGTTTTGAACGTTAGCCTATGTTAGCATTACCACTCAGAGACCGGACTCCTCCTGTCTCTCTCTGCCTCAGCAGCACCGGCAGCACCGGCCTTGGACAGCGCTGCCCGAGGCCGAGGCCGAGGCAGAGAGAGACAGACAGGATGGGTCCAGTCTCTGAGTGGTAATGCTAACATAGGCTAACGTTCAAAACAGTATGTTACCTATGCTAACTAAGTGCTAATGAGATAATAATGTTAATCTGAAAAACACAATCCAACTCCAAACTCGCCACGGGGGGCGGTATGTCTGATAGTTTTATACCCAAACCCACGGGGCGTGTCTGTGAGACCATGGCTGCTGTGACACAGTCAATGCCTGTGACGTAAAGATGTACCGCTCTCCACCAATCACAAAATTCAAATGCAGTAGCCACAGTTCAACCCTAAGAGGGCATCACTAAGACATTTTTAGACCAAAAAGTGTAGAATTAAACAAGTTTACACCAAAATGTAAAACGAATCCCAGAAACTGAAAGATTGCATTGGTAAAGACCCATTTATACAGTTTAGGAGCAAAAAAAAAGTTGTTTTGGGGTTTAGTTACTCTTTAAGTAAATGGTAAATGGCCTGTACTTGTACATTTATCGAAAAAGCTTGGACCTTGAGACAGAAGATATTGTACCCCACATAAGTGTACAGTTCCTTACTGTTGTTGGTTTATTTTGAAAAGTTTGTTTGGTTGATGGTATGCAATTGTTTGCATGCATAGGTGTTTGTGGGTGTATATATATGTTTATAAGAATGTTATCTTCTTGCCATCTTGAATTGAATTGTTATATAATGTATAGTGTCTTGTAAGCCCATGTGGGCTGGGCACAATAAAATGTGCATGACACTTTAATAAATAAAATCAATCAAAATGTACAGCGCTTTATTTAGTCCTGGAGGACCCCAAAGCACTTCACACTACATTCAGTCATTCACACATTGGTGAGCTACATTGTTGCCACAGTGCTAAATACTGGCGCCCCTCTCTGACCACCACCAGTAGGCAGAAGGGTGAAGTGTCTTGCCCAAGGACACAACGACTGAAACGGATGGAGCGGGGGCTTGAACTGGCAACCCTCCGGTTACAAGACAAACTCCTCACTCCTGAGCCACAGTCGCCCCAGGCATGGTAAGTAATTATTAGTAAAGGCATCTGGGGAAAATGACATAATTATTAGAGTTCAGGGAAGAGGCCTTTCACCTACTCTGATCTAACTGCGTGACTCCTCAGCAGTGAGGAGTGTTGTGGTTAACCTTCCAATGAAGATATAATATTAAGAGACTGAAGGCAGAGGCTGCTTACAGACGGGCAGAGATGATCCGGGGTGCGGGAGAGTTCGAGCGTCGGCCCAGGCAGGCTCATGTACAGGAATGGCCGTAACAAAGTATGCCAAACGCCGATGCAGACTCCAGCCTTATCTTTTTGGAAGGAAGAAGATATTTAGTCCTATAACAGTTGGCGCCCAACGTGTCCTTCAGCAGGCGAAACCGAGAGGAGAGGGGATGCTGGAGAGTTCCCTCTAGGAGAGTTAGGAGAGACTCCTCTCTCCTAGCTTTCCTATCTCTAAACTCTCCTTCTAGAGAGGTGAAAGGACTGTTTAGTTTAATCCAAACTAAACCCAGGACTGTCCGGAGGCCCAGTCCTGACTGATCATCAGTTATTTGCTAAAACCACGATATAAATGTGAGCTGCACAGCATCTTAAAGCTGCTCTGCATAGTTTGCTGAGAGTGAGCGCACCATGTGACCGTTACAATAACTGGAATTGCAACCTTCACATGCAACCGCGGCAAAAAAGTTATAGATTCAATTGTATCATCAGGACATGAAAAACACTGACTATGGATAAAAAACAGACAACAAAAATATTACATAATGCAGATTAAATGTCTTCAGAATCATAATCTTAAAGGACTGTTTGGATGCAGTGTTAATATTCCAACTGCTGTGCACGAAGTTTCTGCTTCCCAATCATATATTTGTTTCACTTTCCTCCAAGCGGAAGACAGTTTTTCGTGATCGAGATCATAAAGCGGGCTGCACGGTTCTTGGTCCTCGCAACAAGAAGGTCCTGGGTTCAAATCCCAGCCTGGGGCAACTGCGCTACCAACTGTGCAGCCAATGACATTCAGTGGTGTTTAATTTTCATTCATTTTAATAAATGTTCAATCCAAACAAACTGAAGAGAGAATCCAGAGAATCGTCCATCATCACAAGTCCATCCATCCATCCATATATCCATCCATCTGTTCATCAGTTCATCCATCTTTCTGTCCATCCATCCATCCATCCGTCCATCTCTCCTTCCATCCATTAATCAGTCCCTCCATCTGTCTGTCTGTCTGTCTGTCTGTCTGTCTGTCTGTCTGTCTGTCTGTCTGTCTGTCTGTCTGTCTGTCTGTCTGTCTGTCCATTCATCCATCCATCCATTCGTCCATCTCTCCTTCCATCCATTCATCAGTCCCTCCGTCTGTCTGTCTGTCTGTCTGTCTGTCTGTCTGTCTGTCTGTCTGTCTGTCTGTCTGTCCGTCCGTCCGTCCGTCCGTCCGTCCGTCCGTCCGTCCGTCCGTCCGTCCGTCCGTCCGTCCGTCCGTCCGTCCGTCCGTCCGTCCGTCCGTCTGTCTGTCTGTCTGTCCATTCATCCATCCATCCATTCGTCCATCTCTCCTTCCATCCATTCATCAGTCCATCTGTCTGTCTGTCTGTCTGTCTGTCTGTCTGTCTGTCTGTCTGTCTGTCTGTCTGTCTGTCTGTCTGTCTGTCTGTCTGTCTATCTGTCCGTCCATTCATCCATCCATCCATTCGTCCATCTGTCCTTCCATCCATTCATCCATCCATCTATCTATCCATCCATCCATCCATCCATCCATCTATTCATCCATCCATCCATCTATCCATCCATCCATTCATCCATCTGTCCTTCCATCCATTCATCCATCTGTCCTTCTATCCATTCATCCATCCATCTATCTATCCATCCATCCATCCATCCATCCATCCATCCATTCATCCATCTATCCATCCATCCATTCATCCATCTCTCCTTCCATCCATTCATCAGTCCATCCATCTGTCTGTCCATCCATTCATTCATCCATCCATCCATCCATCCATCCATCCATCCATCCATCCATCTCTCCTTCCATCCATTCATCAGTCCATCCATCCATCCATCCATCCATTCATCCATCCATCCATCCATCCATCCATCCATCCATCCATCCATCCATTCATCCATCCATCCATCCATCCATCTATTCATCCGTGATCCATACTCCAACCTTCTAGATGTTCATTTAAAGTGAAGTTGGGGAGATCTGTGGTAGTTCTCTTTCTCCATTGTTCCAGATACATTATGCAATGCAACAGAACCACTGGCAGTGAAACAGTCCCTCATCATGATCACACCACCGCCATGCTTGACAATTCAATATTAGTTATAAGCTGCTAACACATTGAGCCACTCTGTAATTATCTGTATGGTTACTGTTTGTTTTAATGTGTTTTAATACATAGTTTAGGTCAGAATTTACATCAACTCATTAAATAGATGTTATATTAATTTGGGTCTTTTTTTAATGATTCATTTTAACTGTTCAATGATGTTCAAGTTAGAATTTTCTGTCGTCCTCAAAGGGTCTAAATTATAGAGAATGAATCAAATTATGATTCTTTTTTTAAAGTTTTGGTGGCCACAGTGACCTTTATTGTAAAGTGGACAGCGTACAGAAAGGGGGTGAGAAGTGGGGAAGCAACATTGGCAAATGTTCGCAGGGTGGAAGCGAACCCCCGGACAGCCGCATCGAGGACTGAGGCCCCTGAACATGGGGCGCCCGCCTTAACCACTAGGCTACGCAAGGCCCCAGGATGAATCACATATAACTATACATCTCCATTAATGTTTACCTCAGTGTCTCTCAGCAACTCGTACCCAATCAACCCAGAATGATGCCAACAGACTGTTGATCTCCACCCCTAAACCGGTTCAGGTCTCTCTGCTTGGATCATTGTCCTGATGGAACATCTGTTATAATTTTGATGATTAGGGTTTAGTTCAGAAGGAATCACAATCATGGGGAAGACTGCTAACCTGACATTTGTGCAGAAAACCATCATTGACCCCCTCCATAAGGTGGGAAAGCCTCAAAAGCCCGAATTAGTCGATTATCAAAAGAATCGTTAGTGGCAGCCCTAAAAGAGACCATGAGCTGCACTCAGTCAGGAGGACCAAAGAAATGCATGCTGGCTTCGGTGGGTTTAGAGATACTCCAGAACCATCCTTGCCTCTTATCATCGCCGATTACCATTTCATGCCATTTTCATTTATATAGCACTTTCAATATGACAAGTCCAGTCAGCCAAAGTGCTGTACAGTAGGAATAAATGCAGAAATATAATTAAATGTAAGAATGTGTATATACCCACACATACATACAGATATGTTCTGTAACATAGAAAGTTCTCTTATATCAGATCTTCTGTTCCTTCTGTGTCTCTGCTCTGTCTTCTCAAACCCCCAGACGGTCGTGGCAGATGGCCGCTCCTACTGAGCCTGGTTCTGTTGGAGGTTTCTTCCTGTTAAAGGGGAGTTTTTCCTCTCCACCGTCGCTACATGCTTGCTCAGTATGAGGGATTGCTGAAGGATTGCTGTGGTTGGAAAGTCTGCATCAACGGGGCCCAACCTCACGCCAATGACTGACGCAATCTGCTGGGATTCCTTAAATAGGAAACTTTTTAACTGATTGGAATGTTTGTATAAATGTATTGAAATGACTTCTTGTTAAGTGCCTTGAGATGACATCGGTTGTGAATCGGCACTATATAAATAAACTGAATTGAAAATTTAATTAAATACGTAAAAGAGTAAAAAAAGGGGGTAAAAAACGATAAAATACATAAAAGGAGATAAAAAAAAGAAAAAGATCATATCAATAATAATATAAACCGTACAGTCAATAATAAAAAGAGAAAAAAATCCACAATAGATTTAAACTTGTTGGTTTTGGTTCTTGTGTTTAAGAATCATTTTGTGTAATCCTTCCATCCTGGGAAGAAAACTGCAGAAATAAATCCCTGAAAGCCCCAAATTAAGCTCATGCAGTCTACGCCTGAGACATTGTCCACAAATGGACGACTGTATTCTCATGTCTTACCCGTCTGGGTCCATTGTTCTTCAGCTCAAACACGTCCATGGTGTAGTTGACCCTTCGGCCATAGTGGTCAAACTGAACATTACCGGTTAATCCCTGCAGCCGGACCTGCACACAAAGGCAGATAAAAACACAGACACACAGAATGATAACCAAACCAAAGCATCTGCTACAATGGGACCCTCAGAGTCAGAGTCAGAGTGGACGTGGACCTCATTTTGTCTCATTCAGCAGATTTTATTGGGATTTTATGTGACGGACCAACACAAAGCATAAAATGTGAAGTAGACAAAACGGTGCAGAATAATCTCGGGAAACATTTACAGGTAAATATTTGTGGGCGTGTCTCTACCTGACAGGACAGCATCTGTGAACATCAATATTTAAAATTAGCCTCAGATTCCCCTCTGAATTTAGATCTGGACGTTGACTAGGCCATTCTAGCAAATGAATCTGCTTTAATCGAAACCATCCCATAATATCTCTGGCTGTATGTTTAGGGTGGTTGTCCTGCTGGAAGGTGAAGCTCCACCCTAGTCTCTAAAAGGTTTCCTTCCAGGGTTGTTCTGGATTTAGCTCCATTCATCAACTCCGACCAGCTCCCCACAGTATCATGCTGCCACCGCTATGTGGCACCCTGGGAACGGTGTGTTCAGGGTGGTGTGCAATGTAATTTTATCTCCATGCATAGCAGGGGTGTAACGGTGCATATATGCATATCCAGATTTTTCAGTATGTAACGTTTGATACGGCACCGAGGCGTATCGAGTTTCCACATGGAAGCATAACTTCGTTGCACTTTAGCCAGCAACACAGCGAATCTCTAAACAAATCCAGCCCAGCCTCCTGCTAGCAGAAGTTATGACCAGCGACTCTTCTAAGGGAGAACAGGAACTTGAATGCTTCCTGTTTGGGAACACTTCAGCCTCTCGGTGTTACAGAACAATGCATTTTCATGCTAACTGGTTACCCACTACCGGTAGCGTCAGTGGTTGCTGTTAGCTACCACAGATGTTACCGAGCCGAAGGACCCCCGCTTAGCTGCCCTCGTTGGTGCCGTTCTCTAAACGTAGCAATAAAGCATAAGCGGACAGGACATCTGATTGTAATAATGTGTTATTCAGTGACATTCGCGTTGTTTTGCAGAAAAGCAGCTGGAAACTAGCAGAAGGAGCTCCGCCCCCACCACAGTGTCCCACATAAATACGAAAATAAAGTTATTTATGTAATATGTTTTCTTTGCGCCCATACAAAAGGCTGTAAAAGGCCAAATAAAAACACAAGAAACCAAGAGAAACTTTGGGGTTAGAAACCGCAGCTCCTTTGCAGCGGTGATTAAACCATCAGACTGGCGGTGCACTGTAGCCCCGCCCACCTCACCTGTATGACTCATGCGGCATCCTGTCACCCCGATTAGCTTGTTACCACTGTTGACACAGACAGTAGAGCAGTCTGAAATATTCATTTCATATCCCAGATTGTCTTGACTTTGGCAGGAAGTTAAAGTATCGATGTTGCAGTTTCCTAAAAATAAAATATTTAAACTGTTGTACGTTAATAAATTAATTAATTAGATTTTTTATTAAATGCATTTTAATGTTTTTATGTGACAATTTGTTAGAAAATGTACTTCAAGTACAGTTTGATTTTAAATGTCATTACACAAAAACTTTTTTTTTTCCCCCACTGTTCCCTGACAGTACCGAAAACAAACCGGTGTAGGTACCAGATCTGCTCGGGGGTCCTGCGCTTGCCGATAACGTCACATTACGGCAACGCCACTCTGACAAACTACATTGCGCCCCATTTTTAACCCTGCCAAGCACTATATAGGGAAATGTAAAAGAGACATAAATGTTAAAAACAGCTCCTGTGGGGATCATCGAGAAAACGTGACATCTTTACTGGTTCTGCTTTTCCATTATGGGCTTTGGAAAGAGTTTAGCAGGTTGTTATTAATAGTATTTTGACAGATTTTCCTTTATGATTTTTTTTTTTTTTAGAAACCCAGAAAAATGACAAATGTTAAATGTAAAACTATAAGCCTAAATAAAATCAATATCAAACTATCAAGAAAAAGGCTCTCAAAACAACTCATTTACGTAAATTTTTGCACGTACAGTATTTATATAACACTCCTTGCTGTTTGTACGTGTGTTGTATACTTTCTATTTGTTCAATAAAGTTCTTTAAAACAAATGCACAGTACCTCAACATGCTAATGTTCAGCCAATCATGTAGTGTAATGTTAGCGTCCAGCCAATCATGTAATACGACGTCATAATTAGGCGCAGGCCCCCGAGCAGGTCTGGCTACCCGAGCAGGTCTGGTACCTACACCGGATCGTGAAACTGAAACCAAGGTACGTAATGAACCACTACCCTAATGCATAGTATTCTGCGTGTTTCATTTTCACTAAGGGTATCGGAGTAAATGGGGCTGAATGCAGGTGGAGGTTTTTTCTGTGAAAAAAAGGTTAAAAACCATGTTTTATTTTCCCTCTTCTTTTACATTTATGCACCACTTTGTGTTGGTCTGTCACATAAAATCCAGTTAAAACAAAGAGTTTTATAGTTGGAAGGTGGGTAAATAATTCAGGGTGCCGTGTAGTGCTGTCTTGAAAAAATAAAAGATTAATTGATTCTTAATTGATTCTTTTAAAATTCCTAAAAATCGATTTATATCTCCAAAAATGTATTTAATCGTTTAACATTGTTTGCCCTTTTTACAGCTAAAATAGTAGGGAACAGTCCAGACGACCATTTTAAGGGTTAGGTCGGAAAGGGTTAATACTGTTTCCCCGGTAAACTGTAACGCCACCCAGCATCACTGAATTACAGGCATATAATTAAGGTCAATAAAATCGTCTTTAATAGCACTGACCTATATCTATATGGAATTGGAACAGATTGGATCGTGATAATCGATTCTGATTCCTGAGAATCGTAATCGAATCGATTCTTGACATTTGAATCGATACCCAGCTCTAGCGCTGTGGTTACATATCCTGCAACGATCTGCCTTGATATCTCTGTCCACAAACAGAACCCCAGGTTCTCCCGGGTTTCGCTGACCCAGTCCAGTGTAGCATGCGTGTTTGTCTTGCCTGTTTCAGGGTGCGCTCCATGTCAATGCCCTGGTTCCACGGGGCGGCTGGGTTAGCGAGGCAGTCGCCGGCATTCCCCCGCCTGGAGAGATCGACCTTCTGTCTGCGCAGGCTCCTGAAGGCCTCGGCCATCACCATCACCCCGTCGTACGTCAGCGCCGAAGTGTACTGGAAGGACACAAGGAGATGACAAAGCTGTTAGGACACTCGTAGAGTCTGTTTCTGTTCTAACTCCACCTTCTGGAGAACCAAACATGAGGTAAAACTCAGCAGGAAGAGATCGTAAGCAGTTCCATCTGTTCAGCAGGGAGGAGACTCGACCCGAGGTTAGCTATGAGCCCAATTAAACGCTAATTTAGCTTTAATGTTCTGCTGGTCAGATGTTTTTAGGGGGCATGCAGAGTTTCTGCAGAGCCAGGCACTTCCACGTAATGGGAAAAAGAGCTTCACCCCCCCCCCCCCCCCCCCAAAAAAAAGTGTAAACCTCCCATTTTACCCTAATTTATCTCTGACCTGAAGATGCTCTGCTGCCTCTGATTATTTGGTCTGTAAAAATCTAGCTCCCCCTCAGGAGCTATAAATTCTCCTAAAACTAACCTCTGGCAGGGTGGAGAGGTAATTGAGTGGTTGACGAAGAGGAAGCCTGATTTTAGGGTGGTGGTGTAACGGGAAACGTTTTGTCCAGCCGGGAAGCAGCCTGGCATTAATTATCCGGGCTAGCAGGAGTTTATTAACTCTGCCTGCAGCCGCGGGTCAATCCTATTCATTAGCCTGCTGCTCACTGCGACATTATGTCTTTCAGAGAACACTAGGCCCCGCCCCCTGATGACAAGCTGCTCGACACCCAACCAATCACAACCTTACACCTGCTTCTACCGCACCTTTATTCATTATCCATCACAAACAAACATCCTTGTACAGTGGATACCTGGGAAATGTTTCTGTTTATTTTAGCACACAGTAATCAGGCATAACATTATGACTGGTGAAGTGAAAAGCTGTTTTTTCTTCTTCTGGTTTTGGAGAACAAACAGTTTTTAGTATCAGAAAAAAAAACAACTTGAATAAATATAAAAAGCATTTTTAAAATGACAAAGGAAAAACAATGTAAGAAGTAAATGTAAACCACTTTTATTTTATCTTTTTTAAACTGAGTTCAGGATCATGAGCCACAGCCAGGCCTTATTGCTTTCTGACCTGTGGAATCAAGAAACCCCTGAAGTAGAACCCATTCTGATATGGGGTGCCTTTTGTAAAGTTACACAGTCAAAATTTAACAGCAATATTTACAGTTATTTAGCCTTTCATAAGAGAAAAAAATGTGGATTTATATTTTTAAGGTTTATTTTTTAAGCCATATTTTCACCATGTTATAAATATTTACCTTGCCAACTAAATATTTAGCTCCGAACTAATATTTATAATATTTAGCAAGCTAAATATTTAGCCAGCTAGCTAATGATTTAATTTTATTTAGCTTTAGTTTGAAGCTAAACATTTAGCTTGTTAACTAAATATTTAGCTTTAGTTTGAAGCTAAACATTTAGCTTAACTAAATAATTAGCTTGTTTCATCCACCCAGATGGATAATCACAGCGCTTTTATGTTTGTAGAGAGACGTTGTATGGGCTTAGCACCATTACGACAGAGCTGCGATGGAGCAAAACAACAAAGATGGCGGCGGCTCAGGAACGTCGATCGATTGAAATGGCTTTGATATCAATTTTGGACAATTTAGACTTGGACTTTTCTTTCAGAGATTAGCAGATAGAGGCACTTAAGTCCTTTGTTTCGACTGCTTTGTTGACTGATTTCTGTCACTATAAATACGTCACCTTGTTTGTTGCTATGACTGGTCCTAGTGCTGACAAATTTCATGCAGACAGTTTGAAATATGCCCTTAGGAGTGAATGCTGTCTATGGGTCGTGGCCAGACTGGAAGCAGCTAAATGTTTAAGGTTGACAGACCTATGTGGTGCTGGGGTCACCACCCCAGCAGCTGCTGCATGAGGAGACGTGCAAGTGGAGACATCCATGGTAAGTAACGTTGGCGTGGGGTTGGCTCGGCTACATTTTTAGACATGCCCAAAATAAAGTATAAAACGGTTTTACATTGACCGCGATGTGACCTTAATACTGAATACTTGTTAAAACATATTAGCCCAGAGTTGAAGGGCTGAATGTTGGTAGTTGCGGTTGATTTAGTTAAATATGCCAAATTGTGACACTTTCGGTTATTATTGTTCAGATGATTTAGCTAAGCTAGCTAACAGCTACTAACGGCAGCGGTCTCTGGTTGCCATAGCAACAGTAATCATCAAAGGGAGAAACTACAGGTGAATAGGGAAAAAAAGTTAGCTTCAAGATACCTTCATGAAACTTGACAAACTTACTCCTAGTATTAAAACAAACATCTTTTGTATTAGAAGTTTTGATATAACTTTTGTTTAGATATGCAAATGAGGTGTAATCTGGTTAAAAATGTGCTAATTTGCATATATTTGTAAACGTATCATCTCAAAATTGGTGAGAAACAGATTGAATTCTTCTTTAACTTTCTAATCATATATGTTATCAAAAACTTTTTACAGAGGGAAATAGGTTTATTTCATTTCATTACTTTATAAACCAAAAAACAGTGTAGCTCCAAAAAACTCATTTTACGCCCTGTTTTTTTACACAAAATAGCACATATATATTTTTTAGAACGATGTATTGACAAATCGCTCTGTAATTCTTTTCAGCTCATAGCACAGAACAATGGTGGAAAGTTTGGTGTATATAGGTATAACTGATTTCAAGATTATTCGTTTCGAATGTTGGAAAAAACTAATTGTGAGAAAAACGCAATTAAAGATTTGCATTAGATAATTCAATGCAATGTGAAGTGCAAACGACCCTCCAATCCCTCGTTTCGTATTTGTGTTTGGTCATTAATTTAAACAGGCATACCATTTTTGGGCATTTTTCTTTTTACTTTTTCTTTTTGGGGGGCTTTTTGTTTAGAATGCTTCGCATTAACAGGCAGGAAACAGTTGGACAGAAAATAGAACACCAAATCTGCTGTCGCACCCGCACTAAAATGATAAAAAATAATCGATTTTAGAGGTGTTTCAGATTTGTAGTTTGTTTTATTCTGAAAGCCAACATGTCAAGGATGTTAAATATCCACAAATCTCAAAATTGACCAGGTCACGAAAATTCCATGTTTTTGCCTGTGGTGTCTTGCCTTAACATGAACTAATGTGTCAAGCCACATGTGCTTTATTTGTTAACTGCTATCAAGGAATATGACTCATTTGGACTGTAGTATGCATGAGAGGAGATGCTGCGAGATTTGTGGACTTTTATGTAGTGTCGGCTGATAATGTAATGGGCTGGTCTGGACAGAAAATGCCAGGGATGAATTTTTGTCCCAGTCCACCCCTGGTCCGTGCAAAAGGAGCCCAGACAAACTACTGAGTGCAGATACATGGAGATTTTGCTGAGTAGGAACTTTTATGCATAAAATTTTTTTTTTGTTGGTCTGACGTGATATTTTAAAAAGACGTTTAGGTTTACATCTGCTAAAAGCAAAAATCACAATGATTAACAAAAAGAGACAGCTGAAATGTGTCGCTCTGTGTGGAATAAGTCTATGAGGTTTACCTTTTAATTTGAATGATTGAAATACAACTAATTTTCTATGGCATTGTAACTTTCTGAGGCACCAGTTTGACTTTGCATTGAACTGAGCAGTCAGTATGAAATGTCAGAGTCAGAACTTATTCGTAATGTCCACATTTGCAGGATGGTGCAGAGACGGAGGTACAGTAAATAAGAGTAACGTTTAAAACTAGTCGTTATTGGCTGATCAGATATAAACAAAGCTGCTTGGTTCATCGTTTTCCCCAGCCTCAAACTTCACCATGTCCGACTCATATTTAGGTAGCGATTAAAAAACCACAAACATCTCATAATAACCTAAGTGCTACATTAGAAAGAAACTTATTATCTAATATGTAGTCCAGTTGACTTCTGCTGAAACATTAGGATTATCTCGTCCCGTTTGACTGACGACCTGAACCAGCGCATCTCATTATTTCATCTACAGCAGCACAAATTAATGAAACACACACACAGAAAATCCTTCATCATCTGCAGAGATCACAGAAAGAGGTATGCTAAAAGCTTCCGCTGCTTTGCACTATTTCAATTTTTGCACAAATACATACAGGTGCATCTCAACGAACTAGAATATGATCCAAACAATTGTTTCAGTAATTGAATTCAAAAAGTGAACCTCATATAAATTAATTAGCTCCAGTTCTTCTACATTCTCTTAATGCAGATGATCATGGCTTAAAGTTATTGAAGAGAGGAAGGGGGACAAACAAAACATCCCAGTCTCTCTCCACACCAGCAGGTCGGCAGGGAGAGGGAATAAAACAACGACAAAACAAATCAAACAATGCAAACTGAGAACTACACAACCACAACCCACAGATAGACATATGAATACATATGGTGTACTTTACGTTTTGGGAACTCCTTGTGTTTCACACAGCTTTTCTTGGGGTGGTAAGGTCTCGCTAGCTCAGTTAGCTTAGCTTCATTGCGGCTATGGCTACTCTTCTCTCTCCTGTCTCTAACTCTTCTCTTCTCTCTTGCTCTCTGTGTCAGATGTTTAGTTACTTCCCTGCCTCCTTTAGTGATAATGGTAACTGTAATAAATTTTATATTTTAGCTTTGGAGGCGAGGGTATCAGAATTAGAAGCATGGCTCCTCGCGGTCGAAAAACCAGCAGATAGCCGAAGCCCATTAGCCAGCGCGGAGCCAACAAGGATAGAACCCCCTAGCCGTCCTCCGGTAGAGCCCGCGCAGCCGGGACCTCAGGCCGGCTGGGTGACGGTACGTAGGAAGCATAGTTCTAGGACCCAGCCCCCGGGCCACCACCAACCGGTCCGCGTTTCCAACAGATTTTCCCCGCTCAGCGACACACCCGCTGAGAAGCCCACCCTGGTAATTGACAGCTCCATAGTCAGAAACGTGGCATTAGAGACACCAAATGTTTGCCAGGGGCCAGAACGGGCGACATCAAATCCTACCTGAAACTGCTGGCTAAAGATAAGAGTAAATACAGTAAGATTGTTATTCACGCTGGCGGTAATAACACCCGGTTACGCCAATCGGAGGTCACTAAAATTAGTGTTGCTTCGGTGTGTAAGTTTGCTAAAACAATGTCCGACTCGGTAATCTTTTCTGGTCCCCTGCCTGATCGGACCAGTGACGACATGTTTAGCCGCATGCTGTCATTCCATCAATGGTTGTCTAGGTGGTGTCCTGCAAACGATGTGGGCTACATTGATAACTGGCGAACTTTTTGGGGAAAACCTGGTCTGATCCGGAGAGACGGCATCCATCCCACTTTGGATGGAGCAGCTCTTCTTTCTAGGAATATGGCCGAATATATTAATCCTCCAAAACACTGACAACCCAGGGTCCAGACCAGGAAGCAGAGTCGTAGTTTAACCCACCTCTCTGCTGCTTCTGTACTGTTATCCACCCATTACCCTATAGAAACAGTGTCTTGCCCACAGCCAAAATTAAATGAATTAAAAGTTAAGCCAACAAAAGCAAATTATGGAAATCTCATAAAGATAAATACGACTTTGACTGAACAGAAAAATGAATCTATTAAATGTGGTTTATTAAACATAAGATCTCTCTCCTCAAAGACTTTGTTAGTAAATGACTTGATTTGTGATAATCACATTGATTTGCTTTGTCTCACAGAAACCTGGTTGCAGCAGGAGGATTATGTCAGTATAAATGAGTCAACTCCTTCCAGTCATTTAAGTTTTCACATTCCTAGAAGTACTGGGCGAGGAGGAGGAGTTGCAACCATATTTCGTTCTGATTTACTAATTAGTCCCAGATCAATTGATAGCTACAGTTCTTTTGAACATCTAACCCTTAATTTTCCTCATCCAAGTTGCAAAACATTAAGACCATTTTTGTTTGTGGTTTTGTATCGTCCACCAGGCCCTTACTCTACGTTCTTGGATCAGATCTCACATTTTTTATCTGATTTAGTATTAAATACTGATAGGGTCATTATAGTGGGGGACTTCAATATTCATGTGGATATTGAAAGTGATAGCCTAAATGCAGCCTTTAGTGCTATTTTAGACTCAATTTTATTATAGTAGAGCTTTATCAGACAATGCTGTAACAATTTTTAAAGAATCTGTTCCATTCTTACTTTCCTTAGTATCTCAGGGTAACACAGTGGATGGCAGCAATTCCATCTCTAACCCTTCAGAAATTGATGATCTGGTTCACAGCGTTACGTCCTCATTGCGTTTGGCATTAGATAGTGTAGCCCCCTTAAAAAAGAAAGTGGCTAGCCACAGGAGGCTGAATCCTTGGTTCAACGCAGAGTTGCGTACTTTAAAGCAGAATACTAGGAAGTTGGAGAGAAAATGGTGCTCTACACACCTAGAGGATTCCTATTTAACCTGGAATAACAGTCTACTGCTGTATAAAAAGACCCTTCGACAAGCTAGAACAGCATATTTTTCATCATTAATAGAGACGAATAAAAACAATCCTAGGTTTCTTTTTAGTACAGTTGCCAAACTTAGAGTCATAGCTCTGTTGAGCCAACTATTCCCCCAGCTCTTAGCAGTGATGATTTTATGGGATTCTTCATAAATAAAATTAATTCTATTAAAAATAAAATAATTGGCATCCTCCCAAACATGATTACTTCTTCCTCAGTAAATGACGCAGCATCGGAAAGAACTGTAGAACCTCAGTATTGCTTAGGCTGTTTTGATTCAGTCAAGCTTTTGGAATTATCAAAAATATTAGCCTCATCTAAACCTTCAACTTGTATGTTGGACCCAATCCCAACCAAATTACTTAAAGAAGTGTTCCATTTGGTTCCTGGCCCCATTTTGGATATGATGAATCTATCCTTAGTAAACGGATACGTACCACAGGAATTTAAAATACCTGTAATTAAACCTTTACTCAACAGGGTTCTGTCCTTGAACCAATTCTTTTCACCATATATATGCTTCCAATTGGTAGAATCATTAGACAGCATGGGATAAATTTCCACAGCTATGCCGATGATACACAACTATATTTATCCATAAATCCTGATGAACCCAGTCAGTTAGGTAGATTACAGGCATGTCTTGAAGACATAAAAACATGGATGAATCTAAACTTTTTGCTTTTAAATTCTGACAAGACAGAAGTTGCTGTCTTTAGATCAGAAGTTCTAAAACAGAAACTGATTAGTCAATCACTTCATCTGGATGGCATTAAATTGGCCCCCAGTAATAACGTAAAGAACCTCGGCGTTATTTTTGACCAAGACTTGACATTTAAATCCCATATTAAACAGGTTTCTAGGATTTCTTTCTTTCACCTCCGGAATATTGCTAAAATTAGAAACATCCTGTCCAGGAGTGATGCTGAAAAACTAGTCCATGCATTTGTTACCTCAATGCTGGACTACTGTAATTCTTTACTATCAGGTAGTCCACAAAATGCCATTAAAAGCCTTCAGTTGATCCAAAATGCTGCAGCAAGAGTTCTGATGAATATTAAAAAGAGAGATCACATTTCTCCTGTTTTAGCTTCCCTTCATTGGCTCCCTGTTAAATCCAGAATAGAATCTAAGATCCTCCTTCTTCCATATAAAGCCCATAATAATCAGCTCCATCATACATCAGAGATCTGATTGGTCCATATGTTCCTAACAGAGCACTTCGCTCTCAGACTGCAGGTTTACTTGTAGTTCCTAGGATTTCTAAAAGTAGAATGGGAGGCAGATCTTTTAGTTATCAGGCTCCTCTCCTGTGGAACCAGCTCCCAGCTTTAGTCCGTGAGGCAGACACTCTGTTTACTTTTAAGGCCAGGCTTAAAACTTTCCTTTTTGATAAAGCTTATAGTTAGAGTGGCTAAGGTCATCCTGAGCTATCTCTGTAGTTATGCTGCTATAGGCTTAGACTGCTGGAGGACAGACTAACCAATTTTCTTCACTCTGCTACTTCCTTTTCTCCTACTACTCTCCAGTTGTATTACAGTACATTCTGTTATTTCGACTGTTAACTTTGTTTTATCTCAGTGTTTTTCTCTCCATAGAAGATATACCTGGTCTGGTATCCTGCTTGGCTGCAATGCCCTGTTGGACGGGGGGCATCGACTGGGATGATCCTCCCAGTAACTGAACATCCACTGTGTCCTGTTATCAACTTTTTACTTTCTGTAACATAGAAAGTTCTCTTATATCAGATCTTCTGTTCCTTCTGTGTTTCTGCTCTGTCTTCTCAAACCCCCAGACGGTCGTGGCAGATGGCCGCTCCTACTGAGCCTGGTTCTGGTTCTGGTTCTGCTGGAGGCTTCTTCCTGTTAAAGGGGAGTTTTTCCTCTCCACCGTCGCTACATGCTTGCTCAGTATGAGGGATTGCTGAAGGATTGCTGTGGTTGGAAAGTCTGCATCAACGGGGCCCAACCTCACGCCAATGACTGACGCAATCTGCTGGGATTCCTTAAATAAGAAACTTTTTAACTGATTGGAATGTTTGTATAAATGTATTGAAATGACTTCTTGTTAAGTGCCTTGAGATGACATCTGTTGTGAATTGGCGCTATATAAATAAACTGAATTGAATTGAATTGTGCTGACATAACAAGGCACATTGCCTATCAAATGAGAGCTAGGTTTAGTGTTGTGTTGAAAAGAATCGATTCTGAATGGATTCACAAGTCCAAAAATTGGTTTAACTGTTCATAATTGTTTGCCCTTTTTTTTGTTTACAGCTAAAATGGAAAGAAAAAGCCCAGGCAGTTATTTTAAGGCTTAGTTACAGTTTTTTTCCCGGTGAACTGTTACTCACCATGTGATGCGTCATTGCATTACAGCCATATAATTAAGGTAACAATAAAAGAAAAACTTTTTTAATAGCACTGACCTGTATCAATATCTAATTGGAAGAGATTAAATCGGATCGTGATAATCGATTCTAACTCTGGAGGATCAGAATCAAATCGATTCTTGAAATTTGAATCGATACCCAGCTCTAGCCAGGTTTATTAAGAATATGAAAGAAATCGAGTCACGTCTTGTGGCATCTGTGGTCCCTACTGATCTAAAGATAATATACTGGGCTGGTATTAGTTCTTGGTTTAGCAATTATTTTGGTTTTGATGGTGGATGATGATGATGATGATGAACATGATGATGGTGTTTCATCATGTTGCTCCGTGATTTCTTGTTCTTGAAAGGGTTTGATAAGGCAGAAAATGTCGGACTGCATGTGGATCCCTTGTCGCTTTGTTTGGTCATAACCTGTTAAACTACCAAAATTATTATTGACTGCCGTGACATAAAATATATACGTGTGTGCAGGATGAAAAATGTGGCTCCCCCAAAAGCTTAGGTGTAATTCGAACCCTGGGAACTCTGCTGTAGATGCAGGGATGTAAACGTTCCTCTCAGCTCTCTACCTGCCGATAAGCGGAGCCTTAAACACGGAGCGTCGCTGGTTTTCATTTAGTTCAGCGAGGCACAGCCGGGCCGAGTCATTAAGGCTGATAGAGCAATTTATCAAGAAATGTAGGGAGGATAAACACAAACACACACACAGCTGTATATGATATCACACTGTGGTGCAAACTTTTATTTCCAGCCAGCCCAATCCATCAGACACACACATGCATGTATGCATGCATGCATGCAATCAGCTCCTCTCTCCACGTCCTCTCTGCTGCTCCTGCGTCTAAAATAGAAATCTTTGCTGGACACACAGATTTGCTCCAGGGAGGAGGCGTGATGCCTCCTTGCCCCAGTGAAATCTGTGTGGCAGAGAGAATCTAAAGTGGGTCAGACTGTCACATTGATGCATCTAACAGCAGAGGATGAGACACAGACGGCTGATGGTGATGCCTCTTCCTATCTGCGTTTGCTCCTCAGTCGGACTTCTGCCAAACAGCCACGTCATCTTATCTTAACACAGAGTTTAGCATCGAAATGGGAAAATATGACAGAGAAACACGATGAAAATGTTTCTGCAAAGGAGAACCCAGTGAGAGAACCTCCTCTTCTTTTTCCAACTTCATGAAATCCAAACCTGTTAATTGCACAGTGAAGATAAATAAAAGGTGTATTTCAGACACCCAGTGTGTCCTCTTCAGCGGAACCCACCATCGCCTCTGATACACCGAATTTAAATTACTGCGGAGGAAACAATGATGCAATATAAACTGAAATAAACGACGCTGCATGAAAGTTCTTGTGAAATAAACTGAATATTTATTTTTCATTTGACTGACGCAATCTGCTGGGATTCCTTAAATAGGAAACTTTTTAACTGATTGGAATGTTTGTATAAATTTATTGAAATTACTTCTTGTTAAGTGCCTTGAGATGACATCTGTTATGAATTGGCGCAATATAAATAAACTGAATTGAATTGAATTTGCTAAAGGATGAAAACTGCTGGGTTTATGAATAATGAATCCATCCATCCAAATTTCAATGACAAAAAAAACCTCAAGTTCTGCAAATTGGGCCGAGCAACACCTGGGACCCTTAACACGGCATTTTGAGCCCACGGTTTGTAATCCTGGTGTAAAAAAAAGAAAAGAAAATGGATGAAAATGTCAAAAATGGCAAACAAATAAGAGCTGTGGTAAAGAATAATTTCTTTTATCAGAGGCACGTAGCAAAAATAAACTCTTCTCTTTCCAGACATGATTCTGACATTTTGATCCATGCCTTTGGACTACTATAACGCGCTAACCTTGCTCACACGTCTGCAGCTGGTTCAGAATGCTGCAGCGCGGTTTTTTTTTAACAGGGACACGGAAATACGACTATGGCCGCTTCTCAATATGTCATAGTTCTTAGGTTTTGTGTTTAAACTTAGTTCTTTTCCTTATTCGGTTTAATTATCACTTTAATGTATTCCTGGGTATTTATTTTATGGCACTTCCTTGTTTTCATTCTCCTTTTCCTGCTCTTAGATGTTTTCACTTTTTGTTTGTGTCCTCCTTCTTTTTTATGTTTCCTTAGTTTATTTCTCCTTAGATAGTTTCCTAATTTATTTCTTCCTTCTGTTCTACAGTGTTTCCTTAAGTTTCACTTTAGATTCCTCCTTGGTCACATTAGCTTTAGTTAGTTTCTAGTTTCTTAAGAGTTTTCTGTTTCCCTTGCCTTTCCTGTTGTCTCCCTGCCACTCTGCTCCTCACCCAGTTTAACTAATTGTCCTCACCTGCATCAGCTTTCAGTAATTAGTCCTTGGTCTTCTCTGTCACTTCCTCTTTTCCTCCTCAGTATATATTCAGCTCTCATTCTGTCATTACCCGCTGGTCCGTTGTCAATCTTCCATCATCAATCCCTGTCTCTTTCCTGCGTTTCCTGGTTCCCCTGAGGTTTTTGTAAGTGTATTGTTCCTTTGTTTGATTAAATTCTATTTCCTAAATTTTCTGTATTTGGGTCGTCTCACTTACGCTAACATGACAGATATGCGTAGATGTCTGGACTTGTGTAGTCACATACTTGTGAGACGTCATCGACGGCAGCCATAATACTGTTCCAGTTCTGAGTACGCATCAAGGTAAGAACGCTCAAAGTGCCCGGATGTGTTTCTTGCTCCGCCCATTTAATCAAGGACACATCAAAGCATCATCACTGCTGTCAAAAAAAGTTACTTTTACTCTGAGTACACTACCGTTCAAAAGTTTGGGGTCACATTGAAATGTCCTTATTTTTGAAGGAAAAGCACTGTACTTTTCAATGAAGATAACTTTAAACTAGTCTTAACTTTAAAGAAATACACTCTATACATTGCTAATGTGGTAAATAACTATTCTAGCTGCAAATGTCTGGTTTTTGGTGCAATATCTACATAGGTGTATAGAGGCCCATTTCCAGCAACTATCACTCCAGTGTTCTAATGGTACAATGTGTTTGCTCATAGTTTATGGCTCAGAAGGCTAATTGATGATTAGAAAACCCTTGTGCAATCATGTTCACACATCTGAAAACAGTTTAGCTCGGTACAGAAGCTACAAAACTGACCTTCCTTTGAGCAGATTGAGTTTCTGGAGCATCACATTTGCGGGGTCAATTAAACGCTCAAAATGGCCAGAAAAAGAGAACTTTCATCTGAAACTCGACAGTCTATTCTTGTTCTTAGAAATGAAGGCTATTCCATGCGAGAAATTGCTAAGAAATTGAAGATTTCCTACAACGGTGTGTACTACTCCCTTCAGAGGACAGCACAAACAGGCTCTAACCAGAGTAGAAAAAGAAGTGGGAGGCCGCGTTGCACAACTGAGCAAGAAGATAAGTACATTAGAGTCTCTAGTTTGAGAAACAGACGCCTCACAGGTCCCCAACTGGCATCTTCATTAAATAGTACCCGCAAAACACCAGTGTCAACATCTACAGTGAAGAGGCGGCTGCGGGATTCTGGGCTTCAGGGCAGAGTGGCAAAGAAAAAGCCATATCTGAGACTGGCCAATAAAAGAAAAAGATTAAGATGGGCAAAAGAACACAGACATTGGACAGAGGAAGACTGGAAAAAAGTGTTGTGGACGGATGAATCCAAGTTTGAGGTGTTTGGATCACAAAGAAGAACGTTTGTGAGACGCAGAACAACTGAAAAGATGCTGGATGAATGCCTGACGCCATCTGTTAAGCATGGTGGAGGTAATGTGATGGTCTGGGGTTGCTTTGGTGCTGGTAAGGTGGGAGATTTGTACAGGGTAAAAGGGATTCTGAATAAGGAAGGCTATCACTCCATTTTGCAACGCCATGCCATACCCAGTGGACAGCGCTTGATTGGAGCCAATTTCATCCTACAACAGGACAATGACCCAAAACACACCTCCAAATGTGCAAGAACTATTTAGAGAAGAAGCAGGCAGCTGGTATTCTATCGGTAATGGAGTGGCCAGCGCAGTCACCAGATTTGAACCCCATTGAGCTGTTGTGGGAGCAGCTTGACCGTATGGTACGCAAGAAGTGCCCATCCAACCAATCCAAATTGTGGGAGCTGCTTCTAGAAGCGTGGGGTGCAATTTCTCCAGATTACCTCAACAAATTAACAGCTAGAATGCCAAAGGTCTGCAATGCTGTAATTGCTGCAAATGGAGGATTCTTTGACGAAAGCAAAGTTTGATGTAAAAAAAATCTTATTTCAAATACAAATCATTATTTCTAACCTTGTCAATGTCTTGACTCTATTTTCTATTCATTTCACAATGTATGGTGGTGAATAAGTGTGACTTTTCATGGAAAACACAAAATTGTTTGGGTGACCCCAAACTTTTGAACGGTAGTGTACATTTTAAATAGGCTACTTTTTACTTTTACTTGAGTGAATCTTTAGACTGGTAATTTTACTTGATTAAAAAAAGGATCCAATTTCAATGCATACAGTTAAATTCAATTAGTTAGAGGTTCTGATGAGGCTCGTCTATCAGATTAAAATAACAACCGTTAAGCAGGTAATAAACCTACTGTTCACTAAGCTCACATCTCTGTATTAAAACGTTTTTATTGGAAGCAAAAAAGTTATTATCAACAGAAATAAAGGCCTGAAAACATCAGTCTTGGTGGACTAAAATCTATAGTGTGTTTCATTTTGTGTTAAGATACTGAAATAAATGAATTATACGGTGGACCTCATGTATTCACGGGGGTTAGGGTCCACGGATACCAGGGACTTCCCTCTAGAAAAGCAGAATAACTGCCTCCTTTAATAGCTCAAACACCAAATATAGCTTAATAGTTGTGGTGAGCTGATTTTTATAAAATCGATAGTAATTCAAAAGTGTTCAAAATTGATTATTTTTCATAACTAAATGACTAAAACATATAAGTGTGGAGTGTAGCTGGACATTTTTGGGGGACGGGCCGGCGGAAACATCATGGCTGCAGCCAGTCTTTCAGCCATGCATCATGCAGCATGCAAGCAGCATCGTCCACTTTTCCCAGGACATGTCCACTTTTCCTCTGCAGTCCGGGGGCGTCCTCCCCAAGCTGCGGCGTAGGGCAGCTGCTGTTTACAAGACGTCAAAGTGAAGGTTGAGCCTTACAGAAAAGAACCGCGGAAGAAAGTTCCTTCATACCGTCCTGGCAGCTACAGATGTGTGACGGAGTGCAGCGGGTTCATAGCTGCAGATTAGTTCCTGTCTGACAGGAGTCAAAGATCCTGTAGGTCACACTGACGCAAAAACTATTAAAAAAAGGCTGAGAAAGGTCAGAGGTCATCTATTAAAATTACAAAAAAACTAAAGACTGGAGTATAGTGTGTATTTGTGTCTTTGTGAGAATGTTGCTATTTGTTTTTATTTTCACTTTGAAAAGAAAATATTTATTTTCTCAAAGTATAATTTCAGACTTCCACTGAACCCGGCCATCAATTCTGCTTGACAATGTGTGCAAAAGGCACAAAACTGCGGCTTTTGACCACTCCCTACGCGATTGGACAATAACTCCCAGAGTTTTTTTGTAGGTCTTGAGATACTACCTCTGTGTACCTAATTTAATAATCCTTGGCGAAAGCATGGCTTGTTTTAATGCTTCTAGAGGGCGCTGTGGAGAAATTAGGCCACGCCCACTAAATATTTGCATAAATACCTTTTAGGGGATGGACTAATAACCACCATGTTGAATTTGGTGCAGATCCGATGATTTTTGTGGAGATTAGAGCCAAAAGTGTAGAATATGATCACTGGACAAAGTTTCATGGTAATTTGGTCAAGGGTGTAAAATACAGACCTTTTAAAGAAAAACAATACATTCAAGGGGCGGGGCTTGTGTGATGTCAGCATTTGACTGTTGATCTTTGTTATGTACCTGATGACCATTTATCACAGCAGGTTTCATCCTTCTCTAACTTTCTGCATAGGAGATATAACAACATTTATATTTTTGGCGTATAGTCAAAGTTTGAGGCCAAGCCCCACCCCTTCAACATGCATAAAAAGGCAGGATTTTGATAACTTTAGATCCCCCAAGCCTGAAGGCCTGCCTCACCAATTTATAAGTTGATCGGTCAAAATCTCTCGGAGGAGTTCAATCAAATATGGAGGCTGTAAATAGCCAAAAAGGGGTCAAAAATCACATGTTCAATCCAACATGGCCGAGATCCTGTTTGTTGTAGAGCATGACGTTTAGAGACTTTTAGGAAGGGTTTCCTACCTCTACCATAAAGTAAGCCGAATTGGGAGGGTGTTATGAAAGTTGCTGAGGGGGGGGGGGGGGGTGCTGTTGAGCTGTTTCTGTTGTGACTTTTGCAAAACTCTTAAAATACGTAAAGTTCACGCACTACTAAAGCCTAGTTTATACTTCTCCGTCACAAGGGCTCTCCGACAGGAACGCAACGACGGATGGAGTAGAGCCCAATTTTTCAACTATCCATCAACTGCATCAGAGAACGCTCGTCTGTGATTGGTCAGCCCAACATCAGCACCAGATCATTTCACCAGAACGGTGCTCTACAGTCGATGTAATTAGTAGCTAATGCAGCTTTTGGCCACTAGATGCTTTATATAACAAGGCCAGTTTATCTAATCTGGTCTTTTGGTGATTTTGAACACCAGGAGGTGTAGAGAACAACAAACCAGACGCTGTGTTTGTTTGTTTCCATGTGTTTTAAGAGGATTCTATGAGCTGCACTTCTAGTAAAAACCATTCCAGCTCAATCTAAACTCGCTCTCTGTCGGCCATTGCTCCTTGCCTGGATGTGCGTTTGTAAGGTGAAGTAAATAAACTGTTGTCGACCAGAGACGTCCCTGCAATGGTAATCAGACCCACCAGAAAAGTTCTACACCCCCTGCTGTCCTGGAGAAGAATTGCTTTGCAACAATGAAACACCAACGGAGAAGTATAAAAGGAAAACATCTCCATCAATACGTGTGGATGTTGGTGCTAACTTGCTGACGGAGAAGCATAAACTAGGCTTGAGGCGTGTGACAAATTCGGTGAGTTTTCGTATGTGTTCAGGTCTCCAAATAGCCAATTAATTTTTTTCTAATTTACACTAGAGATTAAACAGGAAACAGGCCTTTGCAACGCTTCGCTGCTCGGGCCTAAAACTGATGATTCTCATCAAGAGTGCATGGAGGAGCTTTGCAGCTTCACTGCCAACATCTGAAATCTGAACAGAATCTTAACCTAAAGCTAAACAGAACCAGGAAGAACTCGATTCTGCTCTGCTGCTCGGGTCTTTAGGTGCTTTCACACCTGTTAGTCCGGTGGACTCTGTACGATTGGGGACCAATTTAGGCAACGTTGTTGCAACTTTGAGCTGGTGCGGTTCGTGTTCACATTGCACTTTTGACAAAAAACTAACTAAATCTTTTACATGTTGTATATCCCCCTTGCGTGTGGTGGCGCTGTAGCAAGAATTGCCAAAAGAGAGTCCTGCATGATGTCATTCATTGCGTATCGGTCCAGCAGCAGACGAGGTGAAACTCCCGGAAATAAACAGACTTAGCATACACAGATGGATTGTGCTTGTCTTCTTGTTGTGGTGGTCGTAATATAATACATTTACATCGCTAATCGACCAAATCTCGATGAAGCGCTGGACTTCCTCCCGACTCCACGTTTGACCACGATTCATTGTTGGCGCTAATGCTAACAAGGTACAACACAGAAACGGCGCCTCCCACTGTGCAAAGCGCAGCGCGCTACGGATGCCTACATGGAACAAAAAGGGCTTTTATCAGGAAGTCGGACTGAACCGAAGCTGGTTCGTATTCATACCTGAAGTGGAACCGCACCAGAGTCTGTTTGGAACCGGACCGAGACCACCTCAAAATGTGGGTCTCGGTCCGGTTCATAAGTCCGGACCAAATCTCACCGGTCCGCGTTCACACCAGCTCAAATGAACCGTACTTGAGTTTGTTTTAATTGAACCAAACTGCTGCAGGTGTGAAAGCACCCTTTATCTCGTCCGGGCGGGCCGTACCTTGGGCGGGCTGTCTGATCCGGGGTATTCCCTCTGATCCAGCTTGTTCCAGCGCTGCATCAGCTTGATGACCATGGGGTTGCTGAAGTCCACCACCTGGAAGCCCGTCACGTTGGCTCCTCCGTGCATGAAGCGCTCCAGGTTGATGTCCTTAAAACCCTTCAAGGAAAAACCAGGTGCAGACTTTAAACTCTCAGCAACACGGCTGATAATTCTGTCATTTACAGACGACTTCATGCTGTTACATCATGAACTGTACATAATGAGACAAAGACCAGGCGGACAGAAGAAATGGAAGAAAAAGCCATGAAAAAGAGATTCAGTGAAGAGTGATTTCTCTCACCAGATTGGCCATGATGTAGTGGTATCCCTTCACATGTTTCCCGACACTGACAATCTGCAGGAGGCCAAAGCAGAGTTAAACTGAGAGGATTGCAGCATATCACACGTTAATTTGATTTAATGGTGCTGGTGACTGGAGAGAGAGAGAGAGGGGTTATAGGGCTGCAGTTTGTAAAGTTACACAATCAAATATTAACACTAATAATTTGGGTTATTTAGCCTGGTTTAAAAGAAATGACGGGGTAAATTTTTCTAAGTCATATTTGCGTCCATGTTATATATTCATTTGTAAATGTCACAGTTTCAAACTAAATATTTAGTTAAGAAGCTAAATATTTAGTTTGCAAACTAAAGATACAACATACAAAGGGAAAGTGATAAGAAAACTCAGATGACCCAGCATTCTACCAGGATTTAAACGCATCGCATACGCACAAATCTGGAGGCATGAAAAGAATCTCAAAACCCCTGGTGGACTTATAACTCTGATCCGTACCAATGTGTGGTTTTGTCTGCGTAACGATTTGTTTCACGCGGGAGCCGTTTTGAATTCGTAGTGAGTTTTAAGTTTAAGTGTAATTTCAAATCGTGCGTGTGTAAATGTAATTTCTTGATATTTGTGTGTACATTGTGTACAATTGCAAGTACCCGGAGTTACACACAAAATGTGTTTTACGGTTTACAAATCATGTTTTACGCATACAAGTACCCAAAGCTACACACAGACAGAATGACACAAGTAAGAAATCAAGTATCGGGGTGGGGGCTGGGGGATGTGTGGCTGCCTTCTCCACATCACACCCCTCTGTTTAAAATGCACATTATTACAACACGCATCAACACCATACTCGAGCGGGAGGATGGAGGCTAGGGGTCTTTTCACACCCCTGTTCGCTAAGGGCCTTCAGGGGTTGGGGTCCGGAGGAGGAACAGGCGGTCTGGTCGGGGTCCTGGGCTGTCAGGCTGCTTCGCCACTGTGGGGCCCTTGGCGGTCTGCTCGTCTCCGTCCTAGAAGGTAGGGGGTCCACCTCCCGGGTTCGGGGGCTGGTGGCTCTACTGGGGCATCGGTACCTGGACCTGGGAGCATGAAGTGTGTATGGGGTGTGTGAGTGAGGGTACAGCGTCATTTCTTGGGTGTCTTGGTGAGTTAGTGAGAATGTATGTGTTTAAGAGGGAGGGAACGTATGACTGTCTGTATGTCTTTGTCTGTCTGTCAGGTTCGGTCTTGGGCTGCCCTCTAGGCTGGCGCACCTCAGGCCTTACATTTAATGGGGGGCCTATTTCCCCTCCGTCACTCACCCCCAGTGACGGACGCCCCTGCCTACTGGTGCGTCGGTGGTCAATCCGGTTCGGACCTGGTGCGTGCCTGGCCGGGCCTGGGGAGGCCGGTGTGTCGGTCGCCCGATGCACTGGGCCGATATCTTCCCTTGGTTGGTTGAGGCACCTCTTTTAGGGGTGCCAGGTTTGAGATTGTTGGGTGGTGCCTGCTCGGTGGCTCGGCAGGATACGGATCCAGCGTCTCTGCTCGTTCGATCACCTGTTCTGTGCATTGGTGGGTTGGACCGGGCCTGGCCTTTGTTGGATGCCTGGTCTCGGCGCTCTGCGTTGCATGGGATCAGGACTCGGGAGCTAGTACAACTTGGTGTCCAGGTGCTGGCTGAGCTTGGCTTGGGGATGCTGTCTGTCCGCTGCGGCTATTGGTGGGGCGCCCTGACGTGGGGCAGGGGTGGGGCGCTGGGATGGTGGCGGTGGGGATCGGCCCGGGGTGGTGGTGGCGGCCGGCCGCGGCCCCTGCGGTGCTGGGGGCCCATCGTCGGCCGGTCCCTTGTCGGGTCCCTGCTGGGGGGTGGGGCGCCCCTGGCTCCCCCGGTCCGTTGACCGGCCCGCCCTGGCGCGGCTGGTTGCCGGCGGGGCCCGTGGGCTCGTCTCTGCTGCCCCCCGGGCCCCTGCATAGTGGCCGCTGGATGTTCCCCTGGGGTTCTCCTTTGCTCCTCTCTTGGGGGATGCGGTCGGCCCCGCCCGGGTCCGCCTGGGGCTCTGGGGGTCCTTTGGACGTCTTTACTCCGATCTCCTTCATGTCTGCATCGATTCCTGGGAGACGGATTGATGTCTGCTCACACAAACTCTCGAACACTCTTATGGAGAAACCTTATATGCACCAGCATGCTAACACACACACATAGATATGGGGTCTCTGGTGTTTAAGGAAATATTCTTGGGCTGAGGTTATCATTACTAGAGCTTGATTAATCGGTACCATGAGTTTTTCTGTGACATTGTTGTTGTATTTTTATATCTATTTTTGTGTGATGTGGTTGTGTAATTCTTAGTTCACGATGTTTGGTTGGTTTTGTCGATGTTCCTTTTTCGTGTTTTGTTTTGTTTTTCCCCCTCTCTCTGCCGTCCTGTGGGTATGGAGGCAGACTTCAATGTTTTCCTGTGTTTTCTTTGTTCACCTTCCTCTCTTGTATTTTCAACTCACCCTCTCTCATGATTTTTTGTTTCCTACCTCTCTTCTTCATCTTCTTTCTTTCTTCCCCTTAATTTTCCGTCTCCGTGTCCATAACATCAGAAAATAAACCCCCCAGCAATTCATAATAAGTATTTTTCACACATATATCAAGTGGAGGACTATAGCAAAAGCTGCACTGCTCCGCTTGTGAAAGTAAATCTGTTGGGCTTCTACTTGGTACTCAGACACCAATTCTGATCTCCACACTGCCAAACAGGACACGATGAAGAAAAAATAAAATAGAAAATCAAGTATTACGCACGCACAGTTCATTTTCCCTCCACAGAAACAAGCTGCTGCCGCTGCTGCTGTGGTTGTTTCAGTCGGTCAGACAAAAGTAATGACGCGTTTCCGTTTCTGTCACAGGTTGCGTCACTGGAGGCTTTCTGAACCTCTGACTCCACATTAACGAGCAGCCGGAAGCCTGGCCCACATCCCTCCGTGACTCACTGACTGCATTTTCTCACCAGTTTTATCATTAATCAGATTAGGAAGGCTGCCGCCTCACGGAGCAGAAGGAAGCTGAAGGATGAGCCTTTCAGGACCTCATCTGCATACGCTCTGCATATTCTACTACATGTTTGGATATTTGTCATTTTTAAGGTTTAAAACAGATAAAAACTGAAGCAGGAGGAGAAAGAAAATGCGGTAATACTGGTGAAAGGTGCAATGAGGATATGACGTCTGAAAATATGCTGCCTTCCTGATTTGGGTTTACATAGTGTGTAATCCTCCAGCCACTAGAAAACAATTTAGACAACAAGGTTTAAATGAAAAGGTGCTCGTTTTTACTCCATTTTATTATCTAATTGTTTCATTTCAAATTAAATACGAAAAGATTAAATCGTATCCTTAAACTCTGTCAATAATAAAAGTAATATCTACCAGAATAAAGTGGTGTGAATCTAAATAAAAAACAGTAATAAAATGATGCGGCGCCGTTTGGAAAGTTACACAATTTTTTTATTGATGTTTATTTGATCCTGTGTTATTTGTATTGCTGCTGTTTTAATTTGTTTCCATTTGTCTTAATTTGTTTAGTATTATATGTCTTAACGCCTATTTTTGTTTTTAAATGAATTTACTTCTGCTGTAGCACTTTGAGATTTCAGTGAAATGTAAAGTGCATTATGAATCAAATGTAGTATTATTATTATTATCATTATTAAAAAAGAACAGCTATAAGTTGAGTTATTATTGTCATAAAAGGAAAAAAATTGGGTTTTTTTTCACAGTCCTATTTTCATCATGTTATTCATTTATTTATAAATGTCACAGTTTATCACAAAATATTTATTTAGCAAGCTAAATAAATATTAGTTGAAGCTATATATTTAGCTGGTTAAATAAACTGGCTAATGTTTAGCCAATGTGCTAATTGACTCGCTGATAAGCGGAAAGCAGGGTAACTTTATTTATATATCACACTTTCAACAACCAGGCAATTCAAGGTGCTTTGGGTGATAAGAGGAGAACAACAGTAAAAGCATAAAATTCAACATTAGAGGCACATTTAAACATGACATCCCAGCTGTTATTAATCTCTTAATCAAAGGCAGCTCTAAACAGAAACGTTTTTAGTTGTGATTTAAAAGAACTCAGTGTTTCAGCAGCTTTGCAGTTTTCTGGAAGTTTGTTCCAGATTAGAGGAGCATAGAAACTGAAAGCTGCTTCTCCATGTTTGGTTCTGATTCTAGGGATGTTGAGTCGACTGGAATTAGAGGACCTGAGTGGTCTGGGGGGGGATGTAGATGTTCAACATACTTTGGTGCTAAGCCATTCAATGATTTATAAACTAGTAGACGTATTTAGAAGTCTATTCTCTGAGCTACAGGGAGCCAGTGTAAGGACTTTAGACCTGGGGTGATGGGCTCTACTTTCCTGGATCTAGTGAGGACGCTGTCTAATTGACTTTTTAGGCAGACCTGTGAAGACGCTGTTGCAGTAATCAATCCGACTAAAGAGTGGACTATCGAAATGAAAGCCAGGTCTTGCTAACCTTGCTAACATACTCCTGCTCCTGGTCATAAACGTCTGTATTGCCGTTAAAAAGGCTCATCCTTCGTTTTAAGATGAAATGTTGGACGTGTCGTCAGGAGAAAACAACTAAGATAAAGAAGTGACGTTAATAACGTTTAGTTTTGGCAGCAGTCTATCCTGTACAGAGGTTTGAAAGACCCCGCTTTTATTTTGGAAGTCCACTTCAGGACGCATATTAGCTCAATTTTTAGCTCTGAGCTAAATGTCTAGTTCGAAGCTAAATATTTAGCTAGCCAGTCTAGCTTGCTTGCTAAATATTTACTTTGAAAATGTGACATTTATAAATGAATGAACCGCATGGACTGAAATATGACTTAGAAATGTGAATGCCCAGTTTGTTTCTCTTATAACAGGCTAAATAACTAAAAAAATTAATAATAAATCATTGCTGTTGACTTTTGACTGTGTAACTTTACAAACGGCTCCCCATAATAAACTGATGACAGAGTGGAGAAGAGCCTACAGACATTTGGAGAGAGGAAGGGATGAGGATGAGGATGCGGAGGATGAGGGAGGTGCACATTGTGAGTGTGCTGATGCCAGCTACCACCGCTGCAGATCAAAACAGACGTTTTTCAGGTTCAAACTTGTCTAATTAGCCGAGATAACATCCTCCAAGCACCAAATGACTGAGGTAAACAGCCCTTTGAAGACACTGATATGTTGGCGCTTGGCATAATGTTCCATAAAATCATTCCAGTCCTAAAGCTGACTGTGTAGTCAGCATGGAAGTAGTTGTTATAGAGTACAGAAACTTCTGGGGAAAGGTCATCCATAGCGATCTCTACAATCTAATTCTCCTCCTCTAAAGTCAGACTTGGCCCAAAAAGTTAGAGTTTAGATAAACTGGACACCCTGACGCTCCTCAGCAGGCCGACATCATGGCTGCATCACCTGCTCCAACATGTTCTGCAGTCTCTCGGCCTCCAGGTCGATGACAAACTTCTTCTCCTGTCGCCGGTCCAGGTCCTCCAGCAGTCGTCGGTAGTTGGCGTCGTTGAAGCTTTCCACACAGATGGCGCTGACCTGCCAGTTATTCTGTCCAGCTTTCTCCATGATGGCCTGCAGGATGGCGTACCCTGATCGCACCACACACAGAGAGAATAGAGACATTCAGGTTCTGCAGCCGTTTAGTTCATTTTATAGCTTAAAGATTTAGAATACAGCAGAGACGGCTCTGTAATTCTCAGCATAATTTATCATATAATTTATAGTTTGAGACGTTTTCACAGAACGAAATAGATGAAAGATTATTAAGGATGGATGAATGGATGGATGGATGTATAAAGGATGGATGGATGTATAAATAAAAGGACGGATGGAAGGATGTATGGATGAAGGATGGATGGATGGATAAAGGATGGATGGATAAAGGATGGATGGATAAAAGATAGATGAATGGATGGATGGATAAATACCAGGATCGAGGGATGGAAGGATGGATGGATGAAGGATGGATGGATGAAGGATGGGTGGATGAATAGATAGATGGACATATGGATGAAGGATAAAGAATGGATGGATAAAAGATGGATGAAGGATGGGTGGATGAAGGATGGATGGATGAAGGATGGATAGATACATGAAGGATGGATAGATGTATAAAGGATGGATGGATAAAAGATTGATGAATGGATGGATGATGTATAAGGGATGGATGTATAAAGGATGGATGGATGAAGCACGGATGGATGAAGGATGGATGGATGAAGGATGGATGGATGTATAAGGGATAGATGGATGGATGAAGGATGGATGGATGAAGGATGGATAGATGAAGGACGGATAGATGAAGGATGGATGGATGAAGGATGGATGGATGTATAAAGGATGGATGGATACATGAAGGATGGATAGATGTATAAAGGATGGATGGATAAAAGATTGATGAATGGATGGATGATGTATAAGGGATGGATGTATAAAGGATGGATGGATGAAGCACGGATGGATGAAGGATGGATGGATGAAGGATGGATGGATGTATAAGGGATAGATGGATGGATGAAGGATGGATGGATGAAGGATGGATAGATGAAGGACGGATAGATGAAGGATGGATGGATGAAGGATGGATGGATGTATAAAGGATGGATGGATGAAGGATGGATGGATGTATAAAGGATGGATGGATGTATAAAGGATGGATGGATGAAGGATGGATGGATGAAGGATGGATGGATGTATAAAGGATAAATGGATGAAGGATGGATGGATGAAGGATGGATGGATGAAGGACGGATGGATGAAGGATGGATGGATGTATAAAGGATGGATGGATGAAGGACGGATGGATGAAGGATGGATGGATGAAGGATGGATGGATGTATAAAGGATGGATGGATGAAGGATGGATGGATGAAGGATGGATGTATAAGGGATGGATGGATAAAAGATAGATGAATGGATGGATGGATAAATAAAAGGAGGTATGGAAGGATGGATGGATGAAGGACGGATGGATGAAGGATGGATGGATGGATAAAAGATAGATGAATGGATGGATGGATAAATAAAAGGAGGTATCGAAGGATGGATGGATGAAGGACGGATGGATGTATTAGGGATGGATGGATGAAGGATAGATTAATGAAGGATGGATGGATGAAGGATGGATGGATGTATAAAGGATGGATGGATGAAGGAGGGATGGATGAAGGATGGATGAATGTATAAAGGACGGATGGATGAAGGATGGATGGATGAAGGATGGATGGATGTATAAGGGATGGATGGATAAAAGATAGATGAATGGATGGATGGATAAATAAAAGGAGGTATCGAAGGATGGATGGATGAAGGACGGATGGATGGATAAATAAAAGGAGGTATCAAAGGATGGATGGATGAAGGACGGATGGATGGATGAAGGATGGATGTATAAAGGATGGATGGATGAAGGAGGGATGGATGAAGGATGGATGGATGTATAAAGGATGGATGGATGAAGGAGGGATGGATGAAGGATGGATGGATGTATAAAGGATGGATGGATGAAGGATGGATGAAGGATGGATGGATGGATGGATAAAGGATGAGTTACCATGACGACATCCTGGATGACACCATGGTAACTATGGTAACAGTCTCTGATTGGAGGAACTCGTTTGTCTTGAAAAGCAAACATTTCCTGGTCTAAATTTCACTTTACAATAATTTTCCACTCCTGGAATCTCCTTAGTTTCCTTTTCCAGACTCATCCAGCCACTGCCCACATTCCAGCAGAACAGCGCCCCCTGCAGACAGAGTATTTTCCAACAGGAAGCCATCTCTGTCTCTATGAAAACCTTTTCTTAAAGTTTATTTGAAATATTTCAGAGCATTTATGCCTTCTGTTGGTGCTGCCTTAACATCCAACAGGATATTGCATGGAACAAAAAGCAATTATGTTGTCACCCTGGATTTTCATTTCTTCGGTAAACTCACATTTCAGACGTTGTGAAACTTATGCAAACCTTTATAAACTGCGCTCAGCACACTTTAAATCCCCATATTCTCACACGTTTGGAGGAGTAACTGCAGTTTGTCATGTTTGTGTCCTTACAGTTTCAGCTGTGGATGTGGTTTCTTAGTTTCCCCGCTTCCCTCCCTCCACATGTTCACTGATTAAACTCAAGCAAGCACACGGAAAGAGAAACGACATACTGCCCCATGTTTACACTACCTGGATTGAATCTCAGCGTACATGGAAGGTGCCAGAATAAACTCCTCTCATCTTTTTCCAACCGGATCCCGGATTCTGATTCTTTTTTTTTTTTTTTTTTGGAGGGGGTTAGAGCTGGAGGTAAAGCCAGACTCTGGGAAGGGTTGTGTCAGGAGTGTGTGTGTGCGAGGAAGACGAAGCTACAGGGAGCTGTGTGAGGGCGGCTGTTCTCCAGCAGGAACAGATGTCCCCCCTTAAATGGCCCCTCCATGGTGGCCATCACAATCTGGCAACCCGTCTCCCTTTGCTCCCAATTAGTGGCTTAACCTGTGCTCTGGCAACCTGGCTCCCTCTCCACCTCCTCAGCCCTTCGCTGCCCATTAGAGGGGTTGTTGGTGCCAAGAGGAACACACACACACACACACACACACACACACACACACACACACACACACACACACACGGTCGTCCCTACAGAGTGAAAACAGTTCACGGCATGTTGGCTTTTTTACAGCCAAACCCCCAAATGGGACCAAACTGTTTCCAGCTGAAAGGGAAGATAAATCGGGTCTTCTGCTGAAAACATGAAAAACAAATTTAAAAGTCTCACTGTAGGATTTTTTTGGGGACGTTTTTAGGTATGATATTTTATTATTTTTGCCGACTGTAAGATTTCATATCTCGTCAAAAAGTTTTGTTAATGGCAAGCTAATCTGTTCGATTTCCTCCATCTGTGGAGTAAAGAGCTCTCTGAACAAGGGCTCCTCTGAAGCTCTTCCCCATTGAATTAAGTTTTCCATTTTAATTACGACCCATCTGTTTTATTTAATCAATATATCAGCGGTATTTCCTGTGCATTTAGCTTTAAAATCATAAAAGATGTGAATGTGAACACATCAGACCTCAGCTAAAACGCTTCTAACTGCCTTTTTTAACAGTTCAAACACCAAATATACCTTAATATGCATGCTTCCTGAATGACATGCTTCCTTATCTCCACTCTTGGGGGTTCAGCCAATCAGTGCCAAGGAAAACAAATGAACGGTGCTCCTGGATTGGCTGCCTTTGCAAATAGTGTGTCAGGTAGCATTGGTTACATATCTCACATATTTCAGCTTCCCAAGCTGCATTTTCATCCAAATATTTTAGATAAACTATACAACAAATAATCCACTATTATATTCTGCAGAAAAATCTTTGAACGTTCTCTTTCATTTAGACGAGAAGTTTATGGAAAGGTCAGAGACAGACATTTTGACATCATTTTATGTTAGCCATGTGTTAGCTGTTGGACATTTTAGAACAAATTTTGGGAATATTTATGGTCCGTGTACTTTTTGGTAATTGAAATTTCGTTTTAGAAACAAAAACAAAAAAACAAAAATGAAAGGGATTTTCATATTTTGATTTTTGATCAAAGAATAAAATGAGGGAAAGTAAGGTGTTATTTAATTCTACTGTTAAAAACAACTTTCGTAAACTTGAGGTTAAACAACGCTGCAAGCCTAAAGTCTAAAGCCTAGTCTATACTTCTCCGTCAGCGGGGGTGCGAAGACACGCAGCGCCATCATCCGTCGACGCTAGTGCTCTGCAGCAGCCCAGCAGAGCGTGACGGAGACACGCCCGATTTTTAAAATGTCTGTCAAATGCTACGGAGAGTAAGCACTCCACTTCCTTTAAATTCGTCAACAGTGTCACCATTTACAAATGAAACAAAAAAGCAAAACAAAACAGAGTGCTGAAGATATTTAGCAGCAGACCAAAGAACGTCTTGGTAAGACCATTTAGGAGTGTTCAGCATCCGTTACAATAGCGCTACGCCCCCTGTTGTCCTGGCGGTGAAATGCTTTGCCAGATTCCCCCAGGCAACGGAAAAATCTGAAAGGAAAACGCCTGTGCTGACAGAGAATTACAAACTAGGCTGAGAGCTTTCCGTAGACAGTTTTATGGTGTCGTTGGGTACAGTAGAGTAAACGCACTGATAAGGAAAGCTGGAACATCTCTTTCATAAAGCCCTATGTCCAATTCAACTTTCAAGATGTCTTCCCCAAATCAATTATCAAACAATGCTGAGATAATCTAGCTCCAAACACATCTGGTTCTCCGGACACATCTGACCCATAAACACGCCGATCTTTCAGGTTCTGGTTTGTATTAACACGTTCTGCTTGGCTCGAAGTTTCTCTGCGTGAAAAGAAACCAAACCACCGGTAGAAGCTGCACACTAATAAACTCGTCAACTGACTCGGGTCAATGTGAACCAACTGAAGGTGTGAAAATGTCATAAAGCTCACAATCACTGAACAACACCGGCTCACACATCCCTGCAGCAGGTACTCCCTTTGTTTGCATCATTGTGATGAAGCATCGTGTCCCATTGAGCCACACGGCGCATAAAGAGTCCGGACAGGAGGTTCCAGCGGCTGAGGGACGCAGAGCGTGCCAAAGACCAGCTGATTACCAGCTGATAAATGTGTAGCCTGGAAGCTGCAGGAGAAGCAGCAGCCAGCTGCAATCAGCGTCATAGACGCAGCCGAGGGTGGAGGGGTGGGCGGTGTCGGCCCCACTGACGCTAACACATGCTGGGCAGAACCGAGTCGAGCCGAGCCGGACTCTGCATGTGAGAACACCTCCTGTTTCCCCTGATCCTCCTTTTGTCTCCTGAACTGTGTGAGATGAACGCTCATCCCTCTATGGCAAGCTGATTTACCATACGACAGTATTTTTTAAGTAAAAATATTTCTAATGAGGCTACAGGTGAGAAATTCACACCAGACGTCAGCAACAATCCAAACCAACCCACAAGGAAATCCACACAAGCTGAAGACATTAACACAGTGTTAGGAGTAGAAAAACCTCTGTTGGGATTTATAGCTTCTGGATGGATGGAGAAACTGACTTTCTGATCTGAAGGTTCTGGAGGCTTTCTCTATGCCCTGGTACCTTCAGTCCATTATATTTAATTTATGGTTTGATTGGGAGGCAGATCTTTTAGTTATCAGGCTCCTCTCCTGTGGAACCAGCTCCCAGCTTTAGTCCGTGAGGCAGACACTCTGTTTACTTTTAAGGCCAGGCTTAAAACTTTCCTTTTTGATAAAGCTTATAGTTAGAGTGGCTAAGGTCATCCTGAGCTATCTCTGTAGTTATGCTGCTATTGTCATGGTTATCACAGAACTGACTCTTAAGCATACACAGCAACACTCGGGACTCAGAGAAAGATTTTGAGAAGTTTTATTAAAGTTCTGCAGGTCGGGTTCTGAAGAGAGCAGACTGGGTCGACGGAAGGCGAGGACGCCACTGGAAGGTAAGTATATGGGTGAGGATTGATAAAGAATAATATGGAAGATTGGAGACGGACGAATGACTCACTGGAAGGACTGAAGATCCGGACTGGAGGAGTTGAGGTCAGTTACCACTCATGGGAACGGAATCATCTGACGCTCGTCTGGTGGAACCGCTCCTGTAAAATACTGCCAGCACTGATGAGGTAACCAGCTCCAGGTGTGTCAGCTCAATACTCCTGAGGAAGGAAGAGGAAATGGCTCCCTCTGCTGGATCTTGCCAGATCCTGACAGCTATAGGCTTAGGCACTGTCTACATTAGGCCGTTTAAGTGCTTAAACGAATAAATATTTCGTCAATACCCCGTCTCGGCCACACTACCCTATCGTTTAAGGTTCCCCTCCCCGGATATTTTTTTACACAGGTAAGGGATATTTCTTAAATCTCCACCTGATTGGTGTGGATTCTTTATGCGTTTAAGAACTGAGTTTTGTAAGGAAGTGACGTCAGAAAACACGCGCCACAGCCAGCTTAGTAACAACCAGTGACCACTCAGAGGTAAACATTAGGAAGATGGAGGCGAATCATCTAGACATGCCCTTGTCGCTCCTTCTTGTACATGTAGAGGCGCTTGTAAAAATCACAAAAGAATACCTTGAGAGAAGGCACGGCATGATTAGACAAATTTCGGATACACCATATCTTAGACGGTGAATGTGACATCATATACCGTATGTGGGTCTGGCTTTTTTGTCGCGCATGCCTACTAGGTCGGGATTGCGCCAGCGGGCGGAGGGGATGAGGGGGTCGTAAATGATGCTTTGTGTAGGTGTGGACAGGCATAAGTTTAGGTGGGATATACCCTGTATAACCTTAGCCATAGGCATGGGCCGGTTATAGGTTTCAAGGTATACCGCGGTATTAAAAAGTCAAGGTTTCAAAACCACTAAGATTTTCCGTCATACCGTCCCTGCGGTATAAACGTTTTTCTAATTTATGTGACGTCTCGTCAGGGAGAGACGATGAGAGATGGAGCTGCAGCTTTATGAGAGATTCTCATGAAGCTGCAGCGTAAAGCGCACCACGCCCTCCCCCCCACACTCCTGCGTTTGTTGTGAGTGACAAGCGGCCAGCGCTGCAGGCTGTGTGATGACTGAACTTTTTCCATCGTCTCTAAGAGGATGTTTAGGAATACTTTGGCTACCATAAAAAGCCAGACATTCACGGCTTGGAAGAAGAAGGTCGTCTGACGTGCAAAACGTGCTTTAGAACAGTGGCAGCCCGAGGAGACAATACATCGAATATGACAGCGCATGTTCGGGAGCAGCACCCATCGTTGTATGCTAAAGTCAAGGTGAAGTTAATGCTGTCTTGAAATGAACGAGTGCATTAGCGTCTGACATTAGTGAAATGAGCTCGTTACCTTGGCAGTTATGGTAACTACCTTATCTTATCTTTTCTTCCATCTATATCCTTAGTAACTTTTTTTTAAACTGAGGCAGATATGGTAAATAGCATGCTAATGATGATTTATCTTAGCATGCTAGTTAGTTACCATGTCTGCCTCACTAAAAAGTGTTTTTTCCCTTAAAAAAAAAAACAGACATTCAAAATACACATTTTAGAGCTGTAAATCATGATACCGTGAAACCGTGATATTTTTGCCTACGGTTATCATACCGTCAGAATCTCACCGGCCTATGCCTACTTAGCCGCATTAGTGTAGAAGCAACCTTAGACTCCTGGAGGACAGACTGACCCCTTTTCTTCACTCTGCTACTTTTCTCTCCTACTACTCTCCAGTTGTAATACTTGCTGTTATTTCGACTGTTAAATTGTTTTCTCTCAGTGTTTTTCTCTCCATAGAAGATATACCTGGTCTGGTATCCTGCTTGGCTGCAATGCCCTGTTGGACGGGGGGCATCGACTGGGATGATGCTCCCAGTAACTGAACATCCACTGTGTCCAACAGTGTATGTATCAACTTTTTACTTTCTTTAACATAGAAAGTTCTCTTATATCAGATCTTCTGTTCCTTCTGTGTTTCTGCTCTGTCTTCTCAAACCCCCAGACGGTCGTAGCAGATGGGCGCTCCTACTGAGCCTGGTTCTGTTGGAGGTTTCTTCCTGTTAAAGGGGAGTTTTTCCTCTCCACTGCCGCTACATGCTTTGCTCAGTATGAGGGATTGCTCTGAAGTCAACACAACGCAGGCGACTGTCTGCTGTCGCTACATGTTGGTCCAGGAGGAGTCCAAGTCAATCTGCTGGGATTCCTGAGATAGAAAACTTTTAAACTGATTGGATTGTTTGTGTGATTGAATTGAAATGACTTTACTTGTAAAGCGTCTTGAGATGATGTGTCTTATTAATTGGTGGTATATAAATAAACTGTATTTGGATTCTTATCAAGAATACCCTGACGCATTTCTCTATTCGTCCTTCATTCATTTAGAGGAAGTTTGCCAGTACCAGACATTAAAAGAGACACCATGATTTTCCTTCCCCCAAACTTCACTGTTGATGTGCTGTGCAGTGCCAGTCCTCCTCAAAACATGTTGGTCCCATCTGGCCAGATTCCATTCTCCCAGTATTTGTCCAAACGTTCTGTAGCAAACCAAAAAATTAGGTTCATCGTGGATTTTCTTCAGCAGTGGAGTCTAGGAAATCTGTTACGGTACGTTCCATTTACCTCGGAAGTCGGAACTCGGAGTTGAATTTGACGTCCCACCCGAGTTAACGGCATTCCAGTAATCACAGTGGGAGAGGTCGGGATGCCAATATGGCAAAGCTCAGGTAGCCATTGTTGGTAGTTCCTCTTATAAACTTCATTATAAACTCTATATTCCATATGTGAACACCACTTTTATTTTGTTAGGTTTAGAGTCACAGGCTCTACATATAACATTGATCCTAGAGAATTACACTCTACATGTAACACTCTTACAAATGTGTCTTGTTTAGTTTAGTTTAGTAGTTTATTTGAAGAGGAAAATGCACATTAATGGACACTCAGTACAATTACTTTGTGTAAATGCCCTTTTTTTTTCCATCTGTAGTCCTCATACATTTAAGACAAAAAATACATTTACAGACAAAAGGTTAAAAATAGACATAAAAGCATATACCCTATTATTTCCAGTCAAGTTTTGTGTTGCAAAAACCTTAATGTTTTTTTTATATAGCTGTTCTATAGGTTTTAAGGCGGTTACGGCAGCAAATGACCAGACAAGATAGCAGTACTCAATATGTGATAAAATCACATCATAAGCCCGGGAATATACTTGCTTTTAATTACGCGTACGAGTGTTTATCATGGCTGCCTCGCGTAGCTTGCTTTTGTTTCAAGCGTCGTTTGTGCACGTCTTCTGAAATTTACGCAACGCGTCCGCACGCTGCAATATGCGAGTAACCAGTAGGAGTATAGAGCGCTACGAGTATAGCGCGCTACCTGACTAACACAACGAGTGACACACACTCGTCATTGTTACGCCGTGCCTGGTTTAGGGGTCTAGCATACCATCTACGTAACTGCCTACGTCTTTTTTTCTGTCGTGATCTCAACAATAACCAGAAGCTTATCTCTTCTATGGTCGCCATGTTTATTTTGTTTTTGCGCTCTATCTGGAATGAGTTCTGTACTCTGCCTCCTGGTGGAATTCTCCAGTACTACGTGGAGTGCGCAAGCAAGTACGTTCCCAAGACTCAGCCTGCTGCTTGTGTCAACTCGAACTTACGCGAGGTTAAAAAGAAAGCATATTCCTGGCCGAAAAAGTGTTGTTGACGCAATGAGCACCCATGTTGAAAGTCAAAGTCGGAGCAAGAAAAAAATCTTGGACTTTCCGAGAATGGAAGTCGGAATTTCCGAATTCCGACTACAAAATGAACTCACCATAATTCCCGGTCTCTCTGAGGCCCTCTGGTGGAGGTGTTTCGCTCATGGACAGCTCTTCTCTTTAAAGTTCTGACTCCTATCAGAGATCTTTCGATTATCACGTTCTGTGAAGGTCTACAGATAACTCTTTTCTTCAACCCATCATGAGATGCTTCTTGCTCAATAATAAAAACCTTTCTATAGGCCATCATTAGGGCTGAATCAGATGATATTAATTAACATTGACGGTGGCAGGACTACTTTCTAAATACTGACAGATTCCAGCGGATTTGTTGGCTATCTGCCAGATTGATTACACTTTGTGACACATCATGTAATTTATAGACCTTTTTATTTTTAGTATGTGTAGGTTAAGCTGGTTGGTATTAAGATCAAGGGTGAATTTAATGTAATGGCCTCATTAGAAGATCTATTTACGGAGTTAAATGTTGGATTCAACTTTTTATTTTCCCTGGTGGAAAGGAAAGATGCTTCACAGCAGATCTGGTTAAATTTTTCACAGTCAGAGACAGAAATGTTGCGTTTTATGACTGATTGCCTGGTGAACTGTTGTGATGACAACTCTCATTGTTCTCAGGTTGTTGTGCAGAGTGATTAGATGCAGATTCATTCATTTCAAAATGCTTTAATAGAGATTTTACTGTATACTCAGGCAGTCATGTCTTTCTTTATGTGCTTGATTCCTCCTGTTCACTGAAGTTTACACGCTCTCATTATCCACCCATCTTTTACTATTTCCTACCTTTTTCATCCAAGCCTCGTCTTCATGTCTCTTGTGTTTTCCTCCACTCTCATTTTCCCTTGTTCTCTCCTTTAATTCCTGTTTTTGGAACCTGTAATGCTTTTCTTTGTTTTATTCCATCTTCTTTCCTTTTATTTAATCTTCTTTTATTTTTTCTCCTTATTTCTTGCTTCCATCACATGCTTATTTCAGTTTTTTGTTCCATTTCCTTTTCTCATCTTTTCTCATCTTTCCTCCTCTAATCCCATTTCCTCGCTCTGCCGTTCTTCCTCCTTCCTCTCTTAAACATCCTCGTCTCTAAGATTATTCATTCCTTCCATCGTCCCTATTTTCTTTCTTTCCTCATAATTCTTTCCTTTTTTCTTTTTTATCTATTTCTTCCTCAGCCCTTAGTTTGTATTTTCCAATCATCTTTCCTCTTTATCCCTGTTCTGTATTTTCTTTTGTTCATCTACAGCTGACTTTACTACAATCTTAACTAAAAATATGTAAAAAGTACATTTATTTTAGTAATTCAAAAGCTTAAATGAGGATATAGATTCACTACACTCAGTGTGATGCAATACAAGTATTTTGGTTGATTTTAATGAAAACCAAAAATTACATCTTTACAAATTACATCAATTCAATTCAGTTCATATACATAGCACCAATTTACAACATATGTAATCTCAAGGCACTTTACAAGTCACATCAGACCAGATTTATTTACATCATTGATGGTTGGACGGACGGACGGTTAGTTGGTTTGACGGACCGACAGACGGATGGACAGACGAATGGTTGGTTGGTTGGTTGGTTGATTGGTTGGATGGATATATGGATGGTTGTTGGTTGGATGTTTGGTTGATTGGTTGGTTGGTTATGATGGATGGTTGTTGGTTGGTTGGATGGATGGATGGATGGTTGATTGGTCGGTTGCTTGGTTGGTTGCTTGGTTGGATGGATGGATGGATGGATGGATGGATGGATGGATGGATGGATGGATGGATGGATGGATGGATGGATGGATGGATGGATGGATGGATGGATGGATGGATGGATGGCTGGCTGGTTGGGTGGTTGGTTGGATGGATATATGGATTGTTTTTGGTTGA